>JAULJL010000047.1:3320542-3920542 GCA_030761205.1 Fremontodendron californicum
AAAAAATTATGCTCTAATTTTTAAATGAAAATATTAGATTGATTATGGATATTTTAATTATAAGTATAGAAGATGAAGTAAAAAAAACATTATTTTAATATCTAAATAAAGTAAAATTTATTGAATTAAATAAATATATCCCTAATTTCATTGAAGTAATTAAATACTCAAATAATCTTAAGTGGAATGTCTAATTCAACCATTGCTTAGTTTGGCCACCAATCATATTTTAAATTACCTAAATAATTCAAAAATAATTATTTAAATACTTCAAATAACCCTAAAATCATAAATTAAATCATTGCTTAGTTGGTTACAAATCATGCTTCTAATTTTCCAAATTCAAGCTTCACATTGATTTTGAGACAACTTTAATAGAGTGTTATTGATATAGGTTATTAAAATTATGTGATAAAATAATTATAATAAAAATTGTATTTATAATTATTTAATTAAAACATGCATTTATTTAATTTTAAATATGTATGTAGAAATTAAATGAAATAAAGAAAATGGATAATTTTAATAAAATGATAATGATATTTTTAATTAAATTAAATGACCCTTTTATCACATAATTGTTTACCCAAAATAACCCCAAACACAAATTTAAGACAAACCTTAGTTGTTTTAAAATCAACGCCTCAAAATTCTAAATTGAGCAATCCCATAAATTGGGGATTGCTTTTATATATATATATATATATATATATATATATATATATATATATCATCCTCTAATCATTATCTTAAAGGCTAGGAACAGAGATTTAATTAGCGATCCTACGATTGTTATTTTGAAATTTTGATTTTTTTGTTGTTAATATTTATTGTAATTGATAATGATAATATTTATTATGTAATCACGATAAATATGACACAATCAAAAATACATTCACGATTGTAATTTAAATCAGGTTTTGGCAGTCTTCTAGACTTTTTATTTTTTTCAAGTGGATACATCAGACAAGACTGCAACTTCTTGTCTATTGCAGTTTCAGTATAAATGACACCTCAAACCTTAATCAGAAATAGGCACTAAACTCTACAAAATCTCAAGTACCCCACAGTTTCCTTAGCTAGCTTAGTACATAACAATGAACAACGGTTAGATTTCAAAAAAAAAAGAGAACTTTTTCCCCACATAAATCCAAGAAAAAAACTAAAATGAAATTAAACCTCAAATACTAGTCTTGAATTGACTAGTTATATGTTTAAAGTATTCTTTAGTTAGATAACAACTATTAGGCCAAACTTATATTATCGACTGTCGTTGTAACTAGGGCTGTAATCGAGCCGAGCCCGAATAGTGAGAAGCTCGAGCTCGACTCGAAACTCGCAGCTCGAAGCTCGGCTCGAGCTCGATCGAATATCATTTTCTAAGCTCGAACTCGGCTCGAGATAAAATCGAACTATTCGAGCTCGACTCGATTAGGCTCGTTTACTCGAGCTCGAGCTCAAATTAAGCTTTTTAATATAAAAATTTCCCTATCAGTCTTCCTTTTTGTCATGTTCATCAATCGCCGCCGCCAATCTTTCAACAAAGGGAGGATGTGAATAGTGATGATAAGCAGAGTACCAAGGATCTGTATTCGTAGCCCATAGATTTTCTTACTGAAAAAACCATGAAAACTATTATTCAGTAACCTGCATATTACTGGAATTGATTAAGGATAAACCATGAAGTACATGTCCTAGTTGCTGGTTATTATTATAAATATTTTGCATAATGTTAAAGAAGAATGAAGCAGATATTGTATTCCAAATTGCGTAGGAGAACCCAATTCAAAGGAAAGCTAAAATCACTAGAGATTCACCTGCAACTTTAAAAGACCAGCACACAAAGCAGATCCATAGCGCAACTTCTTAGCAGAGGCATCAGTCTACATAAAACAAATACAGTAGATTAATGAGAGGGGGAGAGACAGAGAGAAAGCACCGAAACTGAAAACCATAATTGGAATATACATTTGATCAGCGGCAAAAAAACCCAAATCAAAAGCAACCTAACCTTAGTTGTTACTTCTTTCTCTGATTTTCACATTAAAAAAAAAAAAAAAAAAAAATTAAACACAAGGTGTTGGATTCCATAAAACCAGATGTGGAGGAAGGAGGTTTTAGCTTGGATGAAAGTAGGATTGTGGCTGTGGGAGGGGAGTGGGAGAGAAAGTGACTATGAGGGAGAGAAAAAGGATGCACGGCTGAGGCTGAGGGGGATAGAAAATATTAGGTTTTAGGGTTTTTAAGATATATATATTAAGGGTAAAATAGTAAAAATATATATTATAAAAAAAAACTCGATTAGGCTCGCGAGCTGCTCGAATCGGGTATTAAGATACTCAAACTCGGCTCGCTCGATAGCTCGAGCTGCTCGTCGAGCTTGGCTTGATAATAACCGAATCGAATTCGAGTTTTTTTCGAGTCGAACTCGAGTAGCTTGCGAGCACAGGTGTCTTGTTTACACTCCTAATTGTAACCAATTGTATGCTCCTACCCTTTTCTCATATCTAAAAGAAAACCATAAACCAAACTTATAATAAAGTGTTGACATTGAAATTTAATGGCGGACATTAGAGGTATCATGGGTTGGATCAGCTCAGACTCAATTTACACTTTCAAATGCTTAATTATCTAAATTTGGTTCGGTTCAGCCATGAAAACCCATTTAGATATATTCTAATTTTAATATTTTTAAATATTTATTTAAGTTAAAATTAAATATTATTTAATTATTTAATAATAAAATGTCTTCAAGAATTGGGTCAAGCTTGAAAATTCATGTACAGGGATTGACTTAGATGAACAGTTCGGTCCATGGACAGGTCTAATTGACATAGTTCCTATAAACTTGTTTTTGTGAGAGTTACCACGGAATCTTAACGTGTCTTAACCACAATTAAAACATTCAAATTGAAATTAAATTTATCTAATTAAAATATTTAAAACAAAATTTATGTATTTATTATGATATAGGTTTTTATATAATTGTTAAATCGAGATAAATATCGTAATTTTTTAGAATTGAGTATGCTATCCTATCGTAAGATAGGATAAATAATTTTAAAAATAATTATAAAAAATATATATAAATAAAAAAAATACTATATATATTAATAAGATTGAGTGATTATGTGGTATAAATAAAAATTTATGATTGTTTTTCAAATTTTCAACATGCTCATTAATAATATACATTTTTTACAAAAGTTTTTTTGATAAAAAAAAACTATTAAAATTACATTTTTTTCACATGCATGTCAAAGTTTATCGTGTGTATTGTACGATACACATCGATTCACTCATCGATTAACTTATGTATTGATAGATACATCACCAATTAATGATACTTTTCTATATAAATACGTATCAATTTTATAGTGGATTGATTTGTATAGTACAATATTAATAATTATAGATTTTTGTGATTGTGGTTAAGCCACATCAAAATTTTGTAGTAACTCCCACGAAACTAAGCCCAGGAAATAAAAATTCATCAATGTTATGTTTGAAAGCATGAATTTAAAATTTTGGATTTGAATTTTATTT
This sequence comes from Fremontodendron californicum, assembly GCA_030761205.1. Classification (NCBI taxonomy): domain Eukaryota; kingdom Viridiplantae; phylum Streptophyta; class Magnoliopsida; order Malvales; family Malvaceae; genus Fremontodendron; species Fremontodendron californicum. The sequence goes on from JAULJL010000047.1 coordinate 3,324,089, forward strand.
GTTATATAAATTGTGAGAATGAGATGCATACATTATATATAAATTAGTTAAGATTCAATATGATTATATATTTGAAAGGTATAAAAACATGAATTTCAAATTCTCAAATAGCTATAGGTATTTCAAATTCACTATTAAATAGGCATCCAACAAATCCATGAATTTGAAAAATAATCATAAATGTTACATTTATATGTGTTTTATTATACAATGTACATTATTTTTAAAATCCAAATCTATTTTTTGAAATTCAAGTTTTCAAACACAACCCAAATAAGTTTTTTTTTTTTTTTTTTGTGGGATTCGGATACATCAAATAAGTTGTATGTGGGTTTTGACTAATAATTCATGTCCTTTGCTGCAAAAGAAGATAAGTCTTAGGTGATTTCAATATAGCTTGAAAGAAAGGCATGAAATAATGTATCCCCCTCTATTATACAAGTCTAACTTTATTGAAGTGGGGGCAACCTTAGCCACCCCTTGGATGAGAAAATAACCTAAGAGACAAATGTGGCTTGTCACATTATATGACAAATGATAATGTCATTTGTCTGCTCACTGGAACGGGCAATTTTAGATACATTAGACAAACAATTAAAACATAATATGAAAAAATAACATAAATATGACATAATACGAATATACGAATTTATCAAAATTTATATAATATAAATTATTAACGTATTAAAATTTATATAATATATAATATCTTAAACACGATAATAACATATAAAAATATATAAATACTACATAAATACATTGAATTATCAAATTTATTGCCACCGCCCAAAACTCAATCTTTGGAAGCTCTTACATCAATTATTTATATAGCCGTCTTTAGATTCCATTTATTCCTTTTTCATTCTTCTCTTTTTCTTTTTTAACATTTAATTATATAAGCCAAATAGTTCCTATAATAAATCATTATTATAATACTAATATATTAGATTAATTAATTAATTTGTATTCTACAATAACATGTGAGCAGGGTCTTCTATAAATTATGTAATAAAGTTTTTAAAATTATATATTAGTTAAGAGAGGGATTTACAAGTTTAGAATATCTCTTTTTTATTTTTGAAAATTAAAAAAATCAAATCTTATTTTTTAACATAAAAATAGATGCACTTACCGTTGAATTAAATACTTAAATATTATATTTTATTATTTTCTTTAGAGGATGAAATTGGATAAGGCATAAGCGTAATAAAAATCCAAGCACTGCAGAATAGGTCTTAGCGGCACTATTTTTAACAAAAAAGTGCCGCAAAATGCGTCGGAGAAAACAGAGTCAGGAATTTTAGTGGCATATATAAACGCCGCTAATTTGGCGGCATTTCTGGGGATATTTACCGGCGTTTATAAACACCATAAAAGGATTTTGGATGAGTGTTGTATCAGAACATTTAGCAGTGTTTGTCTTCCATAAATGTCGCTAAATGAATAAATTTAGCGACATTAATGGTTTTTTAAATGTCATTAATTTAGCGGCGTTTGTGTTCTTGAAACGTCGCTAAATTTCTAGAATTTTTTTTTTAAATTTATTTCTTTTATTTAAGAAATTGTAATTAATAATAATAGTAAAAAATATATTTAAATTAAACTTACAATCAACACATAACATAAATTATAAGAAAGACAATATAAAAATATATGAAAAATTAAATAATATATTAAGATTAAATCAAATACATGGTATGAACATTTAACCCAAGATATAAAGAGGTCAAGTGCATTATTCTAAGAGTGTTATTCACCAGCATACATTGACAAAGGATATAAGAAAGGAAAGTTCTATAAGACAAAGTTGCTTGATGTGATAAGCTGAAGAATAACTATACCATGCCTCCTTTCCACATCCATTAATGATGTCAGAGTAGTCCCTTCAACAGTCCATTCTTCAACTAGGGAACCCAATATTTTTACCTGTAGACATTACAAAATGTAAAAAAAAAAAAAAAAAAAACAACGATTAGCTCATTAAATTTAAAAGCACATATAAGAACTACAAAAAGACAAGGGTTGGGAGGTGGCAATAAGGCAGAGAAAGGGATGAAAACAAACCAATTATATCAACCTGATTTTTCCACTGTGGATGAGAGCTTCAACACCATAGCCCAAAGCATAGTAGTAGGAGGCAGCAAAGTTAGTTGGCAAACCACATCTTCCTTCATATCTGCAAATTATAAATCAGTTAAGGAAAGATGTTGGCAACATAATCAAGTTATTAAAATTGATACCGGGAATCTTCAAGGAATAGAGAAAGAAAAACAACAACATAATCTGGGGATCGAATCTGATTTGGGGAGAGGAATGGGATGAAGAGAGAGAGGGAGAGAATGAGATAATTTTTTATTTGGGGAAGGAGGGAGAAGGGCGAAATCTAACTAAAATTAACCAAATAACGACGTCTCTCTCGAAAAATGATGTTAAATTCCAAGATAAAACACTGTGTTTTATCTTGGGGTTTAATGATTCACATATAGCGGCGTTTTCAGTAGCAAAATGCCACTATTTTTTTATTATTTGCGGCGATTCTCGTATGAAACGCCGTAATTTTTTCTTATTTAGCAGCGTTTTCATTGAAAAACGACAATAAACACAGACAACAAAACCATATTCGGCCTTTTGAAGAAAAAAAGGCGGTACACTTTGGCGCTCAAATGTTGAATTTATCTCTATTTAGTGCCGTTTGTATACTAGAAACGCAGCTAAATCTATTCACCTCCTTTTAAAAAAAACGGTAAATTTTGCCACTCGATTTTTTTTCAATATTTAGCGGCGTTTGTATTCTAGAAACGCCGCTAAATTAAAACAGTTAGCGGCGTTTCTCAGACAAATGATACTAAATTGAAACATTTAGCGGCGTTTAAAAATGCTGCATTTTTTTTTTATAGAAATGGCGAGTAATTTTTTAGCGGTAAAAAAAGAATCGCGTAATTTGATAAACATTTAATTAGCGGCATTTTTGGTCCTAAACGCTGGTAATTGATCTCATTTAGCAGTGTTTCTTCCTTACAAGCGCCGCTAAATTAATTTTTAGCGGTGTTTAGAGTAGAAACGCCGCTCCCTTTACAAAAACACGGTACCTAGCGACGGTTTTAAGTAAAATACCGCTAGTAAAATGCCACTAAAATCCAAAATTGTTGTAGTGAAGCAACTAAATGATTACATAATCTTGGGTTGGGATCATGTGTATTAATTTTTCATCAATTATTTTTTAATATACTCATTATTATTATTCATATGTGTAGGATCTATTCATATAGTATGAAAGTTATACTTGTGAATGGTAATTAAATCATATTAAACAGAAATATATTAAAAAATAATGAAAGAAAGTCGAATCCATTATTTTATATGAATTTATATTTGATGTATTGACAGTTTCATTAAAAATAAAATTATCTGTATTTTTTTTAAAAAAACTTTTAATGAGTTGGCATGTGCATCAAATATAAACTCATATTATATATTTATATATGTATTTAGAAAAAGTGACTAGAGAGTAGAGACCTCCAATATATTCTCACTTACCAATCTTAGTTATGAAGTTTAAAACTTCATCGACAATATAAAAAAAAAAAGGATTCATATATATATTTTATAAACCACTTGTACTAATTTATAATTTGATCTTTAGATTGATATTTTTTTTCTTTTTTTTCTTTTTTTCTTAATTTCCATCTTCTCTTCCTAACCAGCTTTTAACGCAATTATCGATTATCATTAGTAGGCATAGAGATCTAATGCAAGTAAATTTGATGAATTTATGTTTAAAAAAAAGTGTGCATGTATGAAAATAAAATCAACCTATTTTTTTTTTAAAATATATATTTTTAATCTATAACAAAAACCCAAACTAAAAGTCCAAATTAATTGAAACTAAGTCTGACAAATAATACAAATTAAGAAGGTGAACAATAGTCAAGATTGGCTGTGTTAGTATACTAAATGTAAATACTATTATGGTACGATATAGATGGTTATTCTGCCATTATTTCCTTATTTGAACCTAACATATTTCGAAAAGTTAGAACTGATCCTCTTTGGCAGCGAGTAATGATAAAAGAAATACAGGCTTTAGAGAACACACATACTTTGAATTTGGTTGATTTGCCTTATGGGAAGTTTATTGTTGGCTGTAAATGGGTTACAAAATTAAAGTTATGAGAATTCTGACATCATGTTACAAGATAATTAGAAGCTCTGATATCCTGTTATAAGAAAAAAGGTTTTTGTATTCTTAATTATGTGTGTGGGGATAAAAAAGAATAAGAGATAAAGGAAGATCGCAAGAACACAAAAGAATACGTGGTTCGACAACGATGACCTACATCCACGAAAAATACCCAAAGGGTTACATTGTTGATATTCTAAATTGTATAAAAGTTTGTACAATAGTGCCATATATATATATATAAAGTTATCACCAATTAAAAAAAAATCAAGCAAAAATATTGTATCATAATTTTTAATATATCATATCGTAATCATATCAAATAGGGATGGCAATGGATAGTGAGGATTCGATATTTGCAATTATTCGATCTGTTTTTTGCGGATTCGGATAAAATTCGGATTCGGATATTGTAATTACTATCCACAGCGGATGCGGATATGAAATCTCGGATATCCATTATCAGAATCTGCATTACTTATGCGGATAACAGATTAGGATATCCGAATCCGCTATCTGAATCCTCTTACTTTTGCCGATTTGGATATCCGAATCCATTATCAGTTTATTTGAATTTAAAATAAATTTTTATTTGATTTTATATTTTTATTTGATTTTTTTACTTACTGAATTAGGATATTTAGCGGATTCAGATATCCGGTAGATAATGTTATTTAATTCAGATTCGAATTCGGATAATAATATTCGAATTTAATGTAGATAATAAACGGATTCGAATTTTAAAGTAGTTTTGCAGATTCGGATTCGGATATTATAAAAAAATAGCAGATATTCGATCTTCTACCATCTCTAATATCAAAGTTCATAATATCTTTAATTATATTTATTATATTAACATACCGTAACTAACATTGACAATAGAAAACCGTACCGTGAAGGACATGGAGAAGACCAACAAAAAAAAATTGGAGGGTCACAAAATGCTGGCCTTAAAAGCTGAAACTGTAATTCATCATCCTACTTTTTTTTCCCCTCCAAGTCCTAAGATAAACTATAATGAACTTGTAGTTTTGTAGTACATTTAACTTTTTGTCATTCAAATCTCTCTTCCCATAACTTTAAAAAAAATTCTAAAAATATAAATTTTTTTGGGGAAGCAAAAATTAAAAATCATACTTTTTGATGAAAAATCAAAAAAATCATAAACCAACCACTAAATCAAAGCTCGAATTCAAATACAAGTATATACTTTAAGCGTTTGACTCGATAATAAATAAATAAATATATATATATATATTTAAATATAACTCGAAATTGTATCTCATGGTTGTGAATAGACTTGTTTAAGGTCAGGCTATCCGTCAAAATCCAAAGGCCCACAGGATATTTGAGAGGGTATGGATAAAAATGTTGGCCCGAAATATATATGGACTTGAGCAAAAAAATGAGGTCCGTTATATAATGGACCGGGCCTTGGCTCTAACAATCAAAGTTTGAGTCCAGCCCGAGCCTTTTTTTTTTTTTTTGTGTAAACCCAAGGCGTCCCTCCACCCCCATTTTATGGTTGATGAAAGCTTAATCCCTGTCGGGTCGTGAGTGTAATGGTAAAGCCTCCCAGGATTCGAATCTTGATTCTCATCTAGGGGGTTGGAGCCACTAACCACTCCAACCAACCAAATGTTGATGCCCGAGCCTATTTTTCATTTATAGTATAGTATAGTATAAATATTTAAAAATATGTTAATTTGTCTATGTTTTAGAATTTAATAAAAGATAAAATTACTAAAAATAACATATTTATTTAAATTTAAAAATATATATATGAGGGTCTAAACGGATTTTGACTATCCATTTATAAATATGAATAGATTTGGATAGAATTCGAAACTCATATTTCTAACTAAGCCAAACTTTAGCAAGTATATAAGTGTTGATACTATATTAAATTCAGCTCACGAACACCTCTACCGTCGAATATGCAGTTGGGGTGGGTCCAAAATTAATTCATGAAACACTAGTCTCAAGATTCAGCCCATTGTGGGACACAACAAATTAAATCTCGTGAATCTCTATCTGTTTGTTCGTATCTGTCCTATGCTAGTCTTTAATTCTTACAAATAAATAATATTTACATACTATATTCTAAACATTAATCTGCATACATTCAATTAATTATTTATTTATTTATGTAAAAAATATCTTTTAATGATATGAGAATGACATAAGGAAAGGAGATAGAGTTAGGCAAATGGGAAGTGGGAACTCACCCACACTTTTAAAATAAAATAAATGAAAGAAGTTGACTTTCTTTTTTCCAATTTCTTCATTGATTAATTAATAAAAGAAATTGTATAAATATTAAACAAAAACGGGGATTTTTCACTTCATTCTTCTCTATATAAAGTACCAAGCCCACATGCTTTCCTTTGCCATCATCAATTTTCTTTCTCTTTTGTCATTATTGTAGGTTTCTTGATCATTATTATGGAGAACAAAGTTGTTGTTAGGTTGATGCTACTTTTTCTGGGTTTCTCTTATTTTCTGCTTTCCTTTGCTGCTGTTCATACAACAAGTAAGGCTAATATTTTAGCTTTTAATTATGGATTTTTTATGTTAACATTTTGGTTTTATTTATACAAAATTAAATTTATTTGGTTTATGTAGGAAGCCTCCAATCAAATAAGGAACTTCTCCCTTCTTCTCTCCAAGATTTACTTGCTCAGGTCCCTTCTCTCTTTCCCTCTCTCTCTCAAGTTTATAGTTTTGAACAATTTATTTTTTTATTTTTAGAAACCTGGAATGTCAAAACTAGGAAAACCCAGCAAAGCTATCAGGCTGAAAATTTTATTTTCCTCTTCTTAAACAATTTTTTTTCATATAAAAAAGCAGTCTAAGAATATATAAAAAAAAAAAATTACAGATACTGAAATTTGAACTCAAATCGGCGTCATTTGTTTTTTTAGGCTAATTAACATTCTTACAGATTTTTCTTCTTTAATTTACATTATTGGTTGTATTTAAAAATTTGTTATTTTTGCAGGACTTAATGAAATTGAGTGAAACTGAGGAATTGATTGGGGAAGGAGATTCAATATTCAATGATGAAAGGATGCTATTGGAAAGCACAGATTATCCAGGAACAGGTGCAAACAAGGACCATGATCCTAAAACTCCAGGGGGAGCTTAAAAAAAAAAAAAAAAACTCATAATTTTTATATATTAATTTGTTTTATGTATATAGACCAAGACATGAGGGAAAAAAATTAGTGCTTGGATCTGGGTTTTGGACTTAAGTTTATCCTATATTTTGCCAGAATATCCTCTCTTTTTCTGTCTCTCTATTCATAAGGTTGTTTTGTTTGTAATTGTAAGTTAGTGTTACTTTATAAAGCAAATGCTCCAAATGAGTTAGTCACAATTAATTAATGCGTAATCAATGACCTTGTATTGTACTTTTTATTCATTGTAATCTTTTGAGATCAAACAAAAGAAGTTAGTAATTTTTATACAAATGGCAGTGGGTCTAATTGAAAAGTTCATCTGCAAATTTCTGTCCAAATAGTTTGTTTGGAGCATTTTTATATCAACCCATCTATAAATTCACTTTTGTCAATAATAATTAATTTTGGATTCAATTTATATACAAAAAAAAATTGGATCGAATTTATAATGAAGCCACTTATTTATGCTAATCTAGAATACAGGATTATTTATTGCATTTTTACAAACTTATTTATCTTAAAAGTTCATTAACAATTAGAGAAAATGACAATTAAGTAACATAATCTACAATCACTTCCAAAATTAAGTTTCTATTGTACTAGTTATAAATGGAATTATAACCAAACAAACACTAGGTAGGACTTTTCAAAGACAAAGATTAAAAGGGATAAAAAACAATTTCTTGTTTTGAGATAGGAGATTCGAATTTTAACTTTTTAAATAGATAACTTAATTCAATTGATTTCATGCAATCATTTTTAAGAAGTAGCATTCAGTAGATTTTGGATTTGAATCCCAACATTTGCAACCATTTTTCTTATTTTCAGACTGCGACTTCTTTTGTTAAAAAAAAATATGTTCACTTAATTTAGTAACAAAATAAGAGTTCATTTTTCGTACACTTACGATGAAAATTTTTTAATTTTAAAAGTGAATTAAAAGGTTACCACATGTTTCATTTTTCTTTTAATTAATTATTTTATATTTTTACTATATTATAAAATGTATATGTTACTTTACTAATCTTGCTTGTAAAATCTAATAATTTCATTGTTAGTGAATGTAATAATTTTTTAAAAAATAAAATTTGATTTATTCAACTTAATTAGAAGAGTAGGTAAGAGGTTAGTTTTTCTTTAAGAGGTTAGTTTTTCTTATGAAATTTGATGGCATTTGACAAATTAATTGTAAAGGATAGAAAAGTGGGAAATGGTGATTATGGCATGGGGAATGAATGATAAAAATGGTAGGCAAGGCAAGGAAATGATGGTGAATTGTGACGGAGCCATGGAGGTGATATGGTGGGTAACGGTAAACCATGACTTGGACTTTAACGATGATGCGGCTTATATGATATGATATGATATGATATAGGTGCTGATTGTGATGCGCTAATACTAGATATGTTCAAAGACTCGACAAATTCGATTTAAATTAAATCGAATTTTAATAAAAATTTTTGTAATTTGAATAAATTCGATTTGAATTACTATTAATTAAATAAAAAATATTTTTTATTTAAAATATTTTTTAATTATTAATTTAAATCGAACCGATCCGAATTATAAAAAATATATAAAAATATTAATATAAAAATATTTTTTTAAATTAATCCGAATCCGATTGAAAACGAACTTGAATAATAAAAAATTCAAGCCGCGGTCTAACATCAATGGACAGATCTACCTAATACTAATGACTGCACGCTATTATTGTTGTTGAGATTGTGATAATATATATATATATATATATATATATATATATAAGAATAGATCATCTGGTGGATTTTTAGAGATTTACAAGATTTTGGGTAGCTCAAAAAGATTAAAAAATAACAAAATTACTCTTTTTTGGCCCAACATATTGTTTAATTTTTAAAATTTTGGAAAATATTTCAATAAATTGTTGATTTTTTTCTATAATACTGTTAGATGTGTCCCTCGATTTTATTTGAAATTAATCCTTTTTGGATTAATTTTAAAGGTGTATTCTCGATACTAATTTAATGTATTTAAAATTTTATTTTTAAAATATTTTTCACAAATATTGAATCCTCATCTATAAGAATTTGTAAAAGTTATTCCCCCAAACAATCTCCAGCAGAATTTGAAGATTTGAAACATGAATTTAGCTCCACCTAAGCCATGTCTCTAACCAATTCTTTAAGGTTATTTTAGGTATTTAATTATATAGTTGGATGGATTAGTAAGCAATGTTTTTAGCCATTTTTAAGGGTTATTTTAGGTATTTAATAATTAGATAGTTGGGTGAATTTTAGGCTTAGAGAGATGTACCGTATTATTAGACCTGCTCACGGGCCGGGCAGCCCGCCGGGCCTGGACATGATATTTTGTGTTTCGGCCCGAAACAGTAATTTTTATTATAATAATATTATTTTATTTAATTTTAATTATAAAAAAATAAAAATAAAATAAAAAAATTATTTTTTTATTCCAATGAACAGTGTTTCGGGCCTAAACGGGCGGGCCGGGCCTGGGCAGAGAAAAAAAACCGGGCCGCGGCCCGGCCCGGCCCATGAGCAGCTCTAATATATGTCTATAACTAATTTTTTAAGGTTATTTTAGGTATTTAATTATCTATAATCTATTAGTTACTATAAAAACTCTCTCTATAATGCATGACAAGAAGAGAATTGAGAATTTTAAATTCATGCTTAGTTGACAATTAAGCATGTGTATTAAAAGGGTTTGGGGTTAATTTACATATTTTTAATTTTTTTTTTATTAAGAAGGAAAGAAAGAAATGAAATGAAATGAAAAAAATAGAGAAAAAATTGTCTGTTCATGTCTTTTTTTTTCGTGTTATTTTTTGTGTTCAAAATATTATAAATTTATATAATTTTTACACGTTAATAATTTATTTTATGTATATTTTGACACATTCGAAAATTCATTAGTGTTCTTATTATTTTTTGTGTCGTGCTCGTGTTATTTTTTCGTATGTTCAAAGTATTATAAATTTATATAAAATTTTACATATTAATAATCATTTTATGTGGATTTTAACACGTTCGTGTATTTGTATTGTGTTCATGTTATTTTCGTATCGTGTTTTAATTATTTTTTCATGTGTTCGTGCCATGTTTCAATTCATCCAAATATTTTGTATAGTTTGTCATGATGATTCAATTTAGAAAAAATTGTGTTTTCTTGTCGTGTCCCAATTCATCCCATATTTTGCATAATTTTTCATAATGGTTTAATTTTTAAAAAAAATTGTATGTTCGTAGCATGTTCGTGTTATTTTATAGCGTGCTTAAAGTATTATAAATTTTTACACGATAATAATTCATTTTATGTAAATTTTGACACATTCATGTATTTTTGTCGTATTCATGTTATTTTCATATCGTATTTTAATTATTTTTTCATGTTGTGTTAGTGTTGTATAATCATGTTGTGTTCGAAATTACCAAGTCTAATTGACAGTATTTAAATAACTCCCAAATTTATGTCGCATGTCGTCATCTTTGTGTTGATTTTTCTGTTATAATCATATTCAATGTATTATATAAATTTTGACACGTTAATAATTCATTTTATGTAGATTTTGACACGTTCGTGTATTTGTGTCATATTCATATTATTTTTTGTGTCATGTCATGTTTTAATTACTTTTCTCATGTTATGTTTGTATCGTATAATTATGTTGTGTCTGAAATTGCCGAATCTAATTAATCATATTCAAATTCTCAATTTTATACCAAGTGTCGTATAAGGATATAAGTTATTATTTTTCTAAATTATCTTTACTCTTCTTGTATTTTTATTTTTCAAATTTATTATAATATATTAATTTAAATTCAATAACATATCCGCAATAAAACGTGAGCGTTTATCTAGTTATTAAAAAGTGAACTCCTCTCGATCCCAATTTAGATTAAGCCGTGTGGATAAACAAATTGTTGATAAAAGAACTTCTCATAAACCATTTCATAAAATATAAAATACGATTCCTTAATTGGAATTTGGAAGGTGAAGTTTTTTTTTTTAAAATAAATTTTGAGCAACAATGACACCCTTTGAGAAGCTAGATCGCCTAGTATAATCTCTCATTTTCTCTGCAACGAGGCACATATTTAGAGAACGTTTGGTATGATAGAAAGTAATTATTTTTTATGAAAAGTAATTTGTGAGAATGTGATTCTCATATTTGTATGTTAAAAACTGCTCACTTTTTTTGGAATGTAACTTTTCTTGGAGAGTTACTTTCCCACAAGCATTGGAATGTGATTTATATGAGAAGTGGTAGAAAAGTAACTTTCTCATGTAGTTAAAAAGTTTAAAAAAATATTAAGACAAAATTATCCTCTTCTTATTTGATTTAAAATTATCAATTGAAATATTATTTTAAAATATTTAGTACAAATATTTATTAATAATAAATATTATTAAAATATTTAAATAATATTTAATTTGCATCCAGCCTTTTAATTTTTCAATTACTTGAGAGTAACTTCGAAAATTTATTATTAAAAAATATTTTTTTATCATAAAAGTAACTCAAATTTTCAGTTGAAATATTATTTTTAAATATTTAGTACAAATGTTTGTTAATAATAAATATCATTGAAATATTTAAATAATATTTAATTTTCATACAGCCTTTTAACTTTTCAACTACATGAAAGTAATTTCAAAATTTTATTATTAACAAATTTTTTTATCATAAAAATAACTCAAATTACCAATTAAAATATTATTTTTAAATATTTAGTACAAATATTTGTTAATAATAAATATCATTAAAATATTTAAATAATATTTAATTTGCATATAGTTTTTTAATTTTTCAACTATATGAGAGTAATTTAGAAAATTTATTATTAACAAATATTTTTTTATCGTAAAAATAACTTAAATTATCAATTAAAATATTATTTTTAAATATTTAGTACAATTTTTTGTTAATAATAAATATTATTATAATATTTAAATAATATTTAATTTGCATTCAGCCTTTTAATTTTTCAACTATATGAGAGTAATTTCAAAATTTTATTATTAAATATTTTTATCCTAAAAGTAACTCAAATTATCAATTAAAATATTATTTTTAAATATTTAGTATAAATATTTGTTAATAATAAATATCACTAAAAAAATTTAAAATTATAAAATTTATATTTTTTTTGATAAAGGTAATTTCGAAAATTATTATCACATTCTCATGATTTTAATTAGCAGTTTCCCAGGTATACCGAACGCTGTACAGTTGCATTTTCAAGAATAACATTCTCAGAAATCACATTTCATAAAATGTGATTTCTGAGAAGGTACCAAACGTTCCCTTAGGAGGAAGAGATATTTAATAGATAAACACCTTTATTCCAAGTAATTGAATCTTTAACTCAATAAAAATGCATATATCGCTTTATTTGAAGTGTTAGAATTGAACTTTTCCTTCCATCAAAATTGTATTTGATAAAATAATATTTTTATCTCCATAAAATATTAAGAATCAAAAACTTAATTTAATTGATTTATGTAGTCATTTTTAAGAGGTAGCATCCAACAGATCTGAGGTTCGAATGTCAACCTCTGCAACTCATTCTCTTATTTTAGACTGCAATCTCTTTTATAAAAAAAATAATATATGTCAATAATATAACAATTTAGTAAGTTTGAATTATTTTCTCTTTAAATTATAAATACATCAAAGAGAAAAAAAATTAAAAAAAAATAGATGTATGAGATAATTTTTCATTTTCAATTGCACTTTCAATTAAATAAAACAATAAAAAAAAAATTAAAATACGATACTTATTGGAGTTGGACCAAACAATGAAAACCGAAACCAATTCTCAACCCCCAATCCACCAGTTCTGACTTTGCTTTCATTAAAGAAGGAAATTTCCCAACAATGGTGAAACCTTTCATGATCATCCATCCATCCAACATTCTTAACAATTCAAAATTAATACCCATTTTTGTAAGCAATTTAAATTATAAATATTAATGTAACTGATATTTTCATTTAAACAAAGATCATTAAAAACACAAGATCCCCTACAATTATTTAATTTCATTAATTCTAACCTCTCATAGTTGTCGAGTCGTTATAGCTAATCTTTGTCTTTTTGTTTTTTGGCCAAGATGTTGACAATTAACATACACACGAAATTAGTCTCAAATGTCAAACAGACTTTTCTCAATTCATGATTACAAATAAATTTGGATTTTTTTAGTTGCATTGGGAGTTGGTTAAATTTCTTTTAAAAAAAAAAAAAATCATATCCAACTTTTTGTTTTTTTTAATGAATCAACTCATTGCTAATGATTATACGATACAAACATGATATAAATATAACATGTTTAATAAACATGAAAATAATATAATAAACGTGATAAGATATGTTTAAACACGATTAATACAATTATCACAACCCGTATAATACATGTATCTATTAGTGTTTAAGATTTTAACACATTTAATAATTTATATTATATTTATATTTACATATTGATAAAAAAAAAAAACGAAAAACGATACACATATACAAATTTCCAATTTTAAGTGCATGTATTATTCTACTAAAAAACTGGATTTGAATCCTCTCTTCCTAAATCCAAAAAAAAATGCTATTAAGGTTGGTAACCCAACAAAAGATCTAAGCTCAATAAAATTGTTTTTCTGTTGGTCATTCTAGACCTTGATCCTAGTAAAGCCCAATTTGGATTAAGATTGGGCTGGTGCCAATTTTCTTGTGCTTTAAATCACATAAATCAAGCCAGTTCAGGTTTTTTTTTTTTTATACAAAAAAAATCGCAATCTAAGAATAAAAAAAGAGATTGTACATGTTGGGATTTAAATCTCAAACCTGTTGGTCACCTCTTAAGGGTGGCTGCATTGTTTCTTAAACTTGAATTGTTGAAACCATTAGAATTTGAACTCAAACCAAGATTTTTTTTTTTTTTTCAATTACCTTTTATAATTCAAAAATGCATGTTTCAGCTTGCTTGCCATGAAATTATGTATGGTCAATACCCATTTTGAGGCTAGTTTTTCCTAGGATTGGATAATTTCTTAGCTTTATCTTCTTTTGGGTAGGGGTGTTCATTCGGTTAATTCGGTTAATAACCGAACCGAATTACCCATAACCGAATTAACCGAAATTATTTTTCTATTAACCGTTAACCGAACCGAATAGTTAGTTCGGTTAATTAACCGAACCGAAATTATTTCGGTTAATTCGGTCGGTTTCCGAATTAACCGAAATAAATAAGAAATTTATTTTGCTAACCTATTTTTTTACATGATTTTGTATCCAAATTATCCATCCAAGTCCAACCAATCAAAAAAAATTTTAATTTATTAATTTTTTAATATATAAATTAATTTAAATTTTTTTTATCTAAACGCATAAAATAATGCCGTTTTGAAGAATTTCGGTTAATTCGTGTAATTCGGTTATTTTCGCTTAACCGAACCGAATTAACCGAAAACCGAAATTCTTCAAAACCTTTAACCGTTAACCGAACCAAACTTTATTCGATTAACCGATTAACCGAACCGAATTAAATTTCGCTCGGTTAATTCGGTTAAAACCGAATAGTGAACAGCCCTACTTTTGGGTTGAACTTCTAAAATTTTAAAAGCTAAGTCTCAAGTTTCAGGCTTGGAGGCCCATGCGTTTAAGAAATGACCTCAAGCTTTTATATAAACATGAGAAGTGATTCATTTATATTAGTATAAAATTAAATTAGTTATATATATATATATATATGAATCTGGTTAACGGTTGCCTATAAACACTAGTTAAAGATTATTCAATTATCATTTTTAAAAAAAAATTATATTTAATATATTATTTTTATTGAATTTAAAAAAAATACACTTTTTTTATATATATAACCAACTGGTTAATACTTATATATATATATATGACATAATCAAATTATATCGATATAAAACTTGTTAGTTTTACACTTTTTTATATTATTTTATAGGATTTATATTTAAAAAATTAACAGTTAAATAATAATATTTTCATGTTTATAATGCACATAAATTTTTAAATCGATATGATATTCAAACTTGTGCACTTAGTACATACATAGTATTAAATTCCCCCAAGATCTTTTCATCTACAATAACCTTTAATCAGGTCTTTTGATATGCACTACTATGGAGATTCTGACTAAACAGACTAAGGTTTTATTTATTCCTTTTGCACTTTTGCAACTCATTGGGGCCAAAATGACTGCATTACCAATTAAACCTTCACTTTATGTTTGCTTTAATGTTCAGAAAAGAGGTGAAAAAAATGGCAGCTTTCTTTCTTTTTCTTTTTCTTTTTTTTTATATGGAAAAAGTGACAGCTTTCTCCTTTTTAAAGTTTAGGACTTTAGATACTGTTTAAATTTGAAATTTTGTTCCTTCACCCACCAACTCCCAAAGTCACTGTTTGATTATCATGTATAATCGATATAAAATATAGAATAAAAATTATAAGATTTTTTTATGAACGATTTGATTTACTGATGAGAACAATATTACAATACGAAAATTGTTATACATCCATCTTAACAAGGAAAACAAAAAAGCTACATGTTCACCAAGATCACTTAGGTTATTAAGACATAATAAATTAGATTTAATAATTTTAAACATAATTTGTTAACATAATAAGAATATATTATGAAGTTAAATGTATTTAAGTTTAAAATAATTGTGTTTCGTATTTTAAATATGTCAACATATTTATGATACATCAATTAAACAGAATAAACACGACACGATTATCATAAGCAAACATCCAAATGTCATGTCTATATTGAAAGCAGCTTTTATGCAGGAAAAATTGATTGCCACACCTGATTATAACTGGGGTTTTGCTACTTCTTGAAGTAAACTAGTAAAGTAACAAGAAAAGAAAAAGAAAAAAAGGTCCAAAGTTAAAGTTAGAAAGGTATTTTTTATGGAGTCAACAAAACTTTTTTCTTTTGATCACAACAAAAGATGAGCTTTTTGGGTGTTAATAAAGCTTTGGGAGGAGTCACTTTTTGCCAAAAGTAGCCATCACAAAGGCCTAAAATTAGGATGAGATTGTTCTGACATTTCTCACCATGGCATTGAGATCTTTATCTTGGTGCTCCAAACCCTGCCCACATATACTGGTCCCAATAGAAAAAAAATGTGGGACAAAAATTAATTTTTTTAATACAAAATATATAATAATCTGAAAATAATAATAATAAAAAAAAACATTATAGGTGTTGAGAATTCAAACATTAATTCAATTAATTTACGTAATCATTTTTAAAAGTTGATATCAAGTAGGTATACATAAAATAATTTGAAATTCGAATTTCAGCATTTGTAATCCCTTCACTTATTTTTAGGTTGCGGCCTCCTTTGTAAAAAAAAAAAAAAAATTACAAGTGTTGAGATTTGAACTATAAACCTGTTGGATGCCATCTTTTAAGAGTGATTGTATTAACTAACTGGATTAAGTTTCGGATTCATAAAAAAAATATATCTTTTTTCTCTTAATTTAAGCTCAAAATTTTGACCTAAATATTCATGGTATCTTTTTTAAAATACATTTTTTTTAATAATTCTTGCACTATAATTTAATTAATCATAATTATGAATTATGTTAAATTTATTAAAATATTATATAAAATTTACACTCAATTTTTATTATAATTGATAATTATAAAATTGTAATTAAAAAAAATTACAAGTGAATAATCCACATCTTGTCATTGTTGTCAAACTTGATTTTAATACAAGTTAACATTATGTGCATCAGTTCATCACCAATTTGGGTTTTTTCCTTTTTTTTTTGGTTATAATGAAATTTGCAATTTTTATCTCTTTCATTGCTTTAGTCATGAGTTCAAATAAATGAAACAAAACGTTAGTTTTTAGTTTAGCAAACTATTAATCATAAAGTCATTGAATGAACTATTTCAAACAACAAATGTGTATCCTAGCTATTACAGACAAATTATAAATATATTCTTTTTGCAACATTTGAGGATTCAAATATAACAAAACAAATATATAAAAGATGGAAAATGACCTATAGCTTATAGGTATTTAAAAAATATAAAAATGGACACACAAATCTAATGTAATTAAAGATGTTCATAGGTCAAACCGGACAAGGTTTGAATGGTAAAAAAATGCTTGCCCAGGTCTAGCTTGATTTATCGAGTTCGAAAAACTCGTTTCATTATTTAAAATATAAAAATATTTTTATAATTAAATTTAAATAAAAATATTTTTTTTATTAACCGATCCAGATATAAAATATCTTATTCAAACTCGATCCATTTCAAATCAAATCTGTGAAATTTGTCATGTCGAACAGATAGCTTGATTCTCAGACATGTAATATATTTATTCAAATATGAGTGGTTATTTATTTGAAATTATATCTCCACTTGAACTCCTCTCAATTTAAACTTTCAATCTCATATAGTCTTTTCTTTTCTAACAATATTTGAAGATACATAGCACATTCATCTTAAGCCTTGTACAATCTTGGTTCACAAAATAGCATGTATCTTTTCCTTTCTAAAAAAGTTTTATATCTACTTATTTTATCCAACATAAACTCCTAATATATTTGTGTTGTTATATTTAAGTTAAAATAACAACAACAAGAAAGCCTTTGAACTTTACTTTATCTAAATAAGTTATATTCTTATTGCACTTAATTAAGTTTTTAATTTTTAATTTACATCCAAATAAGTTCATAATTTTAATTTGTATTTAGATAAACTCTTAAATTTTAATTTGTACTCAAATAAACTCTTAACATAAAACAATCTTTCATTTGAAATAAAAAACTTATTTAGACACAAATCAAAAGATAATGATTTATTTGAGTATAATAAATAAAATCAAAACCAAAATTGATCAATTAATTTAAAAAAGTTGTGGTTCATGACATGGTGCACAAAAATGAAAGCAATTCCTTCTAACTAGAATGTTTTTCAAATAGCATACGGTTAAAGTATTTGAGAGATTCTTATATTATATTATTTAGTATAAATTAGTTCATTTATTATAAAATTAGGTAATTTAGTCTTTATTCTTTTAAAATTGAAGCAAAAAAGTAAAATCACTAACTGGTGTAACGTGAACCGTTTAAAAAGCTGACGTAACATTTAACCTGTGTTTAATTGATGACGTGAATGTCAAATGCTGACATGACACTAATAAAATATATTATTTATGATGACATGGACAAAATAAATAATATATTTTCAACATTTGATGTGGCATTTTCAATAGCTTAATTATTTATTTTATCCACATCATCTTAAAATAATATATTTTATTGATGCCATGTAAGTATTTGATATTCACGTCTTCAATTAAACACATGTTAAATATCAAGTCAGTTTTTTTAACGGTTTACTTAGTGATTTTACCTTTTTGCTTCAATTTTAAAAAAACAATGACTAAATTATTCAATTTTATAATAAAAATATTAATTTACATTAAATGATATAATATAAAAAACTTTCAAGTACTTTGATCGTAGCATAGCATAGCATAAAATATTGTCCTATTATGTCTAATATTTAACTTGAAGCTTTGAAAAATGCAGCAACAATTTGGACCCCATTTGGACTCCCAATTGCCAAACAAATGTACCCAAAAAAAAAAACAAAAATCCAAATTAACTTGTCAATTGCTTACAATTTTTAGCCAGCTGTTCTTATCATCAATCTTTTCTTAATGAAGATGACTCTTTTTCTTTTTCAAATTTCATTTGAAAAATCCAATGTATTTCCTCAAAACTTACTAAAATAAAAATTAATTAATTTTTTGAAATATTTGATAAAGAATTTTATTAACTAGTATCTTAAAAACATTATGGTTACTATATTATTATTATTATTTTTGAATTTAGTAAAAATAATATATTAAATTTAATTTTTTTATAAAATAATAATTAAATAATTTTTAACTAGTACCTATAAGCATTCATTAATCAGATTCTACAATAATATTTTCACTCAATATATTAAAAATAAAAAATTATCAA
Organism: Fremontodendron californicum; assembly: GCA_030761205.1. Lineage (NCBI taxonomy): Eukaryota > Viridiplantae > Streptophyta > Magnoliopsida > Malvales > Malvaceae > Fremontodendron > Fremontodendron californicum. Next base: position 3,343,483 of record JAULJL010000047.1, read on the forward strand.
TTATTTAATTTAATATAATTTTATTATAAATAATATATTAATTAAATTTTAAAAATATTTTAAGCACACTCGTTAGATCCGTCCAAAAGTTAGACTACTCACCTGCCTTGTATTAGATCGATTTGGATAGGATATTTTCCAATTTAGGCCAACACGAATTACTATTTCTAATAAAAATATGTTTTTTATTTAAATTTATTATAATTTATTTAATATTTTTAAATAATAATTTTAGATTTTAAACAGATTCAAACTCAAATAAAAAAATAAAAATAAAAAATTTAAATCACGACTCGACCGAACTCGAGAGGGTGAAAGCAAACTGGCAACGACATTGAAGGCGGCGTAAAAAACGACTCTCTTTCATTCAATTTATTTTTTGCTGCCTTTTTTGTTTCTCTTTTTTATGAAAAGGGCCCACATTTTTGCTCTTTTTGCTTTTTCTGGCCTTTCCTTTTTGTCTTTCTTACGTCAGCTCCATCCTTAGCCACTACATTTCTTGGCCATAAAATCCTTCCTCTTTGCTGATTCAGATGCCAGCTGGCAGCCTGGCACCAACCCCATTTATTTTCTTATATAAAATAAATGAAGAAAAAAGTTAATTTTTTTTATAAAAAATTCCGAAATACTTAAAAGATATTAATCTTGTAGCACAGATTAAGATATTATTTAAAAGGAAAAAAATTATAATTAATAAATTATGAATTTTGCTAGCCAATACTTTTAAAACACTCTTTAAAATTATTATACATAATAATATCTTCATCCAATACATTAAAAATAATAAATAAAATTATCAATTTTTGTATTTAATATAATATTATTATTATAAATAATATATTAATTAACCTTAAAGAATGTTTAAGGGCACTTATTAGCAAAAACTATAAATTATTTTTTTGAATTTAATAAAGATCCGATTAATGAATGTTTATAGACATTAGTTAATGATTATTTAATGAATTTTGGTAACAAACGTCTTAAGGACACTCTTTATGATTATTATACATAGTAATATCCTTAACCAATGAATTGAAAATAATGAATAAAGTTGTCAACTTTTGCATTTAATATAATGTTATTACTATAAATAGTATTTAACTAACCTTAAAGAGTGTCCCTGATTAGAAAAAACCCTTAATTAATTATCATTTTTAAAAAATTTGCATTTAATATATTATTTTTATTAAATTCGAGAAAAAACAAAGCATTAAATAAAAAAAAATTTAGTGTCCGCTTAATCGGTGTCTATAGGCATCAATTAATGATTATTTAATTATCAATTTAGAATTTTTTTTTTTTACATTTAATACATTATTTTTAATCAATTCAAGAAAAAGTAAACCATTAATTACACTTTTATTTCGATATATATATATATATATTATCTTAACTAGTGTCTAGTGACATTGGTTAACATTTTCCTTTTTTCTATAAAGAGTTTTGCTAATGAGTGCTTTAGGGCACTCTTTAAGGTTAGTTAATGTATTATTTATAGTAAGGGTTTGCTTAATTGGTGTTTATAGGCATCGATTAAGGATTCCTTAATTATTAATTTAGTTTTTTTTTTTGCATTTAATATATAATTTTTATTGAATTCAAGAAAATGTAAGTCATTAGACTTTTCTTTTTATATATATCACCTTAATAAAAGTCTAGTGGCACCGGTTAACATTTTTCCTATAGTAATAATATTGTATTAAATACAGTAATTGATAACTTTATTATTAATTTTAATGTATTGAATGAAGATATTATATATATATAGTAATATTAAAGAAAACCCTTAAGACACTATTTAATAAAATCATTGTATAAATATCGCCACTAGACACCGATTAACATTTCTTATATATTAAATGTAACTTTTTTAAAGTAATAATTAAATAATTCTTAATCATTACCTATTGACATCGATTAATCGAACCCATACTTAAATTATATAATCTCATATTTTTTTAAGTAAGCATTTATCATTGATTTAAATGTTTAGAAAACTCAATTAAGGATTATTAAACGGGTATGATTAATTTGATACTTATAGACACTATTAAAGATTATTTAATTATCATTTTATATATATATTTTTTACATTTACAGCATTACTTATACTAAATTGAAGAAAAATATTCATTAATTATAATTTTTTTTTTTTAAATATCACATTAATTAATGTCATTAAACACCGATTAACGTTTCATTTATTAAATATACTATATCTTCATAAAGATGGTGAAATTGAGGGAAACACTCATAAGTATTCGTGGACAAATCTTCAACTTTTATAAATAAAAAATGTAAATGAATTTATCAATTGGGCTAATCTATAACAAATAACAAACAAATCTCTTACAAGTTATCCCTAAATACATGAGAATGCTCAATTGAAAATTTTGGATCATGGTTTAAGTGACAACTAAGCATATATTAATTAAGGGTGTTGGGAGGTTAATTTGGATTTTTTTTTTAATTTTATGAAAAAGGAAAGAAAAAAAAAAGATAGGGAAAAAATTGTGTGTTCATATTCATGTTATTTTTGTATGTTCAAAGTATTATAAATTTATACAATTTTTACACGAATTCGTTTTATGTAGATTTTGACATGTTGGTGTATTCGTGTCGTGTTTGTGTTATTTTTTCGCGTTTTAAAAATATTATTAATTTATATAATTTTTACACGTTAATAATTTATTTTATGTAGATTTTGATATGTTTGGATATTCGTTCGTATTCATATTATTTTTTTGTCGTTTTTGTGTTATTTTTTCGTGTGTTAAAAGTATTCTAAATTTATATATATTAATAATTCGTTTTATGTGAATTTTGATATGTTCATGTATTTGTGTTGTGTTAAAGTTATTTTTGTGTCGTGTCATATTTTAATTATTTTTTTTCATGTGTTCGTGCCGTGTTTCAATTCATATAAATATTTTGCATAGTTTGTCATGGTGGTTCAATTTAGAGAAAAATTGTGTGTGTTTATATCGTGTCTCTATTCATCCCATATTTTTCATAATTTGTCATAATGATTTAATTCAAAGAAAAAATTGTATGTTCGTGTTATTTTATCGTGTGTTTAAAGTATTACAAATTTATATAAATTTTTACACGTTAATAATTTGTTTTATGTAAATTTTGACACGTTCGTGTATTTGTGTCATGTTCATGTTTTTTTTGTGTGTCGTATTTTAATTTTTTTTTCATGTTGTGTTCGTGTTGTATAATCATGTTATGTTCGAAATTGTCAAGTCTAATGACACTATTCAAATAACTCCCAAATATATGTCTCGTGTCGTCATGTTCGTGTTGTTTTTCCTGTCATAATCGTATTTGAGGTATTAATATTTATATAATTTTTGACACGTTAATAATTTATTTTATGTAGATTTTGACACGTTCGTATATTTGTATCATGTTCATTTAATTTTTTTTTGTCATGTTGTGTTTTAATTATTTTTCTCATGTTATGTTCGTATTGTATAATTATGTTGTGTTTGAAATTGTCGGTTCTGATTGATCATATTCAAATAACTCTCAATTTTATACCAAATGTCGTATAAGGATAGAAGTTATTATTTTTCTAAATTATCTTTACGCTTTATTGTATAAAACGAGATAATGTCGTATTGAATAATTATGTTGTGTTTTAATTATTTTTTTTTAAATTTATACCAAATGTCGTATAAGGATAGAAGTTATTATTTTTCTAAATTCGATAACATACCCGCAATAAAACGAGAGTATTTATCTGGTATATAAAAATTAATCCCAAATGCAACGAGAGAGAGAGAAGAGAATTGGAGATTTTTGAGTAAGGGTTGATTGACACTTAAGTATAGGTATTAAGTGAGTTGGGGGGGTTAGTTTGGGTATTTTATTTATTTATTTATTTGATTAGGAAGGAAAGGAAGAAAAGAAAGGAAAAAGAAAGAAAAGAAAAGAAAAGAAAGAGAAAAAATGGAGAAAAAATTATGTGTTCGTGTCATTTTTGTGTTGTGTTATTTTTTTTTTGTATTCAAAATATTATAAATTTATATAATTTTTACACGTTGATAATTCGTTTTATGTAGATTTTGACACGTTCGTATATTCGTGTCGTGTTCGTGTTATTTTTTCGTCTGTTCAAAATATTATAAATTTATATAATTTTTACATGTTAATAACTCATTTTATGTAGATTTTGACACGTTCATAAATTTGTTTGTGTTCATATTATTTTATGTTCGTGTTTTTTTTTTTTTTTTGTGTTTTCAAAGTATTATAAATTTATATAGATTTTTACATGTTAATTATTTATTTTATGTAGATTTTGACACGTTCGTGTATTTTTATTGTGTTCATGTTATTTTCGCGTCATGCCGTATTTTAATTATTTTTTCATGTGTTCGTGTCCTCTTTCAATTCATCCAAATATTTTGTATAGTTTGTCATGGTGATCCAATTTAGAAAAAATTTTGCATGTTCGTGTCGTGTCTCAATTCATCCCATATTTTGCATAATTTGTTATAATGATTCAATTTAGAGAAAAATTGTATGTCCGTAATATGTTCGTGTTATTTTATCATGTGTTTAAAATATTATAAATTTATATAAAAATTACATGTTAATAATTCGTTTTATGTAGATTTTGATACGTTCGTGTATATGTGTCGTGTTCATGCTATTTTTGATGTCGTGCTTTTATTATTTTTTTTTCATGTTGTGTTCGAATCGTATAATCATGTTGTGTTCAAAATTGTCAAGTCTAATTGATACTAATCAAATAACTCACAAATTTGTGTCACACGTCATCATATTCGTGTTATTTTTATTGTTATAATGGTATTTAAGGTATTATATATTTATATAAATTTTGACACGTTAATAATTCGTTTTATGTAGATTTTAACATGTTCGTGTATTTGTATCATGTTCATGTTATTTTTGTGTCATGTTGTGTTTTAATTATTTTTCCCATGTTATGTTCGTATCGTATAATTATATGGTGTCTGAAATTATCTGATGTAATTAACCATATTCAAATAACTCTCAATTTTATATCTGATATCGTATAAGAATAAGAGTTTTTATTTTTCTAAATTATAATATTTATTTATACTCTTGCTTTTTTATCTTTCAAATTTATTACAAAATATTAATTTAAATTTGATAACATTTCGCACCGAAGCACGGGCATTATCTAGTTTTTATTAATAATAATGTTTTCATAATTAATTAAAATATAAAAAATTAACTTGAAAGATTCTTATTGGGACATGGAAAAACAAATAAAGATTGTTAGACTTTCGTTAGGTAACCAAAGATTAATTAAAACTTCATATGCACAAAATTGACCGAGTATTATGTTTTTTTTTTTTTTTTATATTTTATATACAGTAATTGTATTTTTCAATTGTTTAAATAATGCTTATATTACATGAATGATTGCATTATATTACTTTTTTCTTTTAAGATACTTTGAAATGGAATACCTAATAAACTTATTATAAATTAGAAATCATATGTTATCCTTATAAGTAGTATCTATAATTTATATTATATATAAAAGTACGAATATGAAGAATCTTTTGAATGATAAAAATACTCATTGTTATCTATTATATTACTAATTCATCGTTTTAAATATTTTTTATTATTAATAAGATTTATCTAATTTATAAAAAATAAATATAATTTTATTAAAATACTTTCATTAAATAGATTAATTTGATAAAAAATAAAAAATAAAGTTTATATGAAATTGTTTTATTTTTAAAATTTAAAAATTTTCACTAATCTTGAAAAGTAAATCATTTTATTTAATATGAATAAAAATAATTAAATTTTACATTATATTTTTTATATTCATAATTAATTTTGCATTGATATTAAAATAATAAATATATAATAATTTAATATAATTTGCATGTGAAACAAATTTTACTAAATTTTAGTTAATATACACTTTATTATTTTTATTTATTTTCAAAATATGCAATTATATATATTCAAAAATAGATAAAACAACGAGTATTCACATGCAAACTTATGTGATAACAAATACTAGTATATTAAAAGGACTGGTTGAGTTAGAATCATGAGTTAATTACACACTAATTTAGTTAGTGAAATTATTTAAAAGTCAAATTGAAGTTATAATATAAAATGCAATTATAGGCATTTATATATTTTAATTTGTAAAAAAATTATCACAAATTTGACATTATCAGATAATTTTTTTACTTTCCTTTAAAAAAATAATCTACACATTTTACATCGCTAGATAATATTTTTTTAAAAATGAATTTTTTTTTTTTAATTTTCATCTACATCGTGGTGGGAAATATCTAATAATATTATATCTATCTATTATTATAAAACCCTAAATGAATTTAGTGTCATGAGTAAGTGACATTAACTCAATTGAAAAAAGTACACAAAATAAAAATAAAAAAATAAAAACATATATTTATAAGGATATTTATATTTTTTGCTATTTTTTAAAATTAAAAATTAAACTTAATTTTTTATTTATTTAAAACTACTCATTTCTTCTTGACCGTTAAATAACTCTCATCTTTCATCTAATTTTAACAGATTTTTTTCCTTTTTCCCCACATATGATACAGGGTGTGCCTATTCTAATACTATTTATAAAATCTCTGATTAATTTGGTATCATAAATTAAGTGACACCAACTGAGTTAAAAAATTATAAAAAATTATCATGAAAAAAATAGTATGGATATATTAGTCTTTTATTTTATTTGAAAATATGGTTTAAATCCACTAATTTTTGAACTAACACTTTTACCTGTTTTTTCTCATTTATAAAACTGTAAGTAAATGTATAAGTTACCTTCTTATTTTTTCTCTATTTTAAATTTTAAATTTTAAAATTTAAATATTTAAATATTTTTATTTTAATATTTGTTTAAATAACATAAATTTTTATTACTTCCACCATCTACAATGCTGGTGTGCCAAAGACTAGTTATAAAAAATGCAAAAGAATTGTTAAATTTTGTTCACTTCTTCATTCATAATATTTTGTTCCCCAAATGCTTCACATTTATAGTTTAATCCAAATGGATATATTTCTTATGTATACACTAAAGTATAGAAAAGAAAAATAATGAGATATTAGAAATAAATGCCTAAAGAATAATATAATGGAGAATTTTATTATAAATGTTACCTTTAATCCATTGTAATGGTAAAATTTTTAAACGATTTCAATTGTGAAATTTTTTTACTAATTCATTTTAAAATTAAAAAGACGACATGATTTTGAATATTTTGAATTATTTATAAATTTTAAATATTTAAATATTTTTATATATAGTTTATTATTAGATTTAAAGATAAAAAATATGAAAAATTATCCTTGACAGAATGATAGATTTTTTGGCCATTCAAAAGACAATTATATTGATTTTAACTAAATTTAATAATTCGTGTATTCGTATCATTTTATATTATTTTTATATTTAAAATATTATATATTTATATAAATTTTAAAACCTTTATATATTCGTTTTATTTTTTTATGTGATATCATATTTTTATTATCGTATCTGATTTTAATGAATCTCATGAAATAAATATACTGTCTCTTATTTAATTTTAGGACAAAGAAAATAAACACATAATAAATGTCTTATTTAAATTTTTATTTTTTTAATTCCAAGATCCCATAAAATGATTCTATATTTTTAATCAAATAGTTTATCAGTACCCAGTTGCAAAAAAAGAAAATTATCAGTAGCCAATTTTTTATTATTTTTATTATAAAAATAAGATAACATGGCCTAGATTTTATAACCCTGCCAAATGCCAAGAAATAAAAAAAATGTTAATCAATTTTTTAAAATTTAATAAATAATATATTAAATATAAAATTTTTTCTACAATAATAATTAAATAATTTTTAACCATTTTCCAAATAGAAAGCTTGTCTTTTAAAAATAATAATAGTAAAGAAAAAAAAGCAGAAAAGTTTTAAAAATTGTACTCTGATACTTCACGTTCTTTATGCTTTATCTCAGAGAGTTTTTTATCAATTTTTTTTTTCTCTTTTATAGACTATTTTCCTTTGTATTTTTAAGGAGCTTTCTGGGATTTTAAGTGAAAAAGACTAAAAACACTATAAAAAGTTGCTTCTTTTCTTCTCCAAAGAGTCTTTTTTTTTTTCTCATTCTAAAAACACCCTATTTTTTTTTGGTCTAAGAGTTATGGTTCTTGCTCTTCATAGTTGCAAAAACACCAAATTTTTTATGTAAAAATGAACGGTGGAGATCCAGCTTTCAAGCTCTTTGGAAGGAATATTCCTGTGCCTGAAACTCAGATTCATGCTGGGGTAAGTTTACATATATTCAAAGTTCATTTCTTTTTTACATTGGTTTAATGTTTTTGTCTTTTTTCTCGAAGTTTACTACCATTTTAGCTGTTTTTGTTAGCTTAATGTTTATGGGTTTTTGTTCTCCTTTTGGTTTTCTTATGATTTGCTGGAAAAGTTAAGCTTTGAAGCTCTGTTTTGGCCCCAAAGTTGAAGTTTGTAGGACTTAAAGACATGTTTTTTGTATCTTCAGTTTCATATTTGCTTGTTTTTATTGAAAGCATTTGTTGACTTGAATTTTGGAATGAATTTGTTTGCTTTTATGGTATAAATGATAAATTGTTTCATTTTTTTTCTTTGTATAGTCTCCTTTCTGATGTTTTACATGGTTTATTTATTTATTTATTTTTTTAAATATATGGTTTTAAATGAACTAAACATACCTTAAATTTTGCAAAATATGGGGGCCAAGTGTTGCTTTGGATGCTCCAGGAAGTAAGCACATACAAATTATGTTTAGCTTTTTTTTAAATTCTTTTAAATAACTTTCTCTTACATTTTCTTTAAAAGAATTGAAACTTTTTGGTTGATTTTGGCAGTAGAGATTATATAATTTGTCAGGAATTTCCTAAAACATGTTTCTGTATAGAATTTGATTATTTAGGAAACTAAATTTGTTGATGCCTCTTTTTCTTTTCTCTGTTGGGATTTTTCTAATACAGATTTCTATATAGAACTCCATATCTATCAGGGACTGCAACAAATTTAAGTGACCATTGTTTCTTTTTGATGAATTTTGTTTGGATTTATTTTGACAACAATAATTTTCGCTAAGGTTTGGTGCATCGCTGATCCTTATTTTCTGAAAATGGGATGTTAGTTTTAATTTTCTTGGATGGTATAAAAGTTTTCATTGACAGAAATGAAGAGCCATAACCAGTTGTAATTTGTTTTTTTTTTTAAAACCAGATTGGATCATTTTATTTTGAATTTCCTTTTGGACTATCTTTATTTTCCCGATTTTTTAATCGAAAAACAGCTTTATAAATATATATTTATATATAATTTTATGGTCTTTGGTTGATTGGGAAAAGCAGTTAGTCCAACTTGATTTCTTAGAAGCTGTTCATTGCTGGTTCCTTTGCATAAAGTCATGTAATTATGACAGTCATACTTTCTAACTTGTTGCTAATCAAATTCTTGTAAACTTTGAAAGAGGTCAGTTTGAACATTATTCCTCTGAATTAGGTCAAGAACAACTTTCTTTTATATTACTTTAACTACAATTTGACTGATGGGTTGATGACTGCTAATTGTTGTTTTATAACTAACTGATATTTTACAACAATCATGTTAAGCTATGTTACTCGGACTCGGATGTGAGTGTCGGAGACGGGTATGAGTTTGATACGGGTATGTTCAATTTTTTCTAAGTTTTTCCATGTAATTGGAGGATCCTTGGAGGGTTATATCTCCATACTCATGTCCGGATATGCGTCGGACACGGGTACTTTAAGAAAAATGAAGAGTCGTAGCAACATAGATGTTAAGCATGTGCTTTGTGCTGTTTTGTTAATACTAATCTAGTTGGAAGAGCCGAGAGTATAAGTTGGTTCTTTCACTTTTCTTTAAGCCTTCTTATTTGTGAATCACATAAAACATAACAATATCTCTGACTTTCATTTCAACAAGAAATGTAAAAGACAAGAAAAATGGTAGTGAGAGTTCTGTATTTGCATTTTTTTTTCTCTCACTTCACCAAGTTTCTTATGATTTCCTGTTATAAATGAGACAGCTATTTCGGTTTTGAATTTCAGGACACGAGTAGCGATGTAACGAACCCAGAAACTGAAACTTCTCAAACGAACACATCTGGTGAGCCGGATAAGTCCATTATGGTAGACATTGATAAGGAAGAACACCAAACTTCTATGAAATCGAATGAGATACAAATAAACTCTAAGCCCAAAGATGAACAACTAGAGACCGATAGAACAGATCAAGAGAAAGTTTTTAAGAAGCCAGACAAGGTCGTTCCATGTCCACGGTGCAACAGCTTAGAGACAAAGTTCTGTTACTTCAATAACTACAATGTCAACCAACCTCGACACTTCTGTAAGAATTGCCAGAGATATTGGACAGCTGGTGGAACAATGAGAAATGTTCCTATTGGTGCTGGCCGGAGGAAGAATAAGCACTTGGCCTCTCAGTACCGTCAGATAATAGTTTCTTCTGATGGAATACCAATGACTCAGATAGAAGAAACCCCCGAGTCAGCAAATCAACAACTTCGATCTCCGGGTGAATCTACAGCTGCCTTTAGGCCTTCCATGGGAAATGGAACAGTTTTAAAATTTGGTGTAGAAGCACCTCTCTGTGAATCCATGGAGACTGTGCTTACCCTTGGAGACCAGAAGAGATGTGTTGAGACTGGTACAATCAGTTGTGGAGAAATACGAGCGGAACCCTCTTCGTGTAGATCTTCTGCGACACCTTGCAGCATACGGGGGAATGAATTACCCGGACATGTAATGCAAAAAGAGAGAATAGGTTTGGCTGGACCTAATGAGCAGAATACACAGCATCCACCACCACAGTGCTATCCTGTTCCACCATGGATTTTTCCTTGGAATCAAGGTCCGAATGGTGTAGCTCCCATGGCAGCCAGTCAGTGTTCTTCTGAGCGTATTCGTGCACCAAATACTAGTACTTCAACTGCTGTTCCTCGATGGTGCCCTACTCCATTGGTGGCTGTTCCGGGATTTTGCCCGCCAAACATTCCTTTACAGTTTGTGCCTGCTTATTGGGGTTGTATGCCTCTATGGGCTGCTGGTGGGGGAAATGTGTCATTCAATGGCTCCAATGGTTGCCTATCTCCATCATCCTCTACTAGCAACAGTTGCTGCTCAGGCAATGTCTCACCAACACTAGGCAAACATTCCCGAGAAGCAAATTTTGTCGAAGAGGAGCAATCGGAAAAGTGCGTTCTCGTTCCAAAGACACTAAGAATTAATGATCCAAATGAAGCTTCAAGGAGTCCTATATGGGCTACATTAGGTATTAAACCCCACCAGAAGAAGGATCTTTTACAAGGAGGTAAAATTTTCAATGCCTTTGAATCTAAAGCAGAAGGCAAAGACCATCTACCAGATGACAGTCATATTTTGGAAGCAAACCCTGCAGCCGTTTCTCGTTCTCACGTATCCCGAGAGAGCACATAAGGGTAATTTATAATATTTGCCTGGAAATCTTGCTGTGCGATATGCTCTTGTGAATACTGAAGCAACAAATTTCATCAGTTCTTGACTTCTTGTTATGCACCAAGGAGACCTTTGTTGTTGTCTGGTCTGAATAGTAAAGCTCTCTAAACTCATGGGAAGTAAAGCTGGTCAGATTCTTGATAGGTTAGGCAATGCCTATGTTATTCGGACTCGGTTGTGAATGTCGGACATGGGTATGTGTCTGACATGGGTATGTTTGATTTATTCTAAGTTTTTTCATGTATTTTGAGGGTCCTTGAGGGATCATATTCTCGTACTCATGTTCAGATATGCGTCGGACACGGATGTCGGACACGGGTACTTCAAGAAAAATGAAGAAAATGAAGAGTCGGAGCAATTGAGGGCAATGCATCGATTCTTCTTTGAGAGTTCTGTAAATAGTAGAAGACAGTGATTGAGTGGTGTTCATCATCTGCGGCCTATTATAAAACTTCATTTCATACACTTCATTTTATCTTTCTATGTAACTTGACAAACAAGAAGCAAAAAGAGGATTCGGACAGTCCTTCGATTCTTATCTACTTGAATTGTGTTAGCAAATACCCATGTTTGGGGTTAGTTTTCTTCTGTAAATAGTGTACAATATCTCCAATTTTGAAGATGGAGGAAAATTTCCTGGCAAATAGAGTTTCATTATTTTATGCAAGATCAACTATTTAGGGTTTGCTGAAACTACATTGAATAATATGCATGGAGGTGGACTTATTTCTGCTTTTGCAAGTGGAATATTCATATTCCATATATCGAACTCCTTTGTTGCTTCAACTTATGTTACTCATATTTGGGTGAGAGTGTTGGACTCGGATGTGAGTGTGGGATAAGAGTTTTTTTTTTTTTTATTTCAAAAGTGACTGAAATTCGAATTTCAGCATTTGTAATTTGCCAATCTTTTTTCCTCATAGTACGACTTTTTTTGTGAAAAAAAAAAGTTAACAAACACGAGTCTCGTCTTTGAATTTTTTTTTTTTTTCTAATGCATTTAAGCAAAATCAAATGCAGTTCATCACGGAAGTCGGTATTTCTTCATATAGGGTAGACCATTAATATCTACTTTCTTTCAACTTTTTACTATATTTTCTTCCCAATTTCCAATCTTTTTCCTTTGATAAAAGCAATAGCAAGAAACTTTTGTAAGTTCAACCCCCAAAAAAGGGTTCAAATTTGAAGCTTTGTTTACGTTTCCTTGCTTTTTCAGCAAAAGTTTATCTTCTTTTTGGCTATAAAGGAAGAAGATTCAACACGCCATGGGGAATATATCCTTCCTTTATGACTCATTTCCTTCAAAAGAAAATGGCTATAAATTCCATAAAGTCATTCTTATCATCATTTTAAGGAACAAAAGATGAGTTAATATTCTTGCTTTTATTAGCCTTTAGAAAATGTTAATTTCAAATTAACAATCAAGGCTCGGCATAACAATTGTTATTTTTTTTTTAGTGGATTAAAGTTAAAGATCGGAATTTTCTCTCCGAGTTCGTATTTAATATATCGATGGTGGAATTTTTAAATTCCACAAACGGATTAAGAATCTGTCACATATACCAAGGGATATGTGTCACCTTGTTAACTCTGCAGAGTCTAAAAATTTTACTATATGATGAACCAAATAATTTTTATTTTCCCTCCCTCCTAACCTTATATGTGCCAAAAAGAAAAAAAAATAAATGTTAATTCAGGAGTTTGATTACCACCATTCCTCTTTCTTGGGTTCCTAATTTATAGCTTTTAAATTGTTTTTCATCTTTACATATATATATATATATTCATACTAGCTAGCCTTATGCATCTCTATTAAATAGATAAAAATATGATTGTGAGATAAATATTAAAAGGATAAAAAATAAAAGATTTTATAGTTATCTTAGAATGTAAGAGAAAAAAAATTAAAAATTAAAAAATTAGCTTTAATTAAGAGGAGAGACTTAGATAATGGGGGGAAATTTCATCTCTTGTATGATCTTGATTTTGTTTTATTTTTTTCTATCAATTTGGCATTACAGTTGTTGTTCAAATCACAGTTTTATTTAATTTTTCAGACTGTAAGAACTTGAGTTTCTAAGAATGCTTGAAGTTTTGGTAGCATTTTAGTATTTAGTAACTGCAATTTTATTTGTAGCCTGAGTTAGCAGTTCCTAAGGTTACAACAGTTATCTGCTAATTCAATAGCAAGGACCAAAAAAGTTTTGTTTAGATTTATGATATATATAGTTGGGTATATTCATCTGGTTTTTCTTTGTATGATGAGGAATTGTTTGAATTACTTACAATCATGTGGCAACCAGGACTTAGCAAGAATTGACTCATTGAGATACCAGCTTCCTTGCTCTAGTTAAAGTTCTTCAGTGGAAGCCAATGCTTGCTGTCAAAAGAGGCAGTTTGTGAAGGATATATATCATAGAAAGGAAACTTGCTGTCGCATACGCGTTTTTCTTGTGGTTGCGGACGTAATGGATGTTATCGCGATCAATTATGGTAAATATTGGTGATGAATATTGATCACGAAAAAAACCGAAACTGTAAAATAACGATTATAACGTCACATTGCAACCGTTATTTAAATCCATGGGCAGAAGCATTTTTGTTGTTCAGAGGGGAGCAGATGGAATGTAGATCATGGTCTGATCTTCTTCTTAACAATTGGTTGAATCCAATGGGGAGCTTTTACTGGTTTGCCGTTCTCTAAACTTTCATGTTTTCAGGTTTGACAATTGGTCTGAGGGTTAGTTTACTATTGCTGTTGGAAAAAAAGTTTGAGTTGAAAAAATTGTGTTTAAAAAATGTGATGAAAAATTGTGGTTTAAGAATTTTTAAGTGTTTAGCATTGCTTTGAAAAAGCATTGTGACGAATTGAAATGTCAAAAAAATATATGTTTAAAATAATAAAAGTGTAGAGATATGAGGTTAATAAAGTCATTTTATCCAAAAGTCAATTTTGAAAACCCAAAAGTTATATTTTTTGGTTTTTTGGTTTGACTTGTCAAACTATAGTTTTAACCGCAAAAGCTAATTTTTTTTTTACTCGTTTAGCATTACGTTTACGGTGAAAAACAATTTTTGATCTAAAAAACTATGACAACCGCAATACTAAACGTGACCTAAAATAGATTGGATAGAGATACACAAGCTAGGAAACAAAGCACTCTTTCTTGGATGTACCTCGTTTCCGATAGCAGCCGAGGAGAATACATCAGCTTTGGTAGACAGGATCTACTATCATGGCAATATGCACTGTTCTTATTTTCTACGTCACTCAGATTCGGGTGAATACTGGATATGAGTATGTGTCTGATACAGGTACGATCAATTTATTTTTAAAATTTTTTCATATATTTGAAAACTATAATCCTATACTTGTGTTTAAATATGTATCAGACACAAAAAACTTTAAAGAAAAAAAAGTTTCGAATAACATAGTTTATTTTTATTATTTGCGCACAATCAAAAGATATAAAACTATCAGATTTACCATATGGCATCCTTTGTGATCCGACATACTAAGTTTAGCTTATTTTAATACATAACAATTTCTTAATTTCCTGTTATTTTCCATTTTTTTTGTGTCTGTTGGGGGTGTAAGGTATAGATTAAAGCATTTATTGATCTTGTAAATTATACTTTGATCCTTTTTGTGGGTTTGAGGATGAAATTATTCCATATCAAATAGTTGATGTGTTGAATCCAAGATTTAATCCAGTTAATTTATACAATTATTATTAAGAGGTCACATTTAGTAAGTCTAAAGTTTGAATTTTAACATTTGCAATCATTTTCTTTATTTTCAAATTGCGATATCTTTTGTAAAAAATAAATAAATTTATACATTGTCTTCTTGAGGACAAAAATTGAGATGTTTTCATATTTTCACACCCATAAATGATTCCATAAACGATAATAGGAGGATGATGAGAAACATTCAATCTGTTATGAAGCATTACTTTTTTTTTTTTTAAACAAATTTCCAATAATTCCCTCCTCCTCCTCAATGATAATAAGAGAATGATGAGAAACATTCAATCTGCTATATGAAGCATTACTTTCTTTTCTTTTCTTTTCTTTTCTTTCCTTTTTTTTTTATTTTTTTTTAAACAATTTTCCAAACCACCCCCTATCCCCCCAAATTATTGTGATTTTCCTAGCACCAACTTAAAAAGAAATAAAGAAATCCCAATATCAGGCCTTCACTTGGTGGTAAGGAGGAGGTTGTGGAATTTTAAAGTTTCTGGTTGAAGTCCTATCACATATGGGCATTGAATAAAAAACTGAATCGGATTGATCGGTCGGACCGATTGAATCGAGAATTGGTGGCTTATCCACTCCGGCGAGTATAATAAAATCGAATTTAATCGAACCGGTCAAAAACCGATAAAAAAACCTGGAAAAAATAGTTTTCTATTTTATTTTTTATTTTTTATAAGTGATGAGATTTGAACCCATAAACTCTTAAAATTATACTAAAGATCATACCACTAAGCTAAATGTTTATTTTTATTAATTATTTACTATATTTAATATTTATTTAACATTAACATTTTTCTAAAAATATTTAAAAATATTATTTAAAGTGTCCAAGTTGAATCGAAAATCAAATATCACACCGATTTGACCTCTAATCTAATTTTTTCAACCATGCATATGGGTTTGATCCAATTTATCTACTTATTTATTTGTTTGTTGGTTAGTTAATTTATATGATTTATTGAATTTTTTTTTTATATCAATGTAATACCTACTTATGATTGTAATCTTTTTATGCTAGTGTGAGTTCGGCGTGTTTATGCGGTTCTGTTTTTGAATGTTGAAAGTAAGTAATGTAGGTAATTTAGTAAGGTAATGCATATATACACATTTAAATATAGTTCTTTCTACATTTTCGAAACTGAAACTAAAAAAGAGATTACATTGCATTTTAATATAAAAGTAGATTGTTAAAAAGGATAAAAACATTTATAATGAAAAATCAGACATTATATGTGGAATCGAAATGTTTAATGTTTTTCACAAAAGTGTTGTTAAAATATTATTTTTTATATTTCTTTTGTTTTATTCCTTGTTTTTTTGCAAGAAGATAGGGATCATAAAATTTTATTGTAAATTAAACGTATGTGATTATTAAATATACTTCATATTTTAATATGTAAAAAAAATATGTACCTTATATGTAAAAAAGTTTATGATAGATATCAAAATTTAATTAAATTATGTTGATATTCATCATTCATATTAAGAATTATAAAAAATAGTAAAATATAAATCCAACAATTATTATACAATAACTCTGTAGACACCTAATTTTGTCCGGGCACCCTAAACCAGGTAAATTCTTCCTTGTACTTTTTTAGAATGCAGAAAATCTCTTCTTATCTTGCAGATGGTCCTCCAAGACTTATGATTCCGAGTTCAGCATGAAAAGTCAATCCGAAAAAGTCAACTCCAAAAAAGTCAACTTTGAAAAGTCAACCCCGAAAACTCAACCACTGGAAAAGTCATCTCCCAGTCAAAATCAAGGTTCGAAGTTGAATTGAACAATGGCGAAATAATTTTGATAATCCGAGGTCTACAACGAAAGATATAGAGTTCGAAAGATGGGTCGCGGAAATTCAGTGTAGGGGAAGACCTAATCCGGCAAATTTGGGAAAAAAAAATGCAAAGATGGCCCAATTCGATGAAATTGAAGCCCCTATTGATAAAGAATGAGTAAACAAGGATAGCCCAAGGCCTAGTTTGAAGTGAATCCAAAGGAAGAGCCGATTGGAGCAAAAACGGAAAAACGAAAAATTCCCGAGTTTGAAAAAGGGAAAACAAAATCGGAGGGGAATTTGATCTTAAAAATTAGGCGTTTTCGGACCAACTCAAATTCAATATAGGAAAAAGGAATTGGAAAAAGAAAATCCAAAAATCAGACTCGTTTTGAGTAAAACTGAGGTTTCGGAGGTTGAAGGGCATTCTCGAAAATTCTAGAAGATAATTCTGGGAAAAATAGAAAACGAGCTCGGAAAATTAAAACTTCCAGATTTGAGTTTTATAATTTTTGGAAGAGATCGGCGAATAAAAATCGGGAATCGGAGCTCATTTGAAAAATGGCAAAGTTAGGGTGCACTAAGCCGAAATTCCAGAAGATAATTCCGAAAAAAATAGCAAACGAGCTCCAAAAAGTATGAAAACTTCCAGATTTGAGTTTTATAATTTTGGAAGAGATCGGCGAAGAAAAATCCAGAATCGGAGCTCATTTGAAAAATGGCAAAGTTCGGGTGCACTAAGCCAAAATTTCAGAAGATAATTTCGGGAAAAATAACAAACGAGCTCCAAAAATTATGAAAAATTCCAAATCTGAGTTTTATAATTTTTGGAAGAGATCGGCGAAGAAAAATCTAGAATCGGAGCTCATTTGAAAAATGGCAAAGTTCGGGTGCACTAAGCCGAAATTCCAGAAGATAATTTCAGGAAAAATAGCAAACGAGCTCCAAAAATTATGGAAACTTATAGATCTTAATTTTATCGGTGAAGAAAAATCCAGAATCGGAGTTCATTTGAAAAATGGCAAAGTTCGGGTGCACTAAGCCGAAATTCTAGAAGATAATTCCGAAAAAAATAACAAATGAGCTACAAAAATTCTGAAAACTTTCAGATCTGAGTTTTATATTTTTTGAAAGAGATTGGTGAAGAAAAATCCGGAATCGGAGTTCAAATAAAAAGGTGAATTTTGGGTGCCACTAACCGGAAAATCCGAGATAATATTCCGAAAAAATAGGAAATGAGATCAGAAAATTCTGAAAATCTCCAGATCTCAATATTATATTTATTTGGATAGATTGGAGAAAGAAAAACCGGATTTGGGGTTCGTTTGCAATAAAATCAAGTTTGGGGGCAAAAATATAATTTTATCGAAGAAACCGAAAAGGGACAATTTGCAATTAAAAAAAATATGAAAGATGAAAGAATTGTTGGGATATTCCAGGCCCTTGGCTGGTCAGCTCATGAATGAAGGTGAGATTTAATTCATTTCATCCAATGGTCAATATCAAGCTACAAGATGTCATTTTTACTATTTTGAAATGTCCTTACTCATCCATTGGCCTAAGTACCTTGTAAAAAGATGAGTACATCCTTGAATGGCCAAGATCAAATTGCAAGATGACATTTTTATTATCATGCAATTGTCCTTATCCAATGGCCAATATTGGTGGAAGAAAGATGAGCGCAAGTCATCCAATGGTTGGAAATGCATGTAACCAAATAAAATATCCTTGCTCATCCAATGGCTTAGGCACCTTATGAAAAGATGAGTACATCATTAAATGGCTAATATCAATTTGCAAGATGACATTTTTATTGTCATGAGAATATCTTGGATCCAAGGGCTTAGATTGTGTAGGAGAATTTAAATGAATTAATCTCCACCCTTCACCAAGACTATGGAGGGTTATTCAAGGGGGAGGGGTTTTCATTTTTCATAAGGGAAGAGGTTGATTTTGAGTGATAGGCAGTAGCTAAAACCTTAGAAAAAAAATATTTTTTGAAAGGAAAGAAAGAGAGCTTTTGCTAAGGTAGCCATTAGATCTTTGCTCCTACATTTTTCTTCTTCTTCCTCATGCTTTATTTCTTGTTTTCCATGTGATTTCCTACCATTTTATTTGCTTAATAAAGGTTTTATGAAAGCTTTCTTGTTGTTCTTGTTTTTTTCAAAAATAAATAAAATAATGGTTAGACTCATGATCTTGATGAGAATCAAGTGATAATGGTTAGGGTGGGCTTTGACCTATATACCAACCATGGAGTTCATTTCCATATTTATTTATTTATTTATTTACTTACTTTAACTTGCTTATTTCTATTATTATTTATTTTTATGTGTATTTATATTCTTGCTAACCATTTTGTTCTTTTGATTTATGCCATACTTTTGCATATTGTGGCTATTTGTCATATATTTTAGGTCATTTTATTATTCCATGTCATTTTCTATGACATTTAGGCATTTAGGTCATTTTTATTATTCCATGTCATTTGCCATGTTATTTAGGCATTAGGTCATTTTTACATGTCATATCTTTAGGCATTTAAGTCATTTTTATTATTCCATGTCATTTAGACATTAGGTCATTTTATTATTCTATGTCATTTTCTATGACATTTAGACATTAGGTCATTTTTATTATTCCACTTCATTTTTCATGTCATTAGGCATTTTGGTCATTTTATTATTCCATGTCATTTAGGCATTTAGGTCATTTTTATTATTCCATGTTATTTTCCATGTCATTTAGAAATTAGTTCATTTTATTATTCCATGTCATTTTCCATTTCATTTAGGCATTTAGGCCATTTTCCTATGCCATGTCATTTTCCATGTCATTTAAGCTTTAGGGCATTTTCATATGCCATGTCATTTTCCATGACATTTAAGCTTTACGCCATTTTCATATGCCATGTCATTTTTCATGTCATTTAAGCATTAGGTCATTTTTATTATTCCATGTCATTTAAGCATTAGGCCATTTTCATATGCCATGTCACTATCCATGTCATTTAGGCACTAGGCCATTTTCATTATTCCATGTCATTTGCCATGTCATTTAGACACTAGGTCATACATATTCCATGTCATTTATTTCATGCATTATTGCATTTCCCACTTGATTTTTGACTTAAGCCAATTAATGGCTAAAAAAAGCATGTTTGTGGAAAATTAAAATTTGTACAAGTTAGATTTTCTAACTTTAGTATTTTTTTTTTCACCAGGCAGCCCTTGTCTAAATTTTTAGAATTTTTTACTACTGGTTGTAGGACCTTAGAGGAGTCTCTAATATTTTTATTCTGATTTTTGGACTTTTTATCAAAGGTTTAAAAATATTTTTTTGGTTAAGCAGTTTTTTACACACTGTTTTGTCTTCCATGAAATTTCGGGTAGGTCATACTTAGTCTAAAAATTAAGCCGATTTTTTTCCATAGAGGTTGACATGTTATAAGTCTCCCATAATTTTTTCAGATTGTTTTGAAATTTTTTGAAAGGGTAAAAAAATCGGTTTCAAAAACTGATCAGAAAAGTCAGATTTGTTTTTAAGAACTAATAGTTTTCTGTTTTGTTTAAGGCACTAAGAGGGGGCTGATTTAAAACATTAGTTGCTGTCTTAGGTTAATTTCCAAGTCATTTTAATCATAAATTTTGACTTT
Organism: Fremontodendron californicum; assembly: GCA_030761205.1. Classification (NCBI taxonomy): domain Eukaryota; kingdom Viridiplantae; phylum Streptophyta; class Magnoliopsida; order Malvales; family Malvaceae; genus Fremontodendron; species Fremontodendron californicum. The sequence goes on from JAULJL010000047.1 coordinate 3,364,251, forward strand.
TTAAAAGTCGGGTCAAGGTTGGTCAATCTCGGGTTTCAAAACTAGAAAAAATTAGAGCTTTTTAAAAGGTGTTTTCGGTCAAGTTTTCATTTACTCAAAAAATTCCGATTTTTTTAAAATTCGAGTTAGAAAATCCAACTTAGGTCTCTTCCCAAGGTAGTAGGATGTCTTTTTAGATATACGAATATCCTTATTTCGTGGGAGAAATACATTTCCATACATTCTTCATATTCATGCATATTTTATGACATTTAATTTTTGCTATTTGGTTATATAAATTCCATATATATATATGTGTGTGTGAATATTCCATAGTGATGTCATTGCTTTGATTTAGATTTTATATTGTCATTTTGATTATGGCATAATTATGAATATTCTATGATAATGTTTTCCATTTAATTTATATTTTTTATGCCATGTCATATAGATTTCTAATATGTAATTTAGGTTTTATCATATCATTAATTCTTGTTATTTAATTTAGATTTTTGCTATGTCATATAGATTTCTAATATGTCATCTAGGTTTTATCATGTCATTAATTCTTGCCATTTAATTTAGATTTTTGCTATTGTCATATAGATTTCTAATATGTCATCTAGGTTTTATCATGTCATTAATTCTTGTCATTTTATTTAGATCTTTGCCATGTCATTTAGATTCTACCATGTCATTTAGATTATGGCATGTCATCTAGATTTTGTCATGTCAAGTATGCCATTTAATCCATATGCCATGTCATTAGTAATGATTTGCATATTCATAACCTTTTTTAAAAATATTTCCCAAAAGATCATTTTTTTTTTTTAAAAATAAGGATATTTCCAAGTTAAAATAATTCATGAGTTCTCTGCCAGGTTTGCTGGGGAGGATATCATTAATTATCATCAACAATGGAATATTTTTCTTTCAAAAAATGAGAATGATTCGAAAATTTTCTAAATAAATAAAAAATTTCTATGTTTTGCCAGGGAATTTCAGATCATTTTCGACTAAAAATTGGATTATTTTTCTTTAATATGGGAATTATTTTAAAATGCTAGTTTCAAAAATGACTTTTTACCGATACTCGAGATAACACACGATTAATAAGGTACCGTTTTATACGGGCGTTGTGGGGGTGCTAATACTTCCCTGCACTTAACCGACTCCCGAACCCTTTTTTTTGTTTTCTCTGGTTTAAAAGCGCACACTTCGAAATTGATTTTAAAAAATATTTTAATTAATTTTAAAATATTTTATAAAATCGATTTTAATAGGTGGCCGATTACATCTAGCCAAAAAAAGATTGGTGGCGATTCCATTTCTTTTTCGAGGTTGTTTGCAGACCCTCATTTTATTTCAAGAGGAATTAAGTCGTCTTTTTCTCTGTTACCCCAATGTCACACTTAACGAGTAATGTATCGCGATGAGACTTGTTATTTTTTAGGTTGCGACAAACTTATAACTTATAATATCATTTAAAATATATTTTTTTTATCATTTAACCATCATAATATTTTTTATTTTGATTTAATATCTAATGTTTTAAAAAAAATTCACGTACACTACAAGAGGACAGACTTTTACCGACGGAATAATCCGTCGGTAAAAGTCTATATTCCGTCGAAAAAGTCCATCGGTGATACTTAAGTCGGTGATACTAATTCGGTCGGTAAAAAAAAATCCGTCGATAAAGTTTCTTTACCGACGGACTTTTACCAACAGAATATTCTGTCGGTATTGATTTACTTTACCGACGGAATAGTACCGACGAAAATTTTCATCGATATTATCTTATCACCGACGGAACAGTTTCGTCGTTATTTTTTTTACCGATAAAACATTATAACGGAATATTCCGTTGGTGATAGTTTTATCGACGGATGTATTCCGTCGGTAATTCATATTCCGACAGATAAATTTGGTCGGTAATAAGTTATTACCGACAGAATGTTCCATCGGTAAATATCTTTTTCCGAAGGATTATTCCGTCGGTAATTATTTTTTTGAAAAAAAATAAAAAAAAAAAGTTTAAAAATAAAATTATTAAAAAAATTTAAAAATAAAAAGAAAAATTTATATAATTACACCATAAAAAATAAAATATTAAATTTTATCTGTAAAATGAAAAATATTAAATTTATTAATATATATATATATATTGAATACACATAAAATATATTACTTGACAAATCGTGCAATTACAAAATGAATAAATAATATCAACTTTCTAATCATCATCATTCTCGTCGTTCTCATCAGCATCATTGTCATCGCTGTCATCATAATCTACTTCTTCATCTTCATCATCATCTTCTTCTTCATCTTCATCATCATCATCATCATCTTCTTCTTCTTCTTCTTCTTTTTCATTTGTTCTCTAAACATTAATGTTTACTTCTTCGAAATCACCATGAACTAAAAGTTGAGGATTGTCAAGATCTTCTGAATATGTTAAAATGGTGGAAGTAAGCACATCCATTTGTTGATAAACCCCTTCGTTTAGATCAATTATTTCTCCTGCACGAGATCCAATGTCAAATCTACTCCTAGCCTTTGTTTTGAACACAGCCCACTAGTATCGATGTTCTCTTCTATTCGATGGATAAAAACTGTAATACACTTGTTGACATTGATAAGCTAAAACAAAAGGTTCATTACAAGCAAGTATTGACCTGTACTTTATTTCAACAAGCCCATTATGAGGATTTACCCGAATTCCTTTATCCGTATCAAACCATCGACATTTAAAAAGTACGACCCGATTTCCCACACCAAAATATTCTAACTCCACAATGTCTAACAACATTCCATAAAAGTCATACGAAGAATCGTTATAACAGTCGCCTTTGACGCATACACCGCTATTCATGGTTTTCCAATTTTTTCCATAATCTAAAGTATGGAACTTGAAACCATTAACGAAATATCCAGAATAACACCAACCAATACGTCATGGACCATAAGATAACTCAACTATACGAGAGTTATGTTGACTTGATTCTTACTAAACCTATGAACGGTGAACGGAAAACAATATTACATTCAATATCAAATTGTATCAAGCATTAGCGAAACATAGAAATTACAGAATACTTACGTAGTCCTTAAACCATTTTCTAAATCTACTTGCACGGATTTTCTCCAACTCACCATTTGTAATGTTCGGTGCATCGATTTTCAGTATCTCATCAAACACCCTAAAAATGATTGGATACATAATGAGTTTTTCTAATTTAATTATATAACGTAATTTCACAATTAATATTTGAGAGAACAGTAAATCTCTTACTTAATATAAGGTATGACTTCTTCGCAATTCATTAATACATATAATTCAGCTGCATCGTACTCATCGTGCTCTAAGTAACGAGCCTTCATTTTTTTCGGACCAAAAGATCTCCCTTCATGTGTGAAAACTGAGAGTCATCCCATGGGTTCGACATCTCCTCCATCATCATTTCGAGGCACCCAAGTAAATATTGTTTCAACATTTGGTTCAAAATATAAGACGCAGAACGATGAAATTTCTTCCATTATATATGCCTCAACTATTGACCCTTCAACACATGCGAGATTTTTCACTTTTCTTTTTAGATGATGTAGAAATCTAAGATTAAAAAACGAATACTAAATTAACAAATGCTCAATTCAATAAAGTAAATAATGTAAAAGATTACGTACATTCTTTGTTAATTACCTTTCGAATGGATACATCCAATGATAATGGACAGGTCCACCAACTTTTGCCTCATAAGGTAGGTGAATAGGCAAATGTTTCATTGAATCAAAAAATGCTGGAGGAAATATTTGTTCCAACTTGCAAATGGTCTCAACAATATTGGTTTCCAAGAACTCCATCTGGTCCATATGATTTCTGTAGAGCAAAAGTCTCTGAGAAAATGAGATAGCTTAATAATTGCATACCAAATTGTGTCAGGTACCAAATCTTGAAAACCAATTGGAAGTAACCGCTGCATAAAAATATGACAGTCATGACTTTTCATACTATAAAATCTCCCATCAACCATATTTGCATATCGGCCGATATTCTAAACAAATCCATCGGGAAGTCGTAATTCTTTTACCCAAGTACAATTTTTTTTTTTTATCTTCCTTGTTTAATGTGTAACTGGCTTTACGCTTTTTCATTGCTTTTCAACAATTCTAATTTCGACCGTCTGCAAAGCAACGGTAAATCCATTCTGGCCTTTATATTGTCTTTTGTTTTGCCCTTCACATCCATCATTGTGTTGAACACGTTATCAAACACATTTTTCTCAATATGCATCACATCCAAATTATGACGAATGAGATTGGTATGCCAATAAGGTAACTCCCAAAAAATACTCTTTTTCGTCCAATTGTAACATTCTCCGAATCCAATCAATTTCTGTTCACATAATTTACTCCCAAATGTGATATTCAGAATGTATCTATCCTTTCCAGAATTGCCTCATCAGATAATCGCTCAATTGGAGAATCATGCTCAACTCTTCGACAAAATTTATCTCTTTTTCTTCTAAAAGGATGATTTAAAGGCAAGAACTGTCGATGACAATAAAAAAAACATGGTTTCCTGCCATAATGCGATCTGAATGACTTAACTTCTTCCATAGAATAAGGACAAGCCAATCGACCGTGTGTGCTCCATCTTGATAACATGCCGTAAGCAGGGAAGTCATTAATCGTCCATAACAATGTAGCTCTTAATATAAAATTTTGTTTTCTATACCCATTATAACTCGGAACACCATGATTCCACAATAATTTCAACTCATCTATCAATGGTCTGAGAAAAACATCAATATTCTGTGATGGACTATTCGGACCCGGAATTACCATATTAAGAATTAAATATGGTTGCTTCATACACATCCACGGTGGTAAATTATATACACAAAGCATTACCGGCCAACAAGAGTGAGGTTTCGCTCCATGAGTAAACATACAAAACCCATCTGCACACAAACCCAATTTGACTTTTTGAGATTCCACTGCAAAAGATGGATGCGTACGATTAAAGTCTTGCCATGCTTCATCATCAACAGGGTGTCTCAACACTCCATCATCCATCCGGTTAGGCACATATCATGTCATATTCTCAGCTGTAACCGTTGACATAAATAATCTTTGAAGTCTCGGAATCAATGGCAAATAACGAAGAATCTTATAAGGAATTCTCTTCGACTTTCTAACAATTGATTTGCTTGTTTATAACGAGGATGGTCACATACGGAACAAAATTCTAAGTCAAGCGAGTCGCTATAAAACAACATGCAATTGTTGTTGCATGCATGTATCTTCTGACAGCGAAGTCCAAATTTGGCCATCTTCTTCTTCATTCGGTAAAAATTATCAGGTAAATTATCACTTTCTGGCAACATCTCTTTTATCATAATCATCAAACGATTGAAACACGATTCATTCATTGATAAGCTCATAAAATATACATTTTATGCCTTTCTACCTTTAGTTTTTGTTATGTTTTCGATCTTTATCTTGTTTACTTATAATATGTTTTTGAATTTTAGGTACAATAAGAAGAATGAAGTCAAAAGATGTCAATAATGATGGTAAAGAGCTTACAAAATCATAATCACAAGATGGAAGAAGACTTGGGAGTCAAAAATATGAATTTCTTGTTGAAAAGCAATCAGCCAGATTTGACCTCCAGAGCTTGTTATAAGAAAAACATGATGTTAGATTCTTTATTTGAAGAAACTTTCTCTTGGCTTTTGAAGTTTACTTGATTATCTTTCCAACGATATATTATGGGCCCAAATCGGATAAGAAATGGGCATTCAAAATGGCGCTAGAAGATATCCCTAAAGAACCCTGCAGCCAGAAAACCCTAATCGCAAATCTGAAAAAAAGGCAAAAACGTGATTTTTGCACCTCCAGGCTTACTTGTGCAGCAAGGATTTATTCTCAGGGTTTTAAAGTTCTATAAATACCATCTTTTGAGCCACAAACTAGACATCTTTTGAGGAGACTTAAGGAATCATCATTCTTCTTCTTCTTCTTCTCCATTCTTTTATTTTTCTTTTTAGTTTTATGTATATATTATCCATTTTTATGTTAGGCTAACCTTCTTTGGTTAAGGATGATTTCAAAGCCCTAGACAAGTTTTCTAATTAATTTTCAGATTTATCTATCATTAGTTTTCTATCAAAGTTGATTGTGTTCTTCCATTAAAATTGTTCATGATAATGTTTTGATTTATTTAGGGTGATCAACTAATAGATTTTGATAATTATCTATTGCTAGTTTAGGAGTCTTGATCCGTGTAATTGTCTTGATTTCCTATTCATAAGTGACAATTTGTGATTAATGATTATGGTCAAGTTTTCGCTAATTGTAAAGTGGAACATAACCTAAGTTGAACAATCCGAGCTTATGTGTTTGTTGCTTAGATCAGCCTATCTTTCTCATCATAAAGATGCTATTAAATTGAACCTAGAGAACTTATTCTAGGTTGTTTGATAATTAGAGATTAAATAGAGAGCTTGTTCTATTTAACGACGAACTAAGGAAAGATTGGGGTAACAGAACTTGTTGTTATCAACGGTTGTTAACTTTGATAGCTAATTGATGTTGATAGATCTGATTATTGATTCTTAATGATGTCTAGTAGTGGAGAATGAAACCTTAACCATATTTTTCTCATATTTGATTACTTCTTATTTACTTGCTTTCTTCTTGGATTATAAGTCTTTAGTTTAAATTGATTTTAAAAACCTCCCCTTTTATTTTGTTTTCTTTGAATTTAGATTTTAGACTAATAATTCTTAAACTAAAACCCAATCCCTGAGGACTCGACCCTTGCTAACTACTATACTTACAATTGATCTTTTTAGTGCAAGGTTAAATAAAGATATACTCTTTTGGGTGCATCAAATTTTTGGCGCCGTTGCCGGGGATTGCTTTATTTAGTTTATTAGTTTATTGGTTTATTCTTATTTTCAGTTGTAATTAATTTTATTTTTCTTGTACCTATAGGTTTTTGTTTTCAAATTTCAAGCAAGAAGAGATGGTAGGTACTACATCAAAACTTCAGAACCTTCAGAACCAACTAGACAATCTCATCTCCATCGTTCAACAAGTGGCCATAAGTAAGATTCAACAATCAAGGCAGTATGGAGTGTGCTTCATGATGGATCATCCAACCAATTGGTGCCCATACTACCAAAAAGATAATTTTGAACCAGCCTATGATGTGGGAGAATACCAAAGCCATCAAGGGTTCCAAGGACAATAATATGATGCTTTCCCCAACACTTACAATGAGGGATGGTGGAATCATACTTATTATGGCTACTCGGGAGATTATCAAGAAGTAGATCTTTATGCTAATTACACTAATCAATTTGTCTTCAATCAACCATGGGATCAACAACAAGATCTTTTTGAGCCACCACCTCAAAACTTAGGTAATTCTTTAGAAGAACTTGTCAATTTTCTTGTTATTAATACTCTGCAACTTCAACAGGAAACAAGGGAAACAAAGGCAAGTATCCAGAGTTTGGAAAGGCAAATGAGCCTATTGGCTAGTAGTATGGTGGAATTAGTAGCACAAAGATCTCAAGCACTCCCTTCCCAATCGATGATTGATCCAAAGGAGAGTGTTAGTGCCACACAACTTGAGGATGAATCAGAAAATCCAAGGGAACCCAAGGATGAGAAAGAACTAAAGATGGATTCAACTATTGAAGATAATGAAGCTTCAATTTCGAAAGAGAGTACTTCGGCACCTGAGGTAACGTTTAAGGTTCCACTTTTTACTAATGTTTTTTCTCCATCTTTTCCTAGTAGATTTGCAAAGTTCAAGGAGAAAGAATATGAACAACACATGCCGGAAACCTTAAACAGCTTGTTTGTGATGTCATTCAACAAATACCAAAATATGCATCATTCTTTGACAAGCTATGCACCACAAAGGATGATGGAATAATACTTGTAATGGAGAATGCATCCACTATTGTGCAAAGAAACCGCCCTACAAAACGCACAAATTCGGAAAGTTTCTTGTATGATCTTGCAAATCCTAAACAGCCAAGAAAGGGTGTTGGTTAGGTTGGACAACTTAACTCAAGTACTAATTGGGAAGACAGCCCAATTAATAAAGAAATTACGAACCTGCGATACACAAATTTGTTTTCTTTTCCTTTTCCTTTTTCTTTTTTATTATTATTATTTTTATGTTTATTTGTTAATTGTTTGTTTAGTATTTTAGGATTATTTAGGTTGCATGAGTTTGTTTTGTTTTATTTTGAGTCTTAGTTGTTCCTATTCTTATGTTATTGTTCTTTTCTCTTACACATGATTCTTTCATTTGGGTTAATAGCATTACATTGAGGATATTGTAAGAATTAAGTGTGGGGGGAATGATTTATGATTTTTTTTATTTTTGTCTATTATTATTTTTTATGAGTCTTTAATATTATTACTATTATTATTTTTAGTGTGTTTTAGTTCCTTTTTAATACAATGATGAGATATGAATTGCATATGTCTAAACTGGTTATTAGTGAGAAGATTTTCATGAGAATTAAGCTTAATACTAATTTTTATGAGCCAATGTTGATATGATATGTTGATTGAGCAAGAAGCATGTTTAGACTTGATATTGACTTGTATAATCATCCTTGTGAGTTTTTGAGCCTATATGATTGATGCATTATACATATCAATCTAATTTCTTTCTTGAGTGCTCTTATGATTACATGATTCTCTAGAACTTGCTTTAAACCGTTTGAGACTATATTGATACATGTGATAACATGAATATGATAGAGGCATTAGGATTATAACCAGAGCCAAACAGCCATCCATTAGTAATGTTCCAAGAGAACATCCCCACTAGTGAGCCAATTTGAGCCTACATTAAATATGCTATTTTATTGGTAACCATAACTTACACCTAGCCTAAATATACTTATATCCCTACCCTTGTTCTAAAGATGGATTATATATTTTGAGACGTATTACAAAAAACAAGGGATATTTTTAGTTAAAAATTTGGGTTGGAAACAAAAGATAAGTGCGGGGGAAGAAAAGAAAAGTCAAGAGAAAAAGAAAGGGATCATTGTCAAATACATTCCCATATTGAAAAAAAAATCATCTCTTGAACTTCTAGTTAAAGTAAAGAAAAAGATGTTACAAAGTTGGTTAGAATGAAGCAAAGGCTCAACATGAATATTTAGCCTATGTTATTATGTGCTTTATAAGAGTTTTGAGAAGTTTTATTTGTATGATCTTATTATGTCTCTAAACTTTATGAACTCTTTGGAACCTTTGTGATATCTTTATCCTTTTGTTCTTTAACCAAATTATAACCCTTTGGCCCCATTACAACCTTGAATAAAGACCTCTTGATTTATGAAGTTGTATGATCTAAATAGTGGAGAATAGGTGGACAAGCAAGCATATGGTAGAAGTGTTTTCATGAGATTGATTGAGTGAAACACTTTACCACTACTTTAAAGAGTGAAAATAAGGAGAGTATCCCATGTGAGAAGTTGAGATTAAGTTTGAATATGCACTATTTTGATTGAAATATGTTAAGTTAATATTGGCTTAACTCAAATTATTTACATTCAAGCAAGATTTTTTGTGAATTTCTTTAAGCTATTGATTAGTTTATAAGACTTGTCCAATGATTATCTCTAATTTATATTGGAAGGATTAGTTGTAATTATTATTATTTTTATTTTTTTTTAGTTTTTCTTATGTCTTCAATGTTTGTGGGTATCGTCCTAGTAAACCCTCACGAGACTAAACTCGTCCATTAGAGACACCTAGGGGTTTAAAGGCTTGTGTCACATGCTAAGTGCCACCGTGAATTCCTACGAAAGTGGATTAAATTAGATTTTTTTTATTTTATTTTTATTTTTTTTTGCTCGAGGACTAGCAAAAAGCTAAGTGTGGGGGTATTTGATAAGCTCATAAAATATACATTTTATGCCTTTCTACCTTTAGTTTTTGTTATGTTTTTGATCGTTATCTTGTTTACTTATAATATGTTTTTGAATTTTAGGTACAATAAGGAGAATAAAGTCAAAACATGTCAATAATGATGGTAAAGAGCTTACAAAATCATAATCACAAGATGGAAGAAGACTTGGGAGTCAAAAATATGAATTTCTGGTTGAAAAGCAATTAGGCAGATTTGACCTCCGGAGCTTGTTGTAAGAAAAACATGATGTTAGATTCTTTACTTGAAGAAACTTCCTCTTGGATTTTGAATTTTACTTGATTATCTTTCCAACCATATATTATGGGCCCAAATCGGATAAAAAATGGGCATTCAGAATGGCGCTAGAAGATATCCCTAAAGAACCCTGCGGCCAGAAAAACCCTAATCGCAAATCTGAAAAAAGGCAAAAACGTGATTTTTGCACCTCCAGGCTTACTTGTGCTGCAAGGATTTATTCTCAGGGTTTTAAAGCTCTATAAATATCATCTTTTGAGCCACAAACTAGACATCTTTTGAGAAGACTCAAGGGATCATCATTTTTTTTTCTTCTTCTTCTTCTTCTTCTTCTTCTTCTTCTTCTCCATTCTTTTATTTTTATTTTTCTTTTTAGTTTTATGTATATATTATCCATGCTTTTGTTAGGCTAAACTTCTTTGGTTAAGGATGATTTCAAAGCCCTAGACAAGTTTTGTAATTAATTTTCAGATTTATCTATCATTAGTTTTCTATCAAAGTTGATTCTGTTCTTCCATTAAAATTGTTCATGATGATGTTTTGATTTATTTAGGGTGATCAACTAGATAGATCTTGATAATTATCTATTGCTAGTTTAGGAGTCTTGATCCGTGTAATTGTCTTGATTTCCTATTCATAAGTGGCAATTTGTGATTAATGATTGTGGTCAAGTTTTCGCTAATTGTAAAGTGGAACATAACCTAAGTTGAACAATCCGAGCTTATGTGTTTGTTGCTTATATCAACCTATCTTTCTCATCATAAAGCTGCTATTAAATTGATCTTAGAGAGCTTATTCTAGGTTGTTTGATAGTTATAGATTAAATAGAGAGCTTGTTCTATTTAATGATGAACTAAGGAAAGATTGGGGTAACAAAACTTGTTGTTATCTACGGTTGTTAACTTTGATAGCTAATTGATGTTGATAGATCTAATTATTGATTCTCAATGATATCTAGTGGTGGAGAATGAAACCTTAACCATATTTTTCTCATATTTGATTACTTCTTATTTACTTGCTTTCTTCTTTGATTGTAAGTCTTTAGTTTAAATTGATTTTAAAAACCTCCCCTTTTATTTTGTTTTCTTTGAATTTAGGTTTTAGACTAATAATTCTTAAACTAAAACCCAATCTCTGAGGACTCGACCCTTGCTAACTACTATACTTACAATTGATCTTTTTAGTGCAAGGTTAAATAAAGATATACTCTTTTGGGTGCATCACTTATGTTAAACTCAGACTTCACATTTAACAGTTGTGACACAACAGATAAAGTTTTGTGTTTTGTACATGCTGACCACAACGGTTCATCTGATTGGTTCATCAACGAATAAAAGTTGCTTGAACTTAAATTCGGTTGATCATCTTGAACCATTGTCTCATCAACATTGTAATTACCACCTAAATTCAGATTCGGGTTTAGAGCATCTATAACCATTCTAGCATAAGGATCATCTATTTCATCATCACTTCTCGTCTCGACTTCATCATTATGCATCCTTGATAACTGACCTTTGATGACTTTCACCATGTACATCCCAAATATAGTAATTCTCCTTAATCCCTCTATAATATAAGTGTTTACGCACATCATCAATTTCTGCAAACCGATTATTCTGACACTTCACACAAGGGCATCTAATTCTATTATCCTTTACGTACTCGCTGTGAGCATATGCAAAACCTAAGAATTCTTCAACTCCATTCAAATACTCATTACTAATATATTGAGAGTCATCCAACCGCCTAAGCCTAAGTAAACTATCAACAATACAATAACACAAGAATCAAAATAACAAATTGAAAATATTATCTTTTTAAATTATTATATATTATAAAATAAGTTTTACTTATTCTAGCTCTTACACAGTTAACAATTTTCTTACACAATTAATCTAAAAATATTAATTATTTCTACTTGCCTAAAATACTCTTCTTTTAATATTAAAATTTTATATATATTTTTAATTTAATACTTTTAAATTATAATTACAAATAAACTATTATTATTATTCAATTTAAATTTTTATGTTTATTAGTATCTATTACAAATGAAGTTTTATTTTTTAAAACACATTAAAATTTTTCCTACACAATTAACAATTTTCCTACACAATTAATTTAAAAATATTAATAATTTCCACTTGCCTACAATAATGTTTTTTTATTATTAGAATTTTATATATATTTTAATATTATCTTTTTAAATTATAATTATAAATAAACTATTATTATTATTATTCAATTTATATTTTTATATTTATTACTATATTATAAATAAAGTTTTATTTATTATAACACATTAACCCTAAACCCTACACAATTAATTTAAATATATTAATAATTTTCACTTGCCTACAATACTATTCTTTTATTATTAGAATTTTATATAATTTTTAATAATATATTTTTAAATTATAATTATAAATAAACTATTATTATTATTTAATTTATATTTATTTTTTATATTTATTACTATATTATAAATAAAGGTTCATTTATTATAACACATTAACAATTTTCCTACACAATTAATTTAAAAATATTAATAATCTCCACTTGCCTACAATACTATTTTTTTTGTTATTAGAATTTTATATATTTTTAATATTATCTTTTTAAATTATAATTATAAATAAACTATTATTTCAACAATATACACATTAATAATTTCAACAATATACATATTAACAATTTCAACTCGTACCCATTAACAATTTCAATTTCAACTCAACACTATACCGAAAAAAATTTCAACAATATACACATTAACAATTTCAACAATATACACATTAAGAATTTCAACAATTTATCAAACAACTAATACCCAGGCGTGGTGGTCGGACGGTTCCGGCGGTGGTGCCTCGTGGGGGACGGTCGTACGGCGACGGCGGTGGCTTGGACTTAACTACAAAAACGAAAACAACAATTTATCAAACAATATCAAAAACCAAAAATCAAAAACAAAAACAACAATTTATCAAACAATATCAAAAACCAAAAACGAAATTAAAAGAAGAGAGAGAACATAAACAGACTCGTGGTCGAATGGTGATGGAAGTGGCAGCGACGGTGATGGCTCGTGGGGGACGGTCGGACGGTGATGGCGAAGGGGTCGGACGACGAAGGGGCACGGCGGAGCAAAGAGGGAAAGAGAGAAAGAGAGAAAATGAGGAAAGAAGTCTCGGGCATTAAGTTATGCCCGAGACTTTCACCGACGGAATAGGGTTATTACCGACGAAATTTTCGTCGGTAATACTTTTGGCGGGATTTCAAATGTCATCCGTTGGTAATAATCTATTACCGACGGAACATCGGTCAGTAATAGAATCTTCTATCAGTGAAACACCACCGACGGAATAAACTTTCACTGACGAAATGTAGGTATTACCGACGAAAATTCCGTCGGTAATATTTTGGGCGGGATTTCAAATTCCATCCGTCGGTATTAGCCTTTTTCCGTCGGTGATACATCACCGACGGAATAAACTTTCACCGACAGAATATAGGTATTACCGACGGCAATTCCGTCAGTAATACTTTCTGACCGTTCACTTTAAAACCTTAATTAATTTTTTAATAAATTTACATTTTACTATTTATTAAAAACTGAGAAAAAACTATTACCGGCGGATGGATTTTTCGTCGGTAATAAACCTAATTCTCTCGGTAAAAAATATGAACGGTAAAAAATTATTTGGAAAACCGTGTAAAATTTTCACAGACGAAATTTTCGTCTGAAATTCTCGAAATTTCGCCGGTGAAAATGTGGCAGGAATCTAAGTCGTTCGCGCAAACTTTTACCGACGGAATGAATCTGTAGCTAATATTCCGTCGGTAATATTTTTTTTCCGTCGTAAATGCTGAAAAATTCCGTCGGTAATAGGGCAAAACATTACTGACGGATTTTCGTCGATAATAATCAAAATTTGATTGGTAATGAATTTTTTTACCGAAGAAAACATTCTGTCGGTGATGTTTCTGTCGGTAAATCGACGTTCTCTTGTAGTGTTACATCAACACATTTCATATTATTATTCAATATTTTAATTTTTACTGATCATTTATCAATATATTAATTTTTTAATTCAATAATATAAAAATAAAAATTTAATGTGATCTTATTTTTCAAAAAGAATTAATTATTATACGACACGTGACACAAAATTGAGAATTATTTGAATAGTGTCAATTAGATTTGACAATTTCGGACACGACACGAATATGACACAGAAAAAAAAAAAAAAAAATAGAACATGATACAAAAAATAATATGAACACTATACGAATACACGAATATGTCAAATATTTTTTAATTTTGTGTCTCAACAATTGATTGAAACCGTTCCTCGACTTCTTTCCCTCTCCTCTCCTCTCCTCTCCTCCCTCTCTCTCTCTCTCTCTTTTTTCCTTTTTTCTTTTATATTCTCTCTCTAGAAGCGTCTTTCAAAAACACTAATCACGTTTTTTATTTATTTACTAAGACATAAGAATGTTTTTTTTTTGTTATAAAACAACTAAAAAATAATATAAAAATTAGGCTAACTGATGTTAACTTATAAAGTCTATAATAATTAAAATTTTTAATTGACAATTGTCGATTGATTGTTGAATTGTTTGGGGTAACTTTAATTTATAGTTATATTTAATTGACAATTGTCCATTAATTGTTGAATTGTTTGGGGTAACTTTAATTTATAGTTATAGATTATAGATTTTTAGTTGACAATTGTCCAGTGATTGTTGAATTGTTTAGGGTAACTTTAATTTATAGTTATATTTTATTGACAATTGTCCATTGATTGTTGAATTGTTTGGTGTAACTTATAGTTATAGAAGATTTGTAACTTCATAAAAAACCTAAAAAAAATATTATAGTTCCTTCCTCTCCTTTTCTTCCATATTTTGCCTTCCTTTCCTTTTTCTTTCTCCTACACCAAACATAATGTTATCATAAGGATGTTGAATTGGACAAAAGTTCCCCTTAATTAGACCCAAAAATCAATTATTTCGGTGGATATATAATAGAATCCTAACTTCCAAATTCCTTATATACAATTTGAACAATACAATTTTGAGCAATTTTGAAATTATTAGAAATTGAAAAATTGATAATGATAAATATGAATAATTGGAGGAATAGGATTCGTACATTAAACGTAAATATTTTTATGTGTTGATTCTTGTAACGGATCTCAAATATATTGAGAATTGTTGGTTTCTTGGGTTTCATTGATACCACATTTCTCAATAATAGACAAGGTATAACACATAATAACAAAAACTTTAATTTTTATATCTCTTATTCCTTAGTCAACTTATATCAACCTTTAATTTTGAGATATGATAAAAAAAAATCAATTAATATATCATATTTCTTGTTGGGGCAAAGATATATATATATATATATGTATTAATAAATTAATTGTGATGGTCAATATATACATTGTAGACTTCAAACGTGCAAGCCTGTTCATTCCTAGCAAATTATGAACAATAACAGTTGGAGAGGGGATGGATAAATATTGAAAGCCTGTTTTAATTTATATTTGCTAGAAGCGTCTTTCAAAGACACAAATCACGTTTTTTTTTTTTTACTAAGACATAAGAAATGTATTTTTTTTTGTTATAAAACAACAAAAAAAATAATATAAAAATTAGGCTAACTGATGTTAACTTATAAAGTCTTTAATAATTAAATTTTAATTGACAATTGTCCATTGATTGTTGATTTGTTAATTTGGGGTAACTTTAATTTTTAGTTATATTTAATTGACAATTGTTCATTGATTGTTGAATAGTTTGGGATAATATAGATTATAGATATATCAGATTCGGTTGACATTCCCTTGTGGATCAAATTTGTTAGTTCAACGATTTGTAATTAATAAAACAGATGATGAATAGAATTTAAAATTTTCACCAACAAGTTTAGGAAGATGATATATGTTCTTATAGTTGTAGTAAAAATATTTAAAAAATTAATATAATAAAAAAATTTTATTAATTTATTAATCCGCTTGTGGAGTTTAAAAACTCCACCAACAGTGTATAAAAAATGGACTTTATATATGTATAAAAATTAGAATTTGTTTTTGATACACTGACAGTAAAGTTTTTTAATTCCATAGGCGAAATTAAAAAACATCAAATGTCTCATTTTTTTTTTTTTTTTTAAATATACCCTAAGAGGTATGTATCACCCTACTAATCCCGCTTGTGGAGTCTTTAGACTCCACTGCCAGTGTATGGAATATAATAAAATTATTAAAATCCATAAATACGGTTAGTAGGGTAACACATACCTTTCAAAGTATATATATATATATAACTAATTAAAGAAAGAAGTGAGATATATAATAATCTCTTAATTCCGTTTATAGAATTAAAAGGTTTTACTTACAAGTTACAATATATCAAAGGATTATTATCCTGTATACTGCCAGTGAACTTTTTTAACTCCACAAACGGGACTTACACGCTTCCGTAATTTTTCATACGATTTATATTTGTACAAACTGACCGTTGGATTTAACAATATAATAGCACTCATCGTGCATGTAAAGTTTCGAGTCGATCCGATATCCCTATCATATTGATCGAGAATACTGTATTTTTCAATATATATATATATATATAACAGTTGAAAGCTTTTTACATCTGAACGAATAGTTAAACATTTTTAATTTACTCGAAATTCGACGTGCATGATCTACGCGAATAGAACATGAAATACGACAGTCGGATTAAAAAAAATAAATCGTATGAAAGGTTACGAAAACCTGTAAACACCGCTTATGAAATTAAAAAAAGTCCACTGACATTATTCCTATATCAAATACAAACTTATATATATAATTTGACTTTTTTCAATTATGGATAAATAAGTTAAATAAATACTTTCCAAGACACAGGCTGTTATTATCAATAAAAAATATATATAGTTAGCCTTCAATTCCCTCATATCGTTGGCACATCGATCTCTCCTCTATCCCGTGAGTCAATAGGCTTCCTTCCTTCCTTTGATAACAAGAAAAAGTCATAATTTTGGATGAGTAAAATGTGAAAGAAGACAGTTGTGGCTTATTCTAATTTGTTACTTTTTTTCATTACTTAAAAAAGACATTGTATGAAAACATACTCTGCTTGTATTTCAGACTTCAATGACTTCTGACAGTTGTTTGCTTTCTGTCATTTTGATATTGATATTTATTTATGAAGATGATCAATTTATATTGATATAAAACGAATTAATTTTATATGTTTTTATAATTTTATTAATGATTGATATTTTAATAAATTGATAGTTAGATTTAACAATATGATCATACTCTTTGTTCACGTAAAGTTTTGAATCGATCTGATATTTATATAATGTCGATCGAAAATACCGTTTTTTTATATATATTTAACGATTAAATTTTTTTTCATCAAATAAATAATTAAATATTTTTAATTTATCCAAAATTTGACGTGTATGATCTATATTAATAAAACATAAAATACAATGATCGAATTAAACAAATACAACTCGTATAAAAATTTAACTAAAACTAAATTAATTATGTTTTTGTCAATTCAACTAGCTAGTTATGTTTTTGATTTTATAAACAAAATTGAACACATAATTGCCAATGATTATTTCTGAAACCGTGTTCTATATTGGAAACTTTGACTTTTGCACGTTTCAACAGCTTTGTGGCCAAGCACAAACCATTTATTTCCCCCCATTCCTCTCTCTCTCTATATATATGTTCTCGACTGTGTTCTTAATTGCTCACAAGCATTAATTCATTTTATTGATACCCAAGAAATTAAAAGGAAATAATGATGAGAGTAAAGGTTACAACATTTCTGCTGGTTTGTCTCTTTGTTCTTCCTCTTGCCTTAGCTGCAGATTTAAAGGTTGGGTTTTACAAGACTAGTTGTTCTCGAGCAGAATCCATAGTTAAAGAAGCTGTTCAAAGACGTTTCAATCGTGATAAGTCCATCACTGCAGCCTTGCTTCGCATGCATTTTCATGATTGTTTCGTTAGAGTAAGTTTTTTAAACTTTTCCATATATATATATATATATATATATATATATATATATATATATATTTAAAGCTCTTTCGGCTTTAACTCTATTCAATATCTTTTGATTCTCTGCAAATATGTAAATATGAATATTTTGAGGAGATAGATAAAGACTACATGCTTAGATACGTTAAATTCCTCAAAAGAAAAAATAAAAGGAGAGTCAATATTCTACTCTATAAATATAATTTTATATATTTATCCACTTAGGTCTCAAATCGAAAAAGAATTGTATGAAACAGTTACTTCACGTTAATATATATAATTTTCATTCAAATTACGTCACGTAATCATTTTGTTTTTGAAAGAGTCAATTATTTATTACAAGAATCATGAATGAATTGTTGAAATAAATATTTATCATTTAATTATTACATGTAATGTGTAATAAATAATTTTTTTAAAAAAAAAAAAATATGATTACATGACATGATTTAAATGGAATGGATATATATTGACGTAGAGTAACTGTTTCATTAGGAATCCCTTTCTCTTTAGGAATCCGATCATAGTTAAGTGTATTAATTTTTGTGTCCTTTATTTTCAATTTATCAAAAGAATATGACTAAACATAGGGCTAGTTTAGCATTGCTGTTGGAAAAAGCTTGGGTTGGGAAAAGCTCGAGTTGGAAAAAGTGTGTTTATAAAGTGTGGTGAAAAAGTGTGGTTTAAAAACTTTTAAGTGTTTAGCATTGCTGTGAAAAAGTGTTGTTGGAAATTGAAATGTCAAAAAGAGATATGTTTAAAATAATAAAAGTGTAGAGATGTGAGGATAATAAAGTCATTTTATCCAAAAGCCAGCTTTTAAAGCCCAAAAGCTATATTTTTTGGCTTTTTGGTTTGACTTTTCAAACCATGGTTTCAACAACAGAACCTAATTTTTTTTATCTGTTTAGCATTGCGTTTGCGGTGAAAAGCAGCTTTTGACCTCAAAAGCTGTGCCAGAAGCAATGCTAAACGAGGCCATAGTATCCATTTAGACCAATTAATTCATGTACTCACCTTTAAACGGTGACATCTAATAAATTTGGATTCGAATTTTAACATCTAAATACATTTGTCTATCCCAGACTGTGTGGACTCCTTTGTACTAAAAAAACATTGTACCCATCTTTCATTTCAATTTTATTTGAGTTGGTTACGCTCATAAAAAGTTTAAGTAACAATTTTACAGTGAAACTAAGTATGCATATTCAAAGAACAGGATTTCAATCCCAAATAATTCAAGTTTTTATGCAATATATGCTTATGAGATTCTACTTTATGTAGGGGTGTGATGCATCCATTCTCATAGACTCAACCAGCAAAAAACAATCGGAGAAAGATGCAGGGCCTAACTTAACAGTACGTGGATTCGAGCTCATCGATGAAGCAAAAAAAGACCTAGAAAAAGCATGTCCTTCAAAAGTTTCTTGTGCAGATATTATAACATTAGCAACCCGAGATGCTGTATCTCTCTCAGGAGGACCTTTTTATAATGTTCCTACAGGAAGGCGAGACGGTTTAATCTCAAATCCTGACGAAGTAAACTTACCAGGGCCAACATTGTCTGTTTTACAGGCTTTCCAAGCTTTTAGGGCTAAAAACATGAGCTTGGATGATATGGTTACCCTTTTAGGTGCCCATACAGTTGGTGTTTCTCATTGTAGTTTCTTCTTAGACAGGATTACAAGTTTCCGAGGAACTGGTCGTCCTGATCCAACTATGGATCCTGGTTTGGTTGCCGAGCTAAGGAAGGTTTGTGGTGCAGCCAATGCTTCAAATCCTGATCCGACAGCATTTTTAGACCAGGGGGCAACACCTTTCAGTGTTGATAATGGGTTTTTCAAGCAGATTCGTTTGAAGAGAGGGGTAATGGAGATTGATCAAAATTTGGCTAATGATAGATTATCGAGGGGATTTGTTTCGGGTTTTGCTTCAAATGGAACTCTATTTAGAACCAGGTTTGCAGAGGCTATGGTGAAGATGGGAAATATCCAAGTTCTTGTTGGAAAAGCTGGAGAAATCAGGAAAAATTGTAGAGTTTTTAATCGCAAATGATGGAGAGCCTTCTAAAATTGAGTTGCAAAAGTTACTTGATGAATTCATCTGTTTATAGTTTAAAACTAAAATAAACGAGTTCAAACTTTATTTTTCAAAATTCTTAATAAATAAGTCTAGCTTAAACATAAGATTAACATACATAATTCGGAAAATATTTTGTTTGAAATCCATTGGCTTTTAAAGGGTTTTCTTTTCTTTTTTGATCAAGATTGTATATGATCAAGATCGTATCAATTTTTTATTTTCTTTTTCTGGGACAGAATTGTAACACTTTGGATTAATATTGTGATTGTTTGAGTGACTTAAAATTTTCAAAGGTATTGTCATATAAGATTATTTTCTAAAGCAATTTGGGACATGTCATCATGAAAATATATAGAATAAAGCCTCTCTTTTATCTTTCTTTTGGAATCATCAATAAATGTGTGGAATCATCTATCAATGTGGTCGTTAGTGTATATACTGACGAAGTTGAAGTTTTGATGGCGTAATTAAGAAAAAAGAAAAAGATACAAGAAATGTATGAATTTTTTATTCCGCATGTATTGAGCATATATGCACAAAAAAAGAGTATAATTTTCGAAGTTCGAGAAGTGTGATAAGGCAATTTGCTTGAAAATTTCCCTTTTTCATATTCATTTTCCGAAATTTTCTTTGAATTTTCTAGATTACCAAACAAATTTCATTCTCACAATTACCCTCACATGCTTCTATCACAAATAAATTTCTCCTTTTTTCCTTGGATTTTCTAAATTGCCAAATTCCGTTTCAAAATTTGTCTTTCTTCTAATAAACAAACCCTAGCTGACCCCTCTTTGTTTCTTTTTAATTTAGAGGTCAGTTTGAAATATTCTTAGCTAAACGATCATGGGCTTCTCCAGAATGCATACCGATTTGATTCAATCTCAAGTAATTTTTCGTTCCTTTTCTTTTCATTCTAATTTGACTTTTCTGGTAATTTGAAAGATTTGAGTAATCATCTACTTGTTCGTTTCTATTTTCTTAATTTATTAGTTATTTATTTCATTTGTTTATGCTCTTTGTAACGAGTCTTTCTTTTATTTGTTTTTAGTTCCTGATAAAATGCAAGAAAGATGAAATCAGGTGGTAATGAGTCTTTCTTTTATTTTTGTCAAATCTATTTTGGGTATATTAGTGAATCTCCTTGGTGAACTGTCTTTTTTATTGAATTTCTTGTTTAATTCGTTTGATTTTTTTTTTTTTGCTTAATTCATTTATGATATGATTATTTGGTTGCTAATAAATGTGAGAAGAAATTAAATGAATTTAAAATGTTTGGCGGCCAAAAGAAACATATTTATCCGAAATGTTAAAAATTCTGTTCAATAGCTCATATATTACAGAAATGCATTTTGAGCAACTTTGTATATGTAATTGGTTTTATCTTTGTTAGGAAAAAAAAGGCTTCCCAAAAGTGTGCTTTAGAAGATATGTTAATTATTATCTTTCAAT
Source organism: Fremontodendron californicum (assembly GCA_030761205.1). NCBI lineage: Eukaryota > Viridiplantae > Streptophyta > Magnoliopsida > Malvales > Malvaceae > Fremontodendron > Fremontodendron californicum. The sequence continues at coordinate 3,386,043 of JAULJL010000047.1, forward strand.
TAGTTTTCATACAAAATGGTCAATTAAGTAGTAATAAAACTAGTAATGCTGCCATTTCTATATGCAGGTTCTCTCTGTAAGCTTATTTTGGACGGGTGCTGTCCTCTGCAATACTGTACATGTTATAGTGTCTGGGTTGGTGTTTCTTGTTCTTATTCATGGTAGTCTAAATGCTTCATCAATGCCTCCCAACTCATTGATGAATTCTATACAATCTGCTGTAACAAAATCTTTTGGAAGCATTCGCTATGAGTCACTTTTCACAGCTGCTATTCGCCCTCTGTGGTGGGAGGTAAGCACACCAGCATTTGCTTTTCTCTGACTGGTGCAGTAATTTCAAGATTCAAATGAATGCTTTCTATTTTCGGTATTTAACTTTAAAATGCATTTTAGATCAGAGGATTCCGGTCAAAGATTGCCAACAATGAGTGTTTGCTTTGCTGTGTTGATTTTTTGTTTCAACTTGTGGAGACCCTTATTTGATTTTTTAACAAGTATGCCTATGTCCAGGTAGTTTTATGCACTTCTCTTTTTTATCTCTCTAATGTATTTGATAACTTATTCTTTAGAACACATATAGCAACATTACATCCATGATGTTAGTATTTTCAAATTAACAAAGATATACACTTTTTGATGGCATTAATGTATCTTAGGACATAGCAAAATAGTAATGTAGACGTTGGTTGTTGGAGGCATGAGATTGTTCCTATTTTAGATGTGTACATTTGTCCCATGAGTTTTCCAGGCAAGAGAAATTTTTCTTTGACAGGGCTGCCATGAACATGTTTGTTTTTTTTCCATTGATCATGAATAACTCCTTTAAGTTGCATGTAGCTCCAGGTCTTTCTAAGGTAACTGCCATTGTTGGACTTTGGGGATGGATTGGTGTTTCTCTAGGTATTCGTTCATTGATAATGTTCTACAGGTGTAGCAGGTAATTGTTTATGCTCTAACTTTGATGTTCATTGAGTTGATTTGACATATTCGTTTTAATTTTCTGGTTTTCTTCTTGTATACTTAGGCAATTTAGATATAGTTTTTGGAGCATGGTGCATGAAATATTATTATACAGACTTTTGCTAATCTAGTCTTATAAATGAAGCCATTATCTGATTTTAAACAAATTTGGACTCTTGGTTAAAGTTTTTTTTATATATTATTTTCTTGATTTTCTTTCACGATTCTCTGCAGCAAAGATCCAGGTTATATAAAAAACCTGTAGATGCTTCCTTTATTGATCAATACTGAACTTCGTAGACATTCACTGCAGGGATGCTTCTTTCAATAGCTAGGTCTTTTGGGAGGGTTGACTACTTGACATTGCGGCAAGGATTTATCACTGTGAGTTTCTTTTAATTGCATGGCCGTATTTGATGTTGCTAAATTAACTACCAATATGTATCTAACTTGCAAAACATAAATTTGTCATTTCGTTTTGAGGTAGAACAACAAGTGAATGGTGTTTTCATTAATTTCTTTAATTGTTTTCATTAATTTCAATCACTTTTCCTCTGAAGTTATACAATGAGTTGAGAAAGGTTGAACATGTTGACCATGCCCGGAAATCAGCTGAACATGCCGTAAAGGTGTGTTACCCGACTTAGTTCATCTATTTTTTATATTTATGACCTGATCTTTTATACTCAGATATTGGCTAAATGTTACTTTCCAACAGACGAATATAACTGTTAAACCATTCTGACAATTTTTGCAGGACATCAAGGCAAGTGAGGAGGGGAAATCAGTTGATGATTATGACTACTTACCATACTTCTATTCTCGTTCCTTTGATCTAAGCATGGCAGTTCTATGGTGACAATGTTGGGGATACAGTGCTTTTTGGAGACAACAACCCACAATCGCCATTCGCCAAAGCCAAAGTTCGGATCTTATTGGATCAAAGATGGAAAGGTTGTTGGAGCTTTCCTAGAGGGTGGCACCGCTGAAGAAAACCAGGCAATTGCTAAAGTTGCTAAGCTTCAGCCTTCAGTTGAGAATTTGGATGCCCTGACAAATGAAGGTCTTTCCTTTGCCTGTAGAGATTGTTGTACTTTAATTGTGTACATTTAGTCTGTTGAAAAAGCTTGTAAGATTTGATAATATGTATTTCCGAGAAGTTGTAATCAAACAATATAGCAATGAAATGCAAGTTTCCTTATTTCATCAAACTTGTGTTGGTTTTTTTATCTCTATAATTGAATTCCCAGACAAAGATGGAGACCTAGATTAATTGTACTTCAAAGGTCTTACTGGATTCACCATGTTTTTGCCGGTACTTTAAAATGTCTGATTTTTTTTTTTTTTTTTACATATAACGGCAGTTAAAAGTGCCGGGAAAACTTATGTCAGCAAATACATATGCTATTCCGGCATAGGTTGTCAGGCCAGACCGGAAACTTTTCATCGGCACTCGTCTAGCCGGCAGTCAAAGAATTGTCGGTAATATCAATGGGGGCAGTTTTGTGATCTTTTACCGACACTTATAAATACCGGTAAAAATGAGTTTTCTTGTAGTGAAGTCTAATGAGCTTCTGTTCCAAAATTTTCAAGTGATTTAATTTCTCTTAAAAAATTAAATAATTTGGGTCATAAATATTCTGCTCAAGTTGGAGGTAAGAAGATTATAAAGGTTTGATAATTGTGACGAAGGGAATGAAGAATTTGTATTAGTTGATTGAAAGCATAATTAAAGGGATAAGTTGATGTTTTCGTATCAAGTTGAGAACAAAAATGAGAATTCATAAAAAAAAAAAAAAAAAAAAAGCAAATTACTTATTTGTGGACTAATATTTGTTAAATGTTCTATAAAAAATATATATATTTTTTAAAAGTTTTGGAATCCCTAATCTTTTGTCATTTCTTTTTATTTTTTATTTTCAAAAACAATTAATGGAAGTATTTTTTTTTTTCTTTAAAATAGGTTGTGGCAAGCCCTTGCTAAAAAAGTGTGAGCCCACTGGGTTAAAGCCCATTTTAGATGCATGAAGAATATTGATGCAATGAAAGGCCTAGAAACATTAATTCAAGTAGATTTCTTCTATTTTTTTGTGCTTGAATTCATAGTATTTGCTCATTAGTTCTTCACTTTTTGCTTCAAAACTAGCCGATTTATAAAATATTTTTAAAAAATTTGCATATCCAGCCAAAAGCTTCTAAACCCAATGTCTAGAATTTCATCCAAATGTCTACTAAATCAAATCCATGGTAAGATTAAGTTTTTTTTTTTTTTTTTTCTTCTAACAATTAGATCGTAATATGAGATAAGATAATAGATTGCAGATGCTTAGATTAAAATTTCAAAATTAAAAAGATAAAAAATTTATTTAAAAAAAATAAGATATGTGATAAATTTTTAATTCCGTTAATAAAATTAAATTTTTTTAATTTTTTAATTCCGTTAATAAAATTAAATATTTTTACTATATGTATAAAAAATGAATTCATTTTAATATATATTTTAAAAACATACATGCACTTATCATTGAAACAAACATGAACAAACTATTAAGTGATTATCTCCTTCAAATTTTCTCAACTATAAATTAGTATTGATTCACATTTAAAAAATTTAAAACATTCTTATAATTGATTAGAGAACAAGCCTAAAGAAATATAAATTAAAGCTTATATGCGTCGGCCAAATATCTTTTTCTTATTATCCATGCATTAATGTATTCAATCTTTAAAAGGTTATGACTTAATTAACAATCATGGAAAAACATATTTTTTAATTGATACATTAAGGTGTTCAACCTAGATCTGCTCATGGGCCGGATCGCGGTCCGAAATTTTTTCATTTCCTTTACCCCAGTCGAGCCTGCCAGCTTGATTTACTGTTTAAATAATAATAATAATAATAATAAAATTAAAATTTTATTTTTATATTAATATTAATATTAATATTTATATATTTTTTATAATTAAATTTAAATAAAAAAAATATTTTTTATTAGTTAAACAATGATTTAGGTTGACCGACCCAAATCAAAAATATTTCTGTTTAGGCCCGATTCAATACTGATCAAGCCTGTCGGGCCGGTTACTCGACCTTTTAGCAGGTCTAGTTCAACCTATATAAAATTATATATAACACTCTTATAATTGACTATATAACAACCATGAAGATTTAAATCATGGAACCATTGAAGACTCATACAATATTTGTAGACCCCATTTGATGTAGCCATGGAAGTTTGCTGATATTTCATCAGTGTGGTCCTGGCTTAACCACATATCAAGCTGGAAATTGATTGGCTAAAGGGAAAAGAAAAGAAAATTCATAGTATTACTTGCTAGGAGTAGGAGCATGTAAAACATGCTCAAAGAAATCAAATCAAAGACAAACACAATTATGAAAAGTCATGAAAGATGGGCAGATTCATTGAATTGAGTTAAGGTGTAATATTTTATGTTACTCCAATTTTTTATTCTTTTAAAGAATTAATGTCTTATATTTATATTTGTATTCAATATATATTTGAATATAAATATAAAATATAATTTTTTAAATATATTCGTATTTAATATTCACTTAAATTTGAGTAATATAATTATACTCACCCTAAACAAAAGGCCTTAAGCATCACAAGAGAGAATAACATAGATCTAAATCCAACACTATGCAAGTAAAAGTTTGAAGATTTCTTTATTATTATTATTATGTTTGTTAAACTCATAACTGCTTAGAACTCTCTCTCTATCCTCTTTTTTTTTTCATTTATGGAACTAAACTGTACATATATACAAGACTATAGAGATGATGAAACCTACTGCAGAAGCTCACATTTTTGCCCATTAGATAGAGCATTCAACTGGCAAAATTTTACTCTTATTTTTTCTTCTGTTTTCAGGTGGATCTCTTTAGTTTTTAACCAAAAACAAAACCTCCCCCATAGTCTTTAAGAAGCTCCTAATCCAAGGAAATCAATCAAGGGCATGTTGATCTTCTCATTTGCATTTTCACTTTCCCAAGACATGGAGTTGTTTGTCCTATTTGTGCCCACTGACTCAGCTGCTGAATCTTCTGAGTTTGAATCTGATGATTGAGCAGATTGGTCCACACCTATAACCACTCCTATTGGTCTTTGTTTGTAAAATACATTGCAAGTGCCATAAAATTTGTTGGTCACAACTTTTTCATCCAATGAACCTGCAAAAACACAAAATTACACAACATTTACTAGCACTCAACAATTGAGCTATCCATCCAAATTCGAATGTTCGATATTTAAAAAGATTTGGATAAAAAATTTAAATTTAAAAAATAGATTTGGACAAAAAAATAAAATCCGTTTAAAAAATAGGTCGGAACTTGACTCTAACATTTAAGGGTTGAACACGGCTCGTTTTTTAATTATATAATATATTAGTTTTATTTTTATATATTATGTAATTTATATCATATAAAGATTAAATATATATAAAATTATATAAATATTAAAAAATATGTTAAATTATCTATGCTTAAGAGTTTAATAAAAGAAAAAAATATAAAATTAGTAAAGATTAAATAAAAAATAATATATATTTTTAAAAAATTAAAAAAAAAAACGGATCTAAACGGATTTGAATTATTCAATTTTAAATATGGACAAACCTAAATAAAACTTGAGATCCATATTTCAAGCGAACTTGAAAAAGTATATATACGTAGGAAAAGTAAATATACCCATTTGGTGAACTGGACTAAAGCTGGTGAAAAATCCAGGGGGTGCTTTAGCTGATGAGGGAGTGAGGCATAGATCAGTGCAAGTAGAGGCAGATTCATCTATGTTGCTAGAAATGGTTGATTGATCACTGCAAGCATTTTTTGAAGGAGGCTTTCTTCTTCTAAAAATGCTTGATTGCTCTTCTCTATGTTTCCTAGCCATGATCACATGCCAATGGTTCTTTACTGCATTATCAGTTCTCCCAGGAAACAATCTAGCAATTATTGCCCATTTGTTACCATACAGCCTATTTGCAGCTAAGAGCCTCTCTTCTTCTTCCAAAGTAAAAGCTCTCCTATTAATTCTTGGATCTAGCTGGTTAAACCATCTTAATCTACAACTCTTCCCTGCCAATCAAACAACAAAAAAACCATCCATTTAGCAAAAAAATTAAACTTTTACAAAACTAATGATAACAAAATGGAACTTTAATTGATTTAACCAATCAAATTCAGAGCATTGTTAAAATCTACACCAACATTCGGTTGATTGAAATAGTAAGCGATTTCAACCTAAAATAAAAATAAAAATTCGATTTTTGAGAATCATTAACCATCACATTTTCTGATCCGAAAATTAATCTTTCATTAATCATAAAATAAGAATGGAAGACACCCTAAGTTTTCGGGGGGGGAAATCTTCCCTTATAAATGTAGGGGAAAAAAGCAATAAAGTGAAGATTTTGATCATTTTTGTTTGACATAAAATTTTGAGTTACCTGATCTTCCTTTAAGATGTTCAGCTATCAAGTTCCAATTTTGAGGACCATATTGAGCTACAAGCATTTTTAGCTTAGCATCTTCAGCTGGTCTCCAATGGCCTCTAGCACAAAGCTTAGTGTGTCCATTTTTGCTACCACAAACAGCACCAGATTTCTTATTACTTTCATCTTCACCACCTAAATTCAAAGACAATCCCTTTTTTTCAACACCCAAAAACCCATATTTTCCATCACAAGCAGAAGCAGCTCTCTTAGTTCCCCTACTTTCTAATGGCTCAAAGCTCAAACATTTATTGCTTTGTTCCATTAAAGAGCTTGAAATCTGAAACCCCATTTGAGAGTTTGTTGTATATCTCTCTATAGGATGAAAAATAGCAGGAGGAGGAGCTAAAAAGTTCATCTTTTGAACCACCCCACTGTAGCAGTTAAAATCATCATTTGGATTTTGTAGACTCATTGTCATAAAAAACCAGGATAAACCCAGAAATTAAAGAAAACCAAGAAAAAAAAAAATCTGTTAAGAGGACTAAGAAGAAAGGAAACCAATGATCAAAGAAGAAAGAAGCTGGCTATGTTTGGGAAGAGGGAAAAGGAGAGAAAAGAAAATAAAAAAAATAGGAGGGAGAGTTGGTCTCCTGATTATCAAATGTGTGGGGTAGAGAAGAATCAAAGGAAAACAAGGTTTAAAAGGGAAGGGTTTTTAGTTTTTTTCACTGCTTAAAAAGCACAAAAAAAAAAAAAAAAACACACGATTTTTTTATTTATTTTACTTTTTTTTATTTCATATATATATATATATATATATTGTTTTCTAAGAAGATAAAAGTAAAGAAAAATAGGTCAGGATAGAGAGGGGAGTACTAAGGAGTGATTAGATTTTACCATGAGTTGAGTCATTTGTTTCATTTTCGGATTAGTTTTAAATATAATTTTTTGTAATTTTAATTTGATTTCAATCCGAATTATTATTTAATTATTTTTTTTAAATTTAATTTTAGAAATACATAAATATTAATATAAAAAATTTTGACAAGTTTTAAACAAATTTTTTTAATAATTAATCAAATTTAATTTAATTTAACTTGTCCCATGAATAAATTTTTAAAAAAAAGTGACTGATTTATTTATTGAAGAAATGAAATTTAAAAAAAAAAGAAAAGAAAGAAAGTAATGGGTTTGGGTTAGCATGCAACTGGAGAACCGCTCGTGTGTCTCTGTCTCTGATTTGTGTTGGGTTGGCTGTGCCTCACTTTCTCTTTCTCATCGATCTTTGGACCAAACACCAGAATCTCTTTGTCTTTTTCTCAAACCCTTTTGCTTTTTTCAAAGAAAAAAAAAATCCCTAAATAAAATAAAAACCCAAAGTATATTCTCTGTTTAAAAACAAAAGTTAATATGTCTATTCATCTTAGAATTATATATTTTTTAATAATTTATTAATTAAAATAAGTTATAATTAAATATATGAATTTGTATTTTGTCGACAAATTATTTTAGAAGACTAGCATTGTTATATAAAATACTGACATAACAAAAATGACCATTACGAAATCATCACATGTCAAATCAAATATTTTTAAATACTGACGTGACATTAACCTAACACGTGATATCTTAGGATTGATCAAGTAAAGCACATTAGCATTTTAAGTAATGACATTAATATTAAATTAATTTATTTGACGAAATTAAAGTTTATATATCCAATTATGATTTTTTTTCAAAAAAATATATAATTGGAATCAATTTACATATTAACCTTTAAAACAACATTGGAATTCCTACCCCAACTAAAAAATGAGAGTTTTAACTATTTTTGTCTTCTCGTCTCCCTTTGTTAATGATTTTTTTTTTTCCTTTTTATTATCTTTTTCTTATTAATTTTATATATATAGGTTGTTCAATTTTTCGTATCAAAATACAATACAATATAAATTATATTTCATAAATAGAGATGTTCATGATCGGCCGAGCTCGAATAAAAAAAATCAATTAAATATGCTTTGAATATGTGCATTAAATTTTTAAATATTCTAAAAAGGAAAAAATTCCTTTAATAAGATAATTTTGATGATAAAATAGGGTTCGATATACACCTAAATATGGTTTTTATAAGTTAGCTTATAATTATATGTTAGATTTATCAATTTATGTATTTGTGTATCGTTTGTTTTTTTTATCAGTGTAAATATAAACACAATATAAATTATTAAATATGTCAAAATCTCAAATACAAATATAATACATGTATTAAATGTGTCGTATTAACCGTATTTAAATATATCGTATCATATTTCTTATATTATTTTATATTTAATTATAATTAAACGTATTATATTTATATTATATTTTCATATCGTGTTCAAAATTAACAAATCTATTATAGGTTACTCACTTAAAAGCCAATTTGAGTTTCATTTAAAGGTTACAACTTTAGATTTTCTCTTCTTTCTAAAATGATATACTTTTGAGTATTGAAAGCCATGCTTTTTGTTTAATACAATATTTAAAAATGTAAATGAATTTTCTTAATTATTTGCCTTTGTAAAAGTATCATAAATCTTAATGGGGCAAAACAAAAGAAATACAAAAAAAAAAACAATTATTTCTTTTGTTCCTCATTTACGAGATGGAAGCTTTAATTTGCATGTACATGAAAAGGCAATGAAACTCGTAAGCAACAAAAACAAGTGGCAATATTATGTAAAAAGTTGGTGCAAAACCCTACAAAAAAAAAATGAAGAAATTAAAAAAATTAATGATTCCCACCACTTAGACCCATCACCAAACTTGAAAGTATATATTTCAAAAATTATTATTACTCAATTGTGATGTGAAGTTAATTAAATAATCAATCAATTAAGAAAGTGATTTTTGATAATAAAATCAAGTGCTTGACTGGTTTTCCACAATCAAAAATAGTATTCTTTTTGGATGAGGGAATCAAATAGTTTAATGAGAAATTATTTATCTTTAGTCAGTAGTATTTAGATTTATAAACGAGGTTAATAAGAAAATACATTTTTAAAAAATATATATTAAAAAATAAAAAAAAATTAATTAAAAAATAGTGAAACATGTCAATTTCGAAATTTTGTTTATAGAATCAAAATATCTTGTAATATCAATGTATCAAAAAAAAATTAATTTAATTGATGTAGCTTTTTTTCTTTATCATTTTTTTTTTTTTGAAAACTAAAAAACTAAAAATTTGTTACTTTTCTGTTTTGGTGGGGATGAGTCATTCAACTTCACTTTTTTTTTTTTTCTTTCCTTTCTTTTGATTGATTTTTAGGTGACTTTAATTATTTTTGTATACTTTACTAAGGCAATGTTCATTTAGCTAGCCTATATCAGTTTATAACAGTTATTATATATTATTTTCTTTGTTCAATCTTTTTGACCGTTGAAATCATTGACCCACTTCTATGCTTTCATAAATATTTTATATTTTCCATTCAAAAGTTGAGTATTTTATATTTACATTAATTATTTTCCCCATATATATTGGTTTTGATCTTATTATTATGAGTTTGTATTTGATGTACTGTATAATATTATCTCATTAATAAAAAAATTAAAAAAATTTTAAAAAATTTTAAAAATAAATATAAATAACTTTACTTATTAATATATATCATCATGTGGTTCTCTGATAATGTATAAATTTATACATTGATAGTTCATCAAATATAAATTTTATTATTATTATATATATAAAAAGCAAACAATAAATCATGCATGAGACACATGTTAAGTATAGTGATTGACTAACTAAGAATATGGTTTGAGCAATGTTATTATTCTTTTCTTAAATATTAAACTATGTAAATTTCTCTCTCTTTTTTTAAGATTAAAATTCAACCAATCTAGTTTGAATGGTTTGAATGAGGTAGAAAAGTGGTGAAATATGGTGGCAAAGGGAAAAGGGTGAGGGGATAAAAGTAAAGAGGATGATGACTTTTGGTGAGATCAAATTATAAGTATATATACATAAGAGAGAGTTTTTTGGCTTAGCAAAAAAAAAATATTATAAGTATATACATGCCAATTGAAATGCATGCTTCTAAACCTAAAAACATTTTCTTTGGACAAAATTGTACTATAAGAGACAGTTTTTTTCCTTCGAAAATATTCAAATAGTTTTTCGTAAAAATTATGGCATTCATGACTGATAAATTAGTGGGTTTTAGCTTCCTTTAACTATAGAAAACAAATATTATTTTTCATTAACTTGGATAGTTGCATTCATGATTGATAAATTAGATCAATAAGATAACATAATTGTATATATATTGTTCTAAAAAATGGAGAAAGCTATCACACTTATAATGCATGCATGAGAAACTCTCTGTCACAAGAAAAATGCCTATGCATATTAGGTTGTAACGTATTTAGTGAGACTTTGTTTTGTTTTTGTTTTTGTTTTTGTTGTTTCAAAAGTAATGATGGGCTTGTTTTGTTTTGCTTGTTTGACTGTGGAAGAGATCATTTGCGGGTCTTAGGGGAGACAGCAAAGCCAAATAAATACCAATAGGCTAAAATAATAAAAAAAAAATCTCTAAATTTTATCATTTTATTTAGATAAGTTTTTATATTTTTCTTACATCCTAATAAACTTTTAACCTTTAATTTGTACTTAAATAAGTTCTTCATGTTTGAATTTGTACCTAAATAAGTTCTAACATTTAATTTATACCTAAATAAACCTTTAATATAAATCAACATTTTATTTGAAATAAAAATTTATTTAGGTTTAAATAAAAAAAATAAGATTTATTTGAGTACAATCAAAATATAAAAAATTATTTAAAAAAATAAAATAATTAAGAGACTATTTTTAGTATTTTAGCCATACCAATACTAAATTACTAATTATATTTTTCTTCTGCCTTTAATTTCCATAAATAATAAATTCACTCCGAAATAATATTTCCTTTTTTAATGAAGAGTCATACATATCATCATCACTCTCTATCACACGCAAATCTCAGCTTTTTTTTTATTTGGCAAAATTCTTTATCTTATGAATAGAACTGTTAATTTCGGATATAATATAAAAAAATATAATAAATATGGTACGACATATTTAAATTCGATTAATATGATACGTTTATATACGTATCGTATTTATGTTTAAAATCATTTAATAATTTTATTATATTTATATTTACACGATTAATATAAAAAATATAAAATACGATATTCATACAAATGAACGATCATGTCAGTTATATATGAGCCAAAGAGCCAAAGAAAGGGAAAATTAGAAAAACCCAAACTTGCAATTGCAAGTATAATAGGAGGCAATTATCCCAATTTCTCAAGTTAAGTTTGGTTTGAAGGATTGGAATAAAGGGGCAGTGCTCTTTTTGTTAAGTCCAAGTGACATAAATGATTGAATAAAGGATTAAAGGAACTATTTTCATGTACTAACCAATCGGTAATCCATATATATATATATATATATATATATATATATATATTGTATTTTTGTTTTTTAAGGGAAAGAATATAAAAGAAAACCCTCCAAAACACGAAGAAAGCAATGTAAAAATTAGATGTAACCGAAACTTTTGTGTTCGCAAATTACTCATATTTTATTAAAAAATAATTCGACTTTGGTTTGATCATTATCAAGTCGAGTTCGAGCTATCGATCAAATCGAATTTAAGTATTTTAATGTACGATTTGAATAGTTCGCGAACTTAATCTGAGTTTTTTTTTTTAATTAGTATTACAAAAATCTCAATTCGAACTTAAATACAAATAATCGAGTTTGAAGTTGAGCATGAAAATCGAATTTATTTTTTTATTAGGTAAACGGGTTTAATCGAATCTAATTAATCAAATTTGAATAATTTCATTTTTATTTTAAATTAAATTTGATCTTTAAAATTGAAACTTAATCGAATTTGAATATAATCGAGTTCGAGTTGGCAAAGTCTGATACAAAGAAAATATCAAATCAGAAAAGAAAAGTGAGTGACAGAAACAAAGAAAGAAAAAAAAAAAAAAAAGAAAGAAAGAAAGATGTCGTTTTCGTTGAAAGAAGCCAACAAAGAAAAGCAAAGGAACTCCCATCCCATGGCCCTGCCTTTAGCCCTATCCCACAGATACCAAAAAACCCAAAGCTTGAGAAAGCAACCTCACATCAAAATTAATTAAAAGTTAAAAAAAAGAAAAAAAGAATAGTCTCTCACTCTCAGAGTCTCAGTACGTTACTGTACGTTACATGCATTGCAGTGTGCACACGCTTGATTACAAGACCAAACTGCCTTGTTTCCTCACTTTCTGTTTCAAGTTTCAACTAGTGGTGTTCATAATTCGGTCCGTGATTCGATTTTTTTATTTTATTTAAGTCTGATTTTGGACGGACTCAAAATTACTGTTTATTCTATTTATAAAAAATAAAAAATAATTTTTTATTAATATTTTTATAATTAAATTTTAATAAAATAATATTATTTTAATAGTTAAACAGTGATTTGGGTCGGGCCGAATCGACCTGGATCACAAAATTTTATGTCCAAACTCGGTCCATGAGCAGGTCTAGTTTCAACTACTTCAAATATTTTCCCAAAGAACAACCATGATTATTAATATATTACAAATTTTTATATCAATTATATCGATGATTTGATTAGAAATGTTCATAAATCGGGTTAAATTTTAATAATAAAAAAATGCTTATTCAAATTCATTTCGAGTTCAATCCGTTAAACTATTTAAAATTTATTAAAATATTAAAAATTATAAAAAATTCAATCTCAAATCCGACCCAACTTGAACTGGAGTACCTGGACAATTTTACATTTGACTTAATAATAAGTATATAGACGGATAATTTAATATTCAAAGAGCGGAATTTAACCTCTTTTTTAAATAAAAAAATTAAATAAATATTAATATGTGATTATCTATTAACAATTTAAATTGAACAATAAGTTGATGAAATCCTTTGTAGCTATTTTCGTTTGTTAATTTGTTTTTTTTATTCAAAAAATTGTTTCATTTAACCTTTTTCTTTTTTATTATTATTTTTTTTTTAAAAAGGAGGGGAAAGACAAAAGAAATAAAAATCATATCACCTGTTATAATATAAAAATTATTATAAATAGTATATTAATGGCTACTTTGTAAAACTTTTTTCCTCTATTTTTTCTTCTTCTTCCAAGTGTGATTGATTATAAACAAGTTATAAAATCCTCGATGAGATTGTCAGTTAGCAACAAAGGGAATGGATCTTGACAAACGAAGGCAATAATTCAAGCTGATGCTGTAAAAAATTTGTAGTACACAGTTAAAACATGTTAAGCTAATTTTCAATACGATATAAAAATATGATATGTTTAATAAATATAAAAATAATATAATAAATGAAACATGATATTTTTAAATATGATTAACATGACATATTTAATATACGTATCATATTTTTATTTAAAATTTTGATAAATTTAATATTTTATTTATATTTATAAGATTAACATAAAAAAGAAATATCGCACACTTGAATTGACAAATTTTGTATCATTTTCTACCAGGGCAGGTAAAAAAAATTGATAACTTGGTTCAGAATTTGTACCATTTTCTCTTCACTTTTTCTACACGACTACAAACAGGTCATAAAAGGTACATATACTTAATTTTATTGTCTGTTAGCATTCAGGGGAATGTTTCTTGACAAAATGGTGTAAAACATTCTGATTATTAATTAATGAGTTACAGATTCTTAGTTTTAGAGGTTGAAAATTAACATCCAACTCAAAGTCCCAAATCATACAACTTGTTTTTCTTTTCATATTTTTTCTATCTATGACTCTTTTGATGTCTTTATCTTCGCAGGGACAAGGAAATGAATCTTGACAAAATCTACCCACTTGGATTATAAGATGGCAATGGAATGGGCGACCGGAAATTTTATTTATTTATTTTCGTCTTACTTTTGTATGAATGTTAAAAACATTCACTTTCATAAATGTCGATTACATCTATAATTGTTTCACGCTGCTTCACCGCATTTTTTTACTAATTATTTTTAATTTAATATTGTAAAAATATATATTATAATTTATTTATGAACATAATTTTAGTATATATAATTCTTTAGTGTATATATATAATATACACATATATAAAGTATATATATGATTTTAGTATATATATCTAATATATATTAAAAATATAAAAGGTATATACAGAATATTTTAAAAGGTAAAATAGTAATTTTAAAAGGTGGGCGGTGCGAAACGGAGTAAGCATTTATCAAAACCGTCCCGTTTCATCCCACCCCAATTTAAAAAAAAAAATCTTTCCCATTCGAAACAGATCGATGCAAAATCTATGAAATGAATCGAATTTTGTCATCCCTATATAAACTTTTGTTCAAAAGGCTAGCAAATTGCATTACAAACTTTTAAAATCATAATACTTCAATTTTCCAGACAATTTTTTTTTCCTAGTGCAAAATTTTTCTTTGGCCTAGTTTTTGAATTTATCCCCCTTGGTTTATCGACAAATTGATCGTCTAGATTAGGGGTGTAAACGAGACACCTGTGCTCGCAAGCTACTCGAGTTCGACTCGAAAAAACTCGAATTCGATTCGGTCATTATCGAGCCGAGCTCGAGCAGCTCGAGTTATCGAGCGAGCCGAGTTCGAAATATTTTTATTAATATATACCCGATTCGAGCAGCTCGCGAGCCTAATCGAGCTTTTTTTATTTATAATATTTTTATTATTAATTTACTATTTTACCCTTAATATATATACATACTTAAAAACCCTTAATTCGAGCTCAAGCTCGAGTATATAAACGAGCCTAATCGAGTCGAGCTCGAATAGTTCGATTTTATCTCGAGCCGAGCTCGAGCTTAAAAAATAATACTCGATCGAGCTCGAACCGAGCTTCGAGCTTCGAGCCTCGAGTTTCGAATCGAGCTCGAACTTCTCAGTATTCGAGCTCGGCTCAGCTCGATTACAGCCCTAGTCTAGACCGCGCCTCTTTATATTGATTTTCTAACATTCATTCATATCTATCATTGAATCAAATATTCAAGTGTGGTAAAATATTACCTACAAATTATTCGTCTAAATTAACTTCTTTTGCATTGAATTTCTATTATGTATGAAAGCTATTATGATCAAGACCTAATGAACGTGACAATATGCATTTGTTGAGTACGATATTTTTTTTGTTCCGTTTATACTCACTATTACTCGAACAAACACATGATAGACATTTGTCACTTCTCATTTAACAGATATCTGTTTTACACCCGTCGACCATAGAATTTAGGTTTAAAAAGATAAATAAGGTACAAATTATGCATGATCGGATTAAAACATTCATTCCTGCATTAAACTTTATTCATTCTTTTTGCCTATCTCGACTATTCCTTTAAACCTAAATTGATTTAAGCATTTGATTACGTTGTCGAATTTCAACTCCGACGCCCTGTAACTCTTTTGTAATCAATAGATTCAGTTAACCTTACCTCAGTCTCAGACAGTTCAAAGTCTACCAACTCCAACTCGAAAAAAAAAAAAAAAAATCAACATGTTCAAGATTGATTACGGCTTTCGACTTTTCCATTCAGCAGAAAATTTTAATATAGATCTTATTTTCCTTGCTGTGATTATATAGGAAAAGGTGACAAAATTCACATTCTAATTGTTTTTAGTAACTAAGGGGAATGGATGTTGACAAATTGAAGGGCATTGCAATTAATTTGCAGTTAGTTTATATGATCTCATGGTTAGTTTAAAAATAGGTTCAATTAATCTATGTATGTTTCATAGTTAATTAATTAATCAAAGCAGTCATTATTGACTCTTAAAGTTTTTTTAACAGAGAAGTGTTACTTCAGTAAATGATGATTACAGTTCTTTTAAATGACTAACACCACCCCCCCCCCCCCCCCCAAAAAAAAAATAGATGCTGGCCCAAGATTTGTGACTAACAAGATTTAAAAAAGGAAGGTAAATTTCCTAATATATATATATATATATATATATATATATATGAGTTGGGGAAAGAATTTATGAGTACGATTGATTGATTGATTGGTACTAATGTTTCTGCAAAATCAACACAAATTACTGCCATAAATATTAAACAATATCTTAATTAAGTAATAACAGTAGCTTTGATACTTGTTTTGTTATTTCTATTATTTATTATTTAGAATTTAAACGAAGTCGTATTCTGAAGATAAGAAAATGGATTAGTTCAGTTGATTCAGATAGTCATTTTTAAAAGGTGACATCCGACAAATTTGATATTCGAATCTAAATATCTATAATCTTTTTTTTTTTTTTAAATTGCAATCTTATTTGTCGCAGCCTAAAAAATAAAAAGTCTCATCGCAAAACTTTATATTCATTAAGCGTGACATTTAAAAAAAAGAGAGAAAAAGTTGACTTAATTCCTCTTGAAAAATGAAGGTTTTAAAAATGACCTTGAAAAAGACATGGAGTCGTCATCAATCTTTTTTAGCTAGGTATAATCGGCCACCTATTAAAACCGGTTTTATAAAATATTTTAAAATTAATTAAAACATTTTAAAAACCAATTTCAAATCTGCGTTTTAAACCAGAGAAATCAAAGAAGCGGGTTCGGGACTCGGTTACGTGTAGGCAAGGATTAGCACCCCCACAACGCCCGTATAAAACGGTACCTTATTAATCATGTGTTATCTCAAGTCTCGGTAAAAAAGTCGGTTTTAAATTTAGTATTTCAAATTAATTCCCATTTTAAAGAAAAATAATTTCATTTTTAATTGAAAATGATCCGAAATTTATAATTTCAAAATTTTCCTATATTCCCCAACAAACATGGCAAAATATAGAAATTTTTATTAATTTGAAAAACTTTCCGAATCATTCTTATTTTAAAGAAGATATTCCGTTATTAATGATAATTGATGATATCCTCCCCAGCAAACCCGGCAGAGAACTCATGAATTATTTTAACTCGGGAATATCATTATTTTATTGAAAATCATTACCTTTTTGAAAACATTTTAAAAAATATGAATATGTATGACATAAATAAAATGACATAGCAAAGTCTAAATAATATAATGCAACCTAAATGATATGATATAATTTAAATGTCTTAGCATATTCTAAATAAAATGAAATATCCTAAGTTATATGATATATCCTAAATGAAATGAAATGACCTAGGTAACATAATATATTCTAAATGAAATGTCCTAAGTCATATGATATATTCTAAATGAAATAAAATATCCTAAATGACATAATATATCTTAAATGAAATGAAATGACATAGGTAACATAATATATTCTATATGAAATGAAATAATTTAAATGACATGGTAAATATTAATGATATGGCATATAATTTAAATGACATGAAATATAAAATAATGCTATCATATAATATGTATGGAAATAAAAATAAGAATGCATGAACATAGTATAAGCTAAATAATATAAAAAAAATAACTAAATAAAAAGCATAAGATATCATGAAATATTCAAAATCATATAATAAACAATATAACAAAACTCAAAATCATAACAATATCATAGAAATTATCATAGCAAAAATCACATTTTATATAAAATGCATGAATATGGAAAATGCAATGCATGAAAATGTATTTTTCCTTTAATTAAGGAAATCTGTATATCTAAAAAGATATCCGGCTACCTTAGGAAAATATGTCAAATTAAATATTCTAAAACCAAAATACTTTGTGATTGTTTGAAAACAATTTTAAAAAGCTTAGATTAAAAATAAAAACTTAGCTAAACCATTTTTTAAATGACTCTAATTTCCTAAGTTTAAAATCCCGGACTTGACCACCCTTAACCTTAGACTTAAAAAATCATTTTTAGAGTTTAAAAAAGCTTAGAAACTACCCTAAGTCAGTAGCTAAACTTCCTAATCTAAAACATAAACAACTCTTTAATTTTTCACAAGTATGCTCAAGAGAGCATGACTTTGAACCATTAATTGGCCTAAGTCATAAATCAAGTGGCATGGACATGAAATGCATGAAAAATACAGCAAATATGATGCATGAAATGCATGATTTTAAACCTAAATGTCATGAAAAATGCATGGCATCAATAAAATGACCTAGACCTAAATGAACTTGCATGGCATTTAATGCAACCTAGGTCTAAAATGCATGGTCATGCATGGCAAAACAAACCAATCCTAACATCTAAAATATGCATGGAAACAACACAAACACAAGGCATGCTTAAACCAAATACTCAATCAAATGTCATGACAATGCAAACCTATCATCTAACATAACAAAAATGCACACACAAAGCAAAATAATGTGAAATGGCCGAATGGCCTCATGCCCAAATAAACATGAAATTTTCACAAACACTTGATATACTTAAACCAAATACTCAATCAAATGTCATGCAAATGCAAACCTATCAACTAACAATACAAAAATGCACACACAAAGCAAAATAAATGGGGTGGCCGAATGGCCTCATGTTCCAAGTGAGCATGGCATTTTCACAAACACTTGATATACTAACATACTTAACTAAAATATAACACTCAACTTATGCAAATATAAAATAGAGGTATGAAAACTAACAAGCATTTTCACAAACACATGGATTTCAAAATCTAAAACATAAACAAACTTAAATATTTTGAAAATAGAAAATCAAAAATGCAAGAACATGATAATAGACTCATAAATGGAAGTAAGCAAGCAACCAACTTAAAACAAGCTTCAAGTATATGTAGTAGAAGAAGATTTAAAGCATCAAGACTTTATTTAATATCAAAATAACATGAAAAATCAAAGCAAAAAAAAAAAAAAATCATGAGCCATTCGGCCAAATCAAGGAATTAAGAGAAAAAAAATTACAAGAACTTTTTTTAAGAAAAGATGAAGAAAGAACTTAAAAAGAACATTAAAAAACACTTATTTAAAAAGAAAAAATCAAAAAAAAAAACTCATCAAAATAATAATCAAAACAGCAAAAACAAGAATGAAAAATCAAAGAAAGTGCAAGAGTTGGTGCTAAAAGCAACCTCTAGAAGCTATCTTTCAAGCTTTTTCTCTTCAAACTTTCTTTTCTTTTCTTTTCTGAACTTTTCTTTTTGCTTTGCAACAATGGAGAGAAAACTCAGCAAAAACAAGAGAGAAAAAATGAGAGTGCTGAAAATGAAAAAGAAACCCTTCATCTATAGTGGCCGAAAATCCCTTCTCTCCTAGACTAGGATGTTGTCATTTTTCCTCCAACCAATTTTCATCTAATGGCTAATGATGCAAGATGTTTAAAAATGAAATTATCACCCTTAGATTAGGCCATCAGCTGTCCATAATTACAGCTGTTCAAGAATTATGTTGACACTCTCCCTCTTCTTGCATTGGCCCATGTGGCTTATTTGCAAAGGCTTGATCAAAAAATCCCTAACTAACTCTTCATTTTTGACCTCTTGATTAAAAAATCAGAATCCTCCTTCCCCTCCTTGGGCCTTGGCCGGCCAGCACTCCCTCTTCCAGCCCAAGAAAACTTTTTTCAGTTGCTTGGGTAAAATGACCTTTTTGCCCCCCCAAATGCAAATAAATGGCAAACGGACTCCAAATTCAAATTTTATTTTTTCAATACTTTAAAAATAATAAAAAATTGAATTCTGGAAGTTTTCAAAATTGTTTGAGTCCGTTTGCTATTTATTTGGATTTTGTCTTCCAAAATTGCCCTTTTATGCCCCCACATTTTATCATTTTTTAAACGAGCTCCAAATCAAGATTTTTCTTCACCAATATCTTCCAAATAATTTAAAAGTGTGATCTGGAAGTTTTCATAATTTTTGGAACTCATTTGGTATTTTTTCGGGATTTATTTGCTTGAATTACTGCATAGGGGGCCCGGGATTTGGCCATATTGCAAACGAACTCCGAATCAAGATTTTCTTTCGCCAATATCTTCCAAATAATTTAAAAATGAGATTTGAAAATTATCAGAATTTTTGGAGTCAATTTTCTATTTTTTCGGGATTTATCTTCTTGAATTACTGCATAGGAGACTCGGGATTTGGCCATTTTGCAAACGAACTCCGAATCATTTCCTTCGCCAATCTATTCCAAATAATTTAAGAATGAGATTTGCAAATTTTCAGAATCTTTGGAGTTCATTTACTATTTTTTCGGGATTTATCTTCTTGAATTACTGCATAGGAGACCCGGGATTTGGCCATTTTGCAAACGAACTCCGAATCAAGGTTTTCTTTACCCAATCTCTTCCAAATAATTTAAAAATGAGATTTACTAATTTTCAGAATTTTTGGAGTTCATTTGCTTTTTTTCCCAAAATTTCCAATTTTGTCATTTTGCCTCCGAAACCCGGTTTTGCTCAAAACAAGTCCGATTTTCAGATTTTCTTCAAATTGAGCCTTGGGCTATCCTTTTTAATCACTCCTCATCCATTAGGGGCTTTAGTCCTATCGAATCGGGCCATTTCTTGTGATTCTTCCCAATTTCACCGAAATCCACCAAAAACCCTAATTCTCGTTTTTTTCCCGAATTGACTTTTTTTTTTTCAGTTTTTCTTTCAACTGGCTTCTCCATTACCCGTAGTCAATGCTTATCTTTCATTTGGAACCTTCAATTTTGATCAATTCGATCGTTTAAGCACTTTTCCCCAAATTTCTCGGATTAGGATTTTCTTTCTACTGAATCTCCATAACCCAACTTCCGAACTCCATATCTTTCGATGTAGACCTCGGATTATCAAAATTCTTTCGCCATTTTTCAATTGAACTTCAAATCTTGATTTTGAAAGTGGGTTGAATTTTTCAGTAGTTGACTTTTCGGGGTTGACTTTTTTCAAGTTTGACTTTTTATGCTTGCCCTCTTAAACTAAGTCTCGGAGTACCACCTGCAGGATGAAAAAAGTCTTTTTACATTCTGAAACATCAATTTAGGA
This sequence comes from Fremontodendron californicum, assembly GCA_030761205.1. Taxonomy (NCBI): domain Eukaryota; kingdom Viridiplantae; phylum Streptophyta; class Magnoliopsida; order Malvales; family Malvaceae; genus Fremontodendron; species Fremontodendron californicum. The sequence continues at coordinate 3,407,422 of JAULJL010000047.1, forward strand.
AGAAAACATACCTGTTTTAGTGGTCCGGACAAAATTAGGTGTCTACATTATTTGTGTAAAAAAAATATGAATCGGCCTTGAACAAACTTGTATAAATATCAATTAAGCTTGACCTACCTAACCTAGTTCAGCTCATTGTTAAACTTAAGCAGATTTGAACTCCAAAAAATTGGGCTTTTTAATATTTTGGATGCATAATAAGGTTTTTTTTATTAGAATACTGCTTTTTTATTTTTTATTTACCGAATTACAACTGTTTTCAAATTAATTTCCAAAATCCGCTCCTTTTTAAAAAATTAAAAAAATACCAAGGGAAATCATAATGGGAGGTGGCGATTTCCCTTGGTTAATTTGAAAAAAAAAATTCAAAAAATACCAAGGGAAATAGCCACCCCCATAACGATTTTCTTTGGTATTTTTTTTCATTTTTTTTGGCAAAATAACCAAGGGAAATCGCCACCTCCCATGGTTATTTCCCTTGGTAATTTTTCTTTTATAATTTTATTTAAATTTTATAATATAACCATTTGAAAAAAAATGCAATTTTTTTTTTTAAATTTAAAAATTGCAAACGTGTATAAAAATTACCTTCGTTTGTTTTTTAAAATAATATAAGAGAATATTATAATTATTTAATTTTAAAAAAATAAAATTTATTATTTTAATTTTATAAAAAATCATATTTTATTTTTTATTTAAATTTTTATAAAAAAATTATATTTCTTATTAAAATTTTATATAAAAAATGTATTTCTTATTTAAATTTAAATATAAAAACAATTTTTTCTTAATTAAATTAGTTATAAATTAAAATTTGATTTTTTATTTAAATTTTATATGTGAGATCTGTAACAAACGGGTATAAAAAAAAACCTTGGTTTGTTTTTATTATTTTTTAAATATAGATACAAAATTTTTATAATTTATTTAATTTTATAAAAAGTAAAATATAATTTTTATTGTAATTTTATAAGAAATAAAATTTATTTTATTATTTTAATTTTATATAAAAATAAAATTTATTTCTTATAAAAATTAAAAAAAAATAATTCTTACTAAAATTGTATATAAAAAAATTATTTCTTATTTAAATTTTATATAAAATAAAAATTTATTTCCTATTAAAATTTTATTTTGGAAAAATGTATTTCTTATTAAAATTTTATAAAAATTAAAAATTGATTTCTTATTTAAATTTTATATAAATTAAAATTTGATTTCTTATTTAAATTTTATATAAATTAAAATCTGATTTCTTATATTAAATTTATACAAATTAAAAATTAATTTTTTATATAAAATTTATATAATTTTATGCTGCATAAAAATTGGAATTGGGTTCCTTTTGCAATGGATGGGACTAATGATTTAGGGTTAGGGTTTCAGCTATTTTTCAGTAAATCAAATGCTGCAGAAAATTTTGGAATTGGATACCTTCTGCAATGGATGGGACTAATGATTTAGGGCTAGGGTTAGAGTTTCAGCTATTTTTCAGTCAATTAAATGCTGTAGAAAATATTGGAATTGGATTCCTTCTGCAATGGATGGGACTAATGATTTAGGGTTGGGGATAGGTTTCAGCTATTTTTTCAGTAAATCAAAAGCTGCAGAAAATATTGGAATTGGATTCTTTTTGCAATGGATAGGACTAATGGTTCAGGGTTAGGGATAGGTTTCAGCTATTTTCCAGTCAATCAAATGCTGCAGAAAATATTGGAATTGGATTCCTTCTGCAATGGATGGGACTATTGGACAGTCCGGTACAAAGGATGAGATTTATCATCAGTTTTTGCATTGAATGAGTTATCAGTTTTTCAGTCAATTAACCCTAGCCAGAAAATAAGAATCAGATTCCATCTTGTACAAAGGATGGGATTTGTCATCCGGTACAACACAATGAACCATTATAAATTCATAAAATTGATGAAGGTTTACAATACCTCCTACAACAGTTTTTTTCAATCAGATTTTTTCTGAGTGCTAATACCTCATCATTCTCTATTTCTTCTTTCTTTTGTTGAGTGATAATACCTCCATTCTCATTCTTTTTAGTTTTATTACTAAAAAACATGAGCAACAGAGTGATCGCATTGGTCTACTATAATTGCCAAATTCATAATACTGACGAAGGTGCTACCTTTGATTGTGAACGTCCTAAAAACTTTCATGTTGATGAAGACGTCACATTAGAGGAACTGAAGCTGCAAATTCATACAAAAATTAAAGATGGAAATAGCAAAAGAGTTTCAGAGATTAAGTATAGGCATCCTCTTTCTATTGGTGAAGGATGTGTCTGATATAGAACATTTCCACTTGAAGATGATGATGATGTCAGATGCATGTTTTATGCTCACGAGACATTTACAAATGTTGGTGTACTTGAGTTATATGCTGACATAGAGGATATTCACGATGATTGTGGGCCTTCAAATGTTCGCACTACAAAAAACTTTCCCACAGAAGATGATGATTCTGGGTCGTTCTATGTTCACACTACATGCGACGTTCTTACAGAAGAAGTCGTTCCGCTATCTCAAGCTACAATGTTTTATAATTCATTAGTCTCACAAACAATTCCTATTGCCCTCGAAGATGAGCCAGCTGGTGTTGATCCTGTTCCCCCATGTGGAGTCCATGGTGAATATGTTGGTGACTTTAGTGAGCAGGAAGAGGATGCTGAATTCGCAAGTGATGACAACAGTGATTCTGACCCAGACGTCGTCGCTGCTGAGATCAACACTCATGGAGATCTTCCCCCATATGTGGCTTCATCCCATATGCATACCCTGGATCTGGAGGCAATGCAACTGCCAAAATTTCCTAAGTATGCTCATACATTTGCTACACCTCTGACTTTTGATCCATCGATAGTTGATCTGTGTGTTGGGTAACAATTTCCAACGAAAGAGGCTTTGCTTTCAGCTATTAAGGACTATAACATCAAAAACTTTGTAGATTTCAGAGTAATTGAATCTGAGCGGACCAAATATTATGCCAAATGTCTAATGTATGGGAAATGGTGCAATTGGAGAATAAGGGCAACATTTATGAAGAAAAAATAGGCATGGGAGATTAGAACATATGAAGGGCCTCATACTTGCACGTTGGGGAGGATTTCACAAGATCATTGCAAGTTAGATTCTAACATGATTTGTTCATGCATTTTGTCATTGGTCCAAGCAAATCCGGAGATCTCCATTTCAGTTTTGATCGCTGAGATGCGAATCCGGTATGGATACATCACCTCCTATAAGAAAGCGTGGAAAGCAAAGAAAAATGCAATTGTTCAAGTTTTTGGGTATTGGGATAGATCGTACAATAAGCTATCTAAATGGTTAGGTGCAATGCAACATTTCGTTCCTGGTACAATTGTGAAATTGCAAACGGTACCTGCATATCACGGTGATCGACTGGTCCAGGGTAAGAGAATATTCCGTTGATTTTTTTGGACATTCAAATCGTGCATTGAAGGGTATCTGTATTGTAAACCTATTGTGCAAATAGACGGTACTTTCTTGTATGGAAAATACAAAGGAACATTATTGTTAGCTATTGCATAAGATGGCAACCGAAACATACTGCCAATTGCTTTTGCCATTGTGGAGGGTAAGACAACGGAGGCCTGGTCATTCTTTCTCACTAATTTGCGTAGACATGTGACAAAACAGCCTGGCATATGCTTGATGTCTGATCAACATGAAGCCATCAAAGCTGCGATCAGACGCGATGGTAGTGGATAGAATCCTCCACATGCATATTCATTGTACTGCATTTGACACATTGCAGCTAACTTTTTGAAGAAGTTTAACAATAAAGAATTGTGTCGACACATTGTTAACATGGGTATGGAAAGTTATGATAGTTATTTTATCTCTTATATTTCCTTGTGTATATAAAATAATACTGAAATTCACAAGTCTTTTGTTTTTAATTTTATCAGGCTACGAGTTGAGGCGACTGAATTTTCATTTCATGTATGAGAATCTTCGTGGGGAAAATGCAAAGGCGGCTAATTGGCTTGATAGGATCCCCAAGGAGAAGTGGGCCCAATCATATGATCAAGGAAGACGTTATGGCCATATGACAACCAACCTAGCTGAATCAATCAATTCGGTGTTGAAGGGAACGCGTCATCTTCCTATTACTGCTTTAGTGCAATCAACATATTATAGGTTGGCTGCACTTTTTGTTAAGATGGGGAACAAGCAAATTACAATGATGGAGGGAGGCCACACATACTGTGAAACAGTCACACAGGTTATGCAAGGAAATCGCAGGAAAGCTAACTCCCACTTTGTTCGTAATTTTACGCGAGCAAATTAATCTTTTCTGATTGAAGAGTTAGTTGATCCACAAGAGGTTCGTTCCTGCAATGAAGTACAGAGTCAAGCTTAGTGGCATGTGGTGTGACTGTGGGAAGTTTCAAGCATAAAGATCCCTTGTTCACATGTAGTTGCTGCTTGTGCACATGTCCATGTAGATTGCATGCAATATGTGGACAATGTCTATAGACTGGAAACTATATTGAATGTTTGTAGACATGAGTTCCAACCAGTTGAAAATAAAGGTTATTGGCCTCAATATGATGGTCCAGAAGTGTGTCCCAATCAAGAAATGCGGAGAAATCCACATGGTCGGCCAAAATCAAGCCGTATTCGTAATGAAATGGACCTTAGGGAGAAAGGCCAACCAAAACGTTGTGGATTATGCAGAAATGAAGGTCATAACCACCCAAAATGTCTGCATCAATCTAGCACATATGGGGAGAGTTCGCATCAACAATAAAGGAATTACATGTTTTCATAAACTGTAATATTTACTACTTATCATGTAATTTGGATTATGCAAGTTTTTTTCTACTTATCATGTAATTTGGATTATGCAATTTTTTTCTACTTAACATTTGATTAAGAAAATGTTAAAAACATTTTCATTTTAGTTAGATTGATGCGGACATAAAATTTAAAATAAATAACAAAATTAATATTTTTAAAAATATATTCAATAATAAATAACAAAATAAATAAGAAAATTAAAAATAATAATTAATTTCTCAACAAATTTAAAATAAATAACATGAAATGCAAAACATATAAATTTATATATTACAAATTTAAATAACATTATTCTCGTTATATTGATAAAACTACATTTATTCTAATTATTGCGTGGTGTAGAGCAACAATGTCGGGCTCTCCTAGTGCGTGGTGGTTGGACCCGTCGTTCAACCTCTTCAGTGGCAGGTATTCACGGTCGACCACGATCTCTTGCTGTAACCGTCATTGGTTTCGGTATTATGTCATCCGCCATTTCTTCTGTATCAAAAATTTGAAACCCACTGTTGAGGACCCAACACCTAGTTCACCCATAAACGGAACCTCACAACTAGATGGACCCACAAATGATCTACCATCAAATGCTGACGCAGGGGTTCCAAACTGATACATTGATGTTAGATATGCTGAACTTGGACTTAGGATGGGGAGCTGGTCATCTAACCTCGTCATTGACGGTGATGGTTGGTAACACTCATCAACGTCATATCCGGGGTGACTGACGGAATAAAGATGACTGGATGGTACTCCATGATCCCGTTCAGGTTCAGGATGACTAAATGACATCCTCGGTGCAGTGAACTCCGATGAGGCAGGTTGACGCATCCGCCCATGTTGTCTTCTAGGTCTAGGAGCTTCCATATCCTATGTAGGAGGATTGGAGTTGAAGTTTGTCCGATAAATGGCATACTCCTAACATCCTCATACACCTACGGTGGACAAACAAAAGGCCGACCTTCATTTTTATACCATCCTATGTAATCATCAGATGGGTTGAAATTATTTCCATCAATCGAATAACCTGTCTAAATTCGTTGAGAACGTATATTCCACCAATGGATCCAATGTTCATGTTTCGCAGGCCAGAATTCTTCATGACGTCCACTCATATCGATCTTGTGAACCTGGTCAAGGTTCACCGGTGCTTGCGGAATTAGTTGTTGCATCCCAAATTGTCGCAACACCCTGTCAGTTTGGTGCCACTCTATAGATGAAAAGCATATCAATGTTGTGTTTGCTTTACATATATTTCAGTTATTGTAGGCATCCGATGAGAGGCATGCCATAATTTCAATAGAGGAATATGGCATCCACAGAAACTGTGAAAAATTATTAGTTTCATATGGATTAAATACAAAAATACTTGAATATAACAATCGAAACATTTACCTTATCATATCCTACTCAATCTAGTCGCAATCTTATACTTGCAAGGTCGGTCGGAGTCTCGGTAAGATCTCTACTCCTACTCCACCTGTTAAAATGCGTATAAAATCTTAATAGAACTATAAAAATACAAGTTCGTACAAAATTAATAAAATAGTAAAGATTATTACCTGCTTGCAAGGGGGTATACAGCCTAAACATCCACGCGCGGAGCAAGAAATGGCAGCCGATACCAAGCCCATGATTGTAGAAGCACTAAACATCCACCTATGTCATGGCTTTTTGGAACTGTACCATAAAAAACCACTAAACACGCAGAACCCCAACTATAATTTGCCGCATGCTCTAAATCACGTAGTAATAGAAGATACATTAAATGTACCCGACTATTCGATTTATCAGGCATTAGTAATCCTCCAATCAAACTTAAAATATATGCTCTAGCAGCATACTGTATCTGTTATTTAGTTTCGTGTAATGGAATATTTTGAAAGGATTTCAACCAATTTAGTCTCACCGTTGAGCCAAATACATACTCATCTAGAGGTACCTCGCCCAATAGATTTCGACATTCTTTATTCCAATCTAGCAAGCTTCCGCCTGTAATTGCATCGCCATGGACCGGAAGTCCAAGTTGAAGCGCAACATCTTCTAGAGTTATCGTGCATTCACCAAATGGAAAATGAAAAGTGTGCGTCTCGGGTCTCCATCGTTCGATCAACGCACTGGTTAAGTCGGGTTGTAGCAAAAATTGTCGAATTTGAGTTGCGTGATAAAATCCGGCTCTTCTTAAGTGGTCGATAATATATGGATGCGGGTCCTCCAATGTAAAATTTAAAATTATATATATAATTATTAAAAAATTAAATAATATAAAAAATAAAAAAAATAAAAAAACTATAAAATGAAAAAAAATAATAATTAAAAAATTAGAAAACTATAATAATATAAAATTAAATAATATAAAAAATAAAAAAACTATAAAATGAAAAAAAAATAATAATTAAAAAATTTAAAAACTATAATAATAAAAAAGTAAACAATATAAAAAATAAATAATTATAAAAATATAAAATGAAAAAAATATAATTATTAAAAAATGATAAAACTATAATAATTAAAACATTAAAAATTATAAAAATATAAAATGACAAAATAATAATAATTAAAAAATTACTAAAAATTGATAATGTAATTTAAATAATATTACAATAATTTATTTACATATTTAAATATAATCGAGGATATGTGATTTTCTTGCAACCTCAATAGTGATGATGAAACCATCTTAAAATATTGTTGTTAGAAAAAAAATTTGTTGTAGAAAGAAGAAAGAAAAGTAAATTAAGTTGTAAAAAAATGAGGGAGGGTGGGTTTTATTTATAGAAGAGTGGTGTGTGTGTGGGGGGAGGGGATTTTTGAAGGCAACGGTCAAGTTACCGTTGCCTTCAAAAATTTTGATTTTTTTTTAAACAATTATGTCATAAAAGTCAAATAAAATTGTAAAAAAAAAAAAATTATATTTTTTCAATTTTTGAAAAAAATTACGCTGGGAAATAGCCATGGGAGATGGCAATTTCCCAGCAGATTTTAAAAGGAACGAATTTGGAAATTATATAAAAACAGCGGTATTTCGATAAATAAAAAAAAGAGCAATATTCTGATAAAAAATCCTGCATAATAAGCCTAAGATGGTGTTGTTAAGCACAACATCAATAGAAAAAAAGGCCAAATTAGTAGATCTTAGGCTAAAAAAAATCCCATTTTTTTTATTCAATTGGGTTGTCGCAGTAATAATGGATCTTGTTTATTCGACCCAACAGCTAACTATATTCAAATCCAATGCAATTTTATTTATGAAATTGGAATTTAATAGCCTTATCCATAATCTTCACCCTAAATGAAACATATATTTTTTCAATGAAGTTTTTAAATTTTATAAATGATTAAAAGATTGATAAATCTTTTTTTATTATATTAATTTTTAATATTTTTTATTATATTCTTAAAAAATATATATTACTGTTGATGGTGTTTTTGGTGGTGGATGGTTCTAAGGCCGGAAGGGAGAGGGAAGCAGGTCAACAATGTAGGATTTTGCTGTTAAGGTCTCTAGAGAAAATCAACTGGTCCTAAGAAGCCTATTTATAGTCTTCTCTGGCGGGTCGCCGCACGCTACGTGCCGGGGTTTGGCTAAGGACAGGTGGGCTGAAGTCTCACGTGGGTTCCGATGTGATAGGCGGCGATGTGATAGGTAGGGTGACTGTCAGGTGAGCCACGTGGTTCTTTGAAGTGATGGGCATTGGGATCGCCCAACAGTGGCGACCACTTGGTAGCTCAGGTCTGGCGAGCTCACCCTCTTGGGCCCCGTAGTAGAGGATTTGTTGGGCTTGATGATCGGCCTAGGTCCATTGGGCCTAGAAGGTTTATTGAGTTTAACAATTGCCCCCCAGGCGAGGTGGGGGTCATAAAGTGGCCTCCAGCGAGCCTGATGTGTTTGGCGATTTCGTTACAATCTTGGTAGGAAAATTGGTGATTATTGACGCTTCGATTTTTGCAGTATACGAGGCATTGCCACATGTCATCTGTTGATTGGGGCGATGTTCGGCTTCTCGCAGACATCGATGCAGGCATTGATTGTGGTAGCTATAAAAGGAGGTGTTAGGCTTTCGGGGTCGCTGTTTTCACTATGTTGTTGAATTTTTGCCAAGTTTTTGTCTAAGTTGCTGTGCTGCCGTGATCATGGTTGCTGTGTGATCGGAGAAAGTTAACAGAGGTTTGAGTAGGTACTTGAGAAGTTATTTTTTGGTTTTAGTTTTGCTTTTGTTTTTGGTTGATTATGGTTTATGTCATGGCCATATTATATGATAGTGATGAGTGATAGTAAGGATACTGAGAGGTTGGAGGGTAGGTTTTGGGCTAATGGGGTCGAGGAATTGGAGGTGGAGATGTCGGAGGTTGAACTGGACGTTGAAGATGATGCTCGAGCTGCGTGGGTTAATATTGGAAGCTCAGAATTGAGTCAAAAAATTGAAGAGGGTGCCCGATTTGTTGCTACTGGCGGTGCGAATGCTAGTGGTGGTGGTGGGGTGGTTGGTGGTGGTGCTGAAGATGTCGCCGTTTCTGATGCCAAGGGTCGAGGGGACGCCAGTGCCCATAGTGTTGGGGCAAATTGGGGAGATGTTGAGTTGTGTGACTTCACCCGTCAGGGTATGGAGGCCTATCTTCGCAACAAGGGTATTTGTCTTCCCAACTATCCGTATGAGTTCGCCATTCCTGAAGAAGGTCGTCGTGCGAGTTAGGTGCTATATGGCGAACGCGAAGGGTGCTTTTATGCACATATGTTCGAGGGAGGTTTCCATCTTCCGTTGCACGACTTTTTTGGAGCTTGCCTCGACGTTTATAGGATCGCCCTTCTCAATTGACCGGGATGTCGTGGCCAGTATTGGTGGAGTTTTTCATTGACTGCCGTATGAGAAGGCAGGTTCCCGAGGTGTTAACCTTTCACAATTTCTACTGTCGTAACCAACAAAATAACAAGTCTCATCGCAAGACTATATTATTCGTTAAGCGTGAGGAAAAGTCGACTTAATTCCTCTAGAAAAATGAAGGTTTTGAAAATAACCTTGAAAAAGACATAGAGTCACCACAAATCTTTTTTGATTAGGTGTGATCGGCCACCTATTAAAACCGATTTAATAAAACATTTTAAAATTAATTAAAATATTTTTTTAAAACCAATTTCAAGTCTGCGTTTTAAACCAGAGAAATCAAAGAAGCGGGTTCGGGACTCGGTTACGTATGGGGAAGGATTAGCACCCCCACAACGCCCGTATAAAATGGTACCTTATTAATCGTGTGTTATCTCAAGTCTCGATGAAAAGTTGATTTTTAATTTGGTATTTCAAGTTAATTCCCGATTTAAAGAAAAATAATTCCATTTTTAATTGAAAATGATCCGGAATTTATTAATTCAAAATTTTCCTATATTCCCCAACAAACGTGGCAAAATATAAAAAATTTTATTAGTTTGGAAAATTTTTCGAATCATTCTCATTTTAAAGAAGATATTCCGTTATTAATGATAATTGATGATATCCTCCCCAGCAAACCCGGCAGAGAACTCATGAATTATTTTAACTCGGGAATATCTTTATTTTATTGAAAATCATTACCTTTTTCAAAACATTTTAAAAATATATGAATATGAATATGTGTGACATAAATAAAATGATATAGCAAAGTCTAGATAATACAATACAACCTAAATGGTATGATATAATTTAAATGTCATAGCATATTGTAAATGAAATGAAATATCCTAAGTAATATGATATATTCTAACTGAAATGAAATAACCTAGGTAACATGATATATTCTATATGAAATGAAATATCCTAAGTCATACGATATATTCTAAATGAAATGAAATGACTTAAGTAACATAATATATTCTATATGAAATAAAATATCCTAAGTCACATGATATATTCTAAATGAAATGAAATATCCTAAGTCACATGATATATTCTAAATGAAATGAAATATCCTAAGTCATATGATGTATTCTAAATGAAATGAAATGACCTAAGTAACATAATATATTCTATATGAAATGAAATATCCTAAGTCACATGATATATTCTAAATGGAATAAAATGATTTAAATGACATGGCAAATACAAATGATATGGCATATAGTCTAAATGACATAAAATGACATGAAATTAAAATAATGCTAACATATAATATGCATAAAAATAATAATGCATGGACATAGTATATGCTAAACAATATGACAAAAATAACTAAATAAAAAAGCATAGGATATCATGAAATATTCAAAATCATATAACAATTAATATAATATCAAAAATTTAAATCAAAGACAATAACACCATCATGAAAATTAACATAGCAAAAATCACATATTATATAGTATGCATGAATATGGAAAATGCAATGCATGAGAATGTATTTTTTCCTTTATTTAAGAAAATCCGTATATCTAAAAAGATATCCGGCTACCTTAGGAAAATATATCAAATTAAATATTCTAAAAACAAAATACTTTTTGATTGTTTGAAAAGAATTTTGAAAAGCTTAGATTAAAAATAAAAACTTAGCTAAACCTTTTTTAAGTGGCTCTAATTTTCTAAGTTTAAAATCCCGGACTTGACCACCCTTAACCCGAGATTTAAAAAATCATTTTTAGAGTTTAAAAAGGCTTAGAAACTACCCTAAGTCAGTAGCTAAACTTCCTAATCAGCCCCATCTAAGTAACTTAACCAAAGCAGAAAAATGATTTTTCTTCAAATTCAATTCTGCCTCTACTGTCCAGTTTTAAAGCACGATTTTTTACCCTATTTTTAAAAATTCAATAGAATCTAAAAAAATACTGGAGACTCAGGACATGTAAAATAACACGGGGAAAAATCGGATTAGTTTTTTGATTAAAGATGACTGCCTAGAAAAATCGGGAAAGTACGAGTACTGGGTGAAAAAACTGTTTTGCCAAAACACATTTTTTTGCCTTTGATAAAATCATTTAAAAATCAAAGTAAAAATGTTAGAGACTCTCCTAAAGACTCACAAGTAGTAGTTAACACTTTGGAAAAGTTAGGCAAAAATTGGCTAAGTAAAAAAAATCACAAAGGTAGAATAATCAATTTGACAACTCATTAATTTTTCACAAGAATGCTCAAGATGAGCATGACTTTGAACCATTGATTGGCCTAAGTCATAAATCATGTGGCAAGGACATGAAATGCATGAAAAATACAGCAAATATGATGCATTAAATGCATGATTTAAAACCTATATGACATGACAAATGCATGGCATCAATAAAATGACCTAGACCTAAATGAACTTGCATGGCATTTAATGCAACCTAGGTCTAAAATGCATGAATATGCATGGAAAAGCAAACCAATCCTAAACCTAAAAAAATGCATGGCAATAACACAAACATATGGCATGCTTAAACAAAATACATAACCAAATATCATGAAAATACAAACCTCTCAACTAACATAACAAAAATGCACACACAAAGCATACAACATAAGGGTGGCCGAATGATCTCATGCTTAAAATGAGCATGACATTTTCACAAACACATGATATACTAACATGCTTAGCTAAAGAATAACACTCAAATCATGCAAATATAAAGTAAAGGCATGAAAACCAATAGGCATTTTCACAAACACATGATATACTAACATGCTTAGCTAAAGAATAACACTAAAATCGTGCAAATATAAAGTAAAGGCATGAAAACCTATAGGAATTTTCACAAATACATAGATTACAAAATATAAAACATAAACAAACTTAAAAATTTTGAAAACAGAAAATCAAAAATGCAAGACAAGTAAAATAAACATGATAACAAGATAATAAACTAAAAAATGGAAACAAGCAAGCATCCAAATTAAAACAAGCTTCATGTTTATGTATTAGAAGAAGATTTAAAGCATCAAAACTTGTTAAATATCAAGAATAACATGAAATAAAAAATGCAAAAAAAAAAAAAAAACTACGCCATTCGGCCACCTTCAAAAGAAAGGGAAAAAAAATTTCAAAAGCTTTTTACAAGAAAGAATCAAGAAGGAACTTAAAGAAGAATATTAAAACACTTATTTAAAAAGAAAAACCAAAAGAAACTCCCCAAATATCACATGAAAACAGCAAATCAAGAATGGGAAATCAAAGAAAGTGCAAGAGTGTGGTGCAAGAGTGTGGTGCTTAAAGCAACCTCTAGAAGCTATATTTCCAGCTTTTTCTCTTCTAACTTTCTTTTCTTTTCTAAACTTTTCTTTTTGTCTTTCAAAAATAGAGAGAAAAATCAGTCAAAAACAAGAGAGTAGAGAGTGAATAGCTGAAAATGAAAAGAGTGAGAGACCCCCCTTGTAGTGGCCGAATGGCCCCTTATCCCCTAGGATGTTGTCATTTTTTCTTCAACCAATTTTCAACCAAAGGCTATTGATCCAAGATGTTTAAAAAATGAAATTATCACCCTTAGATTAGGCCATCAGCTATCCACAATTATAGCTATTCAAGAATCTTAAGCCATTATGTTGACACTCTCCCTCTTCATGCATTGGTCCATGTGGCTTATTTGCAAAGGCTTGATAAAAAATAACTACCTTCCTCTTCATTGTTGGCCTATTGATTAAAAACAAAAAAAATATCTACCCATCCTTGGGCCTTTTCCGGTTGACCCCTCTTCTTCCAGCCCAGTCTCCATTTTTTCAAAAGGCAAGAAAAGCCCTTTTCGGTTTCTTGAGTAAAATACCTTTTTGCCCCCCAAACATAAATAAATAGCAAAAGGACTCAAAATTCAATTTTTATTTTTTAAATACTTCTAAAATAATAAAAAATTGAATTATGGTGGTTTTCAAAAATTTCCGAGCCTATTTCCTATTTATTTGGATTTTTTCTTCCAAAATTGCTCTTTTGTGCTCCCAAACTTTACCATTTTTTAAACGAGCTCCAAATTCAGATTTTTCTTCTCCAATATCTTCCAAATAATTTAAAAGTATGATCTGAAAGTTTTCATAATTTTTGCCATTTTTTAAACGAGCTCCAAATTCAGATTTTTCTTCTCCAATATCTTCCAAATAATTTAAAAGTATGATCTGAAAGTTTTCATAATTTTTGGAACTCATTTGGTATTTTTTTTTGGGATTTATCTGCTTGAATTACTGCATAGGGGGTCGAGATTTTGCCATTTTGCAAACGAACTCCGAATCTAGATTTTCTTTCACCAATCTCTTCCAAATAAATTAAAAATGACATTTGAAAATTTTCAGAATTTTTGGAGTTCATTTGCTATTTTTTCGGGATTTATCTTCATGAATTTCTACATAGGGGACCCGGGATTTGACCATTTTGCAAACAAACTTCGAATCAAGATTTTCTTTCGCCAATCTCTTTGAAATGATTTAAGAATGAGATCTGCAATTTTCCAGAATTTTTGGAGTTCATTTGCTATTTTTTCCAAATTTTCCAATTTTGCCCTTTTGCCTCCGAAACCCGATTTTGCTCAAAACAAGTCCGATTTTCAGATTTTCTTCAAACTGAGCCTTGGGCTACCTTTTTTTAATCACTCCTCATCCATTAAGGGCTTTATTCTTACCAAATTGGGCCATTTCTGTAATTCTTCCAAATTTCATCGAAATCCACCAAAAACCCTAATTCTCGGTTTTCTTCCGGATTGATTTTTCTTTCAGTTTTTCTTCCAAGTGGCTTCTCCATTACCCATAGTCAGTGCTTATCTTTCATTTGGAACCTTCAATTTCGACCAATTTGATCGTTTAAGCACTTTTCCCCAAATTTCTCGGATTAGGGTTTTCTTTCCACTGAATCTCCATAACCCAACTTCCGAACTCCATATATTTCAATGTAGACCTCGGATTATCAAAATTCTTTCACCATTTTTCAGTTGAACTTCAAATCTTGATTTTGAAAGTGGATTGACTTTTTTAGTAGTTGACTTTTTGGGTTGACTTTTCGATGTTGACTTTTTCAAGTTTGACTTTTTATGCTCGCCTTCTTAGTCTAAGTCTCGGATACCACCTGCAGGATGAAAAAAAGCATTTTTACATTCTTAAACATCAATTTAGGAAGAAAACGTACCTGTTTTAGTGGCCTGAACAAAATTAGGTGTTTACACATGTCATTGCCCCTTGATTTATGACTTAGACCAATCAATGGTTCAAAGTCATGCTCATTTTGAACATACTTATGGAAAATTAAAGATGTGTCAAATTGATTATTCTACCTTTGTGATTTTTTTTTTACTTAGCCAATTTTTACCTAACTTTTCAAAAGTGTTAGCTACTGTTTGTGAGTCCTTAGGAGAGTCTCTAACATTTTTACTTTGATTTTTAAATGATTTTATCAAAGGCAAAAAATGTGTTTTGGCAAAACAATTTTTTACCCAATACTCGTACTTTCCCGATTTTTCTAGGCAGTCATCTTTAATCAGAAAATTAAGTCGATTTTTTCTCGTGTAGTTTTAAATGTCCTGAGTCTCCAGTATTTTTTTAGATTTTTTTGAAGTTTTAAAAATAGGGTAAAAATCATGCTTTAAAACTTGAATGTAGAGGCAAAATTGAATTTGAAGGAAAATCATTTTTTTGTTTTGGTTAAATTACTTAGAGGGGTGATTAGGAAGTTTAGCTACTTCTTTAGGATAGTTTTTAAGCCTTTTTAAACTCTAAAAATGATTTTTTTAAATCTCGGGTTAAGGATGGTCAAGTTCGGGATTTTAAACTTAGGAAATTAGAGCCATTTTAAAAAGGGTTTAGCTAAGTTTTAATTTTTAATCTAAGCTTTTCAAAATTATTTTCAAACAATCACAAAGTATTTTGCTTTTAGAATATTTAGTTTGATATATTTTTCTAAGGTAGCCGGATATCTTTTTAGATATACAGATTTTCTTAATTAAAGGAAAAAAAGACATTCTCATACATTGCATTTTCCATACTCATGCATACTATATAATATGTGATTTTTCCTATGTTTAATTTTCATGATGGTGTTATTATCTTTGATTTAATTTTTGATATTATATTAATTGTTATATGGTTTTAAATATTTCATGATATCCTATGCTTTTTATTTAGTTATTTTTGTCATATTATTTAGCATATACTATGTTCATGCATTATTATTATTATTTTTATTTTCATGCATATTTTATGATAGCATTATTCTATGTTTCATGTCATTTAGATTATATGCCATATTATTTATATTTGCCATGTCATTTAAATTATTTCATTTCATATAGAATATATTATGTTACCTAGGTCATTTCATTTCATGTAGAATATATTATGTTACCTAGGTCATTTCATTTCATTTTAGAATATATTATGTCACTTAGGATATTATATTTCATATAGAATATATTATGTTACCTAGGTCATTTCATTTCATGTAGAATATATCATGATATTTAGGATATGGCATCTCATTTAGAATATGTTATATCACTTAGGTTATATTCATTTCGTCTAGAATATATTATGACACTTAGGTCATATCATTTCATTTAGATTATTTCATGTCATCTTTATTATGTCACACATTTTCATATTCATATTTTTTAAAAATGTATTTTAAAATAAGATAATGATTTTCAATAAAATAAAGATATTCCCGAGTTAAAATAATTCATGAGTTCTCTGCCAGGTTTGCTTGGGAGGATATCATTGTCGATACGTGATCCCGATCACGGGGACCCATTTGAGTGAGGACGGAAACAGAAGCAGAGGAAAAGACGACTGAATTCCTCTAGATTGAAATAAAATAAACAGTCGAGGGTATGAAAACGACCTCGTAAAAAGACATGGAATCGCCACCAATCTTTTTTAGCTAGGTGTGATCGGCCACCTATTAAAACCGGTTTTATAAAACATTTTAAAATTAATTAAAACATTTTTAAAACCAATTTCAAGTCTGCGTTATAAACCAGAGAAATCAAAAAGCGGGTTCGGGAGTCGGTTACGTGCGGGGAAGGATTAGCACCCCCACAACGCCCGTATAAATCGGTACCTTATTAATCGTGTGTTATCTCAAGTCTAGGTAAAAGTTGGTTTTTAATTTAGTATTTCAAGTTAATTCCCAATTTTAAGAAAAATACTTCCATTTTTAATTGAAATTGATCCGAAATTTTATTAATTCAAAATTTTTCTATATTCCTCGACAAAATCGGCAAAATATAGAAATTTTTATTTATTTGGAAAACTTTTCGAATCATTCTCATTTTTTGAAAGAAATATATTCCTTTATTAATGATAATTGATGATATTCCCTCCAGCAAACCCGGTAGAGAACTTATGCATTATTTTAACTCAGGAATATCTTTATTTTTATTGAAAATCACTATCTTTTTCAAAACATTTAAAAATATGAACATGAACGTAAATGATATGACATGATTTAAATGGCATAGTATATTCTAGGTGAAATGAAAGATCCTAAGTGTCATGGTATATTCTAAATGAGATAAAATGATTTAAATGACATGACAATTTTCAATGATATGGCATATTTTAAATGACATGGCATATTCTAAATAATTAAACCTAAATGACATAGAATATGATGAAATGTTATGAAACATAAAATAATACTATCATAAAATATGCATGAAAATAAAATAATAATGCATGAACATAGTATATGCTAAATAATGTGACAAAAATAAATGACTAAATAAAAAAATATGGGATATCATGAAACATTCAAAATCATATGGAAAACAATATAAGATCATAAAATGTGAATCAAAATAATAATAATACCATGGAAAATATCATAGCAAAAATCACACATTTAAATAAAATGCATGAACATGGAAAATGCAATGCATGAAAATGTATTTTTTCCTCTAAATAGAGAAATCCGTATATCTAAAAAGATACCTAGCTACCTTAGGAAAATATGTCAAATTAGACTTTCTAAAAAAAAACAAAACTTTGTGATTGTTTGTAAACAATTTTGAGGAAAAACTTGAATAAAGATTAAAACCCTTACCAAACCCTTTTAAAATGGCTCTAATTTCCTAAGTTTAAAATCCCGGACTTGACCACCCTTAACCCGAGATTTATAAAATCATTTTTTAAGTTTAAAAAGGCTTAGAAACTACCCTAAGACAGTAGCTAAAGCTTCTAACCAACCCTCTCTAAATGCCTTAGCCAAATTCAACATTTATTTCTCTTTTGATTTCAAATCTGCCTCTACTGTCCGGTTTTGTCACACGATTTTTTTGCCTATTTTTAAAAATTCAAAAAAAATCTAAAACAAATACTGGAGACTCATAACATGTAAAAATACATGATAAAAAATTGGCTTAATTTTCTGATTTAATATGACTACCCAGAAAAATCAGAGAAGTTCGAGTACTGGGTGAAAAAACTGTTTTGTCAAAACACATTTTTTGCCTTTGATAAAGTCATTTAAAAATCAAACTAAAATTGTTGGAGATCATCATAAAGACCTAAGGAAAGTAGCTAAAACATATAAAAACCTTGTACAAAAATTGGCTAAGTAAAAAAAAACCACAAAGGTAAAATAATCAATTTGACAACTCCTTAATTTTTCACAAGTATGCTCAAGTGAGCATGACTTTGAGCCATTGATTGGCCTAAGTCATAAATCATGTGGCAATGACATGGAATGCATGAACATACAGCAAATGAAATGTATGAAATGCATGGTCTAAAGCCTAAATGGTAAAGGAAATGCATGACAATTCAAAATAACCTAAATGCCTAGCATGGGTTTGCATGGCAATAAATGCTATCCTAAGTTAATATGCATGCAATGCTTGATAATGCAAATATGACTTGGACCTAATATGTTATGAATATGCATGAAAATGCTAATGTAACCTAAGACCTAAGTAGCATAGCAATGCATGTGATAACTCGTATAATTATATAGTTTTTAGTTATATTTTATTATTGTTTTATGTCAAATACGAGTTATTATTGTTTAGTCTAATTGTGTTTATGATCTTTTATATTTTTATGTATTTTGGTGTTTTTCACAAGTTTCTTTGAGTGATTTCAGATTACTAGAATTAAGGGCAAATCCAGTTCAGTTCCAGTTCCGACACCTTTTGCCATATCAGCTATATCTCGAGTTTCACTGAAGCAATAAGGCTGAAATTTGTGGCCATGCAAAGCTAAGAGGCATATATATCTTTTTGATGTTTTACACTTCTTGAAACGGAGTCGTTTTCCCTAGCGAAATCGACCATCAAGTTGGCTGATGTGCAATGACGTCTGTGCTGACATGTTTTCGTATTATGCCCATATCTTCTTATCCACATCAGAAAATGAGCTGATTCCAACGGCTATGGATCAGTAACTGATAGGGTAACATTTGTCTAGAAGACCATGTGATCAGATAAGGCCTCCACAATTGACAAAATCGACCATCAAGTTGGCTGATCAAAATCGTCATACATGACGAAAATTGTTAGAAAATGCACCCACCTATTATACCTACCTTTGAAATTTGTAAAGCTTGTCTCTTATCATTTAGCCCTCCAAAATGTGTATAAATAGAGGGCCTTGGATGATTGTAAGGGATCATATTGGAGATTGGTAGGATATTAGCCATTTTAACAAAATTCTCTAAGTTTTCTTCTTCTTTCTTTTCTCTAGTTTTCTTTTTCTTTAGAAAGAGCAAGAGGTTGGATAATTAATATTCTTCTTCTTCTTCTTTCTTTCTTTTATTTCCTTCTTAGATTCTCTTTAATTTTATGTTTATGTTTATGATGCCTATGCTAGGCTAAACTTCTATTTGGTTAAGGGTGATTTCAAAGCCCTAGACACGTTTTGTGATTGATTTTCAGATTCTATCTATCATTAATTTTCTATCAAAGTTGCTTATGTTCTTCTACAAGAATTGTTCATGATGTTGTCTTGATTTATTTAGGCGTACAACTAGATAAATCTTGATAATTATCTATTGCTAGTTTAGGAGTTTTGATCCGTGTAATTGTCTTGATTTCCTATTCATAAGTGGCAATTTGTGATTAATGATTATGGTCAAGTTTTCAATAATTGCAAAGTGGAACATAACCTAAGTTGAACAATCCGAGCTTATGTGTTTGTTGCTTAGATCAACCTATCTTTCTCATCATAAAGCTGCCATTAAATTGAATTTAGAGAGCTTATTCTAGGTTGTTTAATGGTTAGAGATTAAATAGAGAGCTTGTTCTATTTAACGACAAATTAAGGAAAGATTGGGATAACAGAGCTTGTTGTTATCTACGGTTGTTAACTTTGATAGTTGGTTGATATTGATAGATCTGAAATTGATTATTAATGATGTCTAGTGGTGGAGAATGAAACCTTAACCATATTTTTCATATTTGATTCTTCTTACTTACTTGTTTTCTTACTTTTAGTTTGCTTATTTTTTTATATTTATTTTTATTGGCTGGTTATACCGCCTAATTTGTATATTAACTTTGTTTTATTTTTATTGGCTGGTTATACCGCCTAATTTAGTATATATATTTTTATTGGCTGGTTATACCGCCTAATTTAGTATATATATTTTTATTGGCTGGTTATACCGCCTTGCATCTTATTCTTATTATTTACTTTAGTTTAAATCTGGCTTCAAAAACCCCTTTTCTTTTATTGTTTTCTTTGAACGTAAGTTATAAACTAATAACTCATAGATTAAAACCCAATCCCTGAGGACTCGACCCTTGCTAATCATTATACTTACAATTGATCTTTTTAGTGCAAGGTTAAATAAGATACACTCTTTTGGGTGCATCAAGTTTTTGGCGCCGTTGCCGGGGATTGCTTTCTTTAGTTTATTAGTTTATTGGTTTATTCTTATTTTCTGTTCTAATTATTTACTTTCTTATTTTTTTTTATTAGTGAATGTTCCAAGCTCCCGAAGAAGACTTACGACTTAGGAAAATTCGGGAATTTATAACTTCTCACCAACAACCAATCGAGGAGTTGATCCAAAACATCCAAGAGAAGCAAGGAGAGATGGCAGCAGCTGACAACCGAACTCTCAAGGAGCTAGCCGCTCCGGACTTGGGTCAACAACCATTATGCATTGAATATGCTAATCTTGAGGTAGCTTTTGAATTAAAATCTGGTTTGATTCATCTTCTCCCAACTTTTCATGGTTTTGCAGGAGAGGATCCAAATAAGCACCTCAAGGAATTCCATGTAGTTTGCTCAAGCATGAGACCAACAGGGGTCACGGAAGAGCAAGTTAAGTTGAGAGCCTTCCCATTCTCTCTAGCTGATTCAGCAAAGGAATGGCTCTACTATCTACCATCCGGAACCATCACTACATGGAATGATTTGAAGAAAGCATTCTTGGAAAGGTATTTCCCAGCATCTAAGGCTGCCAACATTAGGAAAGAGATATGTGGGATTCGGCAATACAACGGAGAGTCCTTATATGAATATTGGGAGAGGTTCAAGAAACTTTGTGCATCATGTCCACATCATCAGATAAGTGAACAACTTCTCATCCAATACTTCTATGAAGGTCTCATGCCCATGGAGAGAAGTATGATAGATGCCGCTAGTGGGGGAGCTCTAGTTGATAAGACTCCCAGGGCTGCTAGAACATTAATCTCCAACATGGCAGCCAATTCTCAACAGTTCTCAATGAGACAAGATCCACCACCACAACCCAAGAGAGTTAATGAGGTAAGTATATCATCCCTTGAACAAAAATTTGATAAACTGACTTCTCTTGTTCAACAATTGGCTGTAGGTAAAATACAACAAATAAAGGCTTGTGGCATATGTTCAAACATAGGGCACCAAACTGATATGTGTCCAACACTTCAAGAGGATACCAATGAACATGTGAATGCCATGGGTGGATTTCAGAACCAATCAAGGAAATATGATCCCTACTCAAACACTTACAATCCAGGATGGAGGGATCATCCAAACTTCAATTATGGAGGGAACCAATCACAAACTATTCCTCCACCATTTGACCACAGGCCACCGGGTTTTCAGCAAAGAGTGCAACAACCATACCAAACCCGACAACAACTGCCACCCACCCAAAATTCAGGTACTTCTCTTGAAGATCTTGTTAAAGCTCTTTCTACTAATACAATTCAATTTCAACAGGAAACAAAGACAAGTATTCGAAATTTGGAGACTCAAATAGGGCAATTGGCAACAACCATGAGTCAAATGCAAGCAAGGGATTCTGGGAAATTACCTTCCCAAACCATAGTGAATCCAAGAGAGAATGCCAATGCTATAAATTTAAGAAGTGGGAAACAGCTAGAGACACCACAAAATGATAGTGCTCAAGGGGAGAACAATACCATGGCATCCTCTTCACATCCAACGAGCCACTAAAAAAGGTAATTCCTAAACCATCCTTTCCTTCTTATATAACTCCTCCACCTTTTCCTAGCAGGTTAGCAAAGTCCAAGAAGGAGGAGCAAGAGAAGGAAATTTTGGAAACCTTCCGGAAAGTAGAGGTGAACATTCCTTTACTAGATGCTATCAAGCAAGTGCCAAGATATGCCAAGTTCCTAAAAGAGTTGTGCACATCTAAACGGAAGTTGAAATGGAATGAAAAGGTAAGTGTGGGGGAGAATGTGTCAGCTGTTCTTCAAAAGAAACTCCCACCTAAATGCAAGGATCCAGGTATGTTTACCATTCCTTGTAAGATAGGCAACACCAGGTTTGAGCGTGCTATGCTAGATCTAGGGGCATCTATTAATGTCATGCCATATTCAATTTATGCTTCATTGAATCTAGGACCATTAGAGGAGACCGGTGTTATAATACAACTTGCTGACCGTTCTAACACTTATCCAAGAGGAGTTGTAGAAGACGTTCTTGTACAGGTTAATGAATTGGTTTTTCCCGCTGACTTTTATGTTATTGAGATGGAAGATGAGATGTCTTCTAATCCCACACCTATTCTATTAGGGAGACCATTCTTGAAAACAGCAAGAACTAAAATAGATGTACATGATGGCACTTTAACTATGGAATTTGATGGTGAAATAATTCGCTTTAACATTTTTGAGGCCATGAGATATCCTAGTGATGTGCATTCTGTTTTTAATATTGATATAATTGACTCACTAGTGCAGCAAGCTTATGAGCTAGATGGTGAAGATAGTGTAGAAATAGTCATTAGCAACCATCTCGGAATGGGGAATGCTAAACTAACCTTGAGTGACCAGGTGGAAGGGGCACTAGAATCTTTACACTCGCTGCAACCTAAAGATGCAAGGTTTGATGTTTCATTTATTGATTTGCCTTTATCTAATGAGAAACTTCTACCTTCCATTTTGCAGGCACCAACTTTAGAATTGAAACCACTACCGAACCACTTGAAATATGTGTTCTTAGGTAAAAAGGACACACTACCGATCATCATTGCCAAAGAGCTCACACCTTTGCAAGAAGAGCGACTTATCCAGGTGCTTAGAGAGCATAAAACAGCAATTGGTTGGACAATTGCCGATATCAAGGGAATAAGCCCATCCATGTGCATGCACCGGATTTTGTTAGAGGAAGGGTCTAAACCAACAAGAGAAGCACAAAGAAGATTGAACCCTCCTATGATGGAGGTTGTGAAAAAGGAGATACTGAAACTCCTAGATGTAGGAGTGATCTATCCTATCTCGGATAGCAAATGGGTGAGCCCAGTCCAAGTGGTTCCAAAGAAATCAGGTGTAACGGTGATAACAAATAATGAGAATGAACTTGTTCCTACTAGGATTCAAACAGGATGGCGAGTTTGTATTGATTATCGTAAACTTAATTCCACAACTCGCAAAGACCACTTTCCTTTACCTTTTATTGATCAAATGCTTGAAAGGTTAGCTGGCCATTCTCATTATTGTTTTCTTGATGGTTTTTCAGGTTATAATCAGATAGCCATTGCTCCGGAGGACCAAGAGAAAACAACATTCACATGTCCATTTGGTACTTTTGCATACCGGCGTATGCCATTTGGTCTTTGTAATGCACCAGCTACATTCCAAAGGTGTATGGTTAGCATATTTTCAGATTATGTAGAGAACATCATAGAAGTATTTATGGATGATTTTAGTGTCTATGGTGATTCTTTTGATAGATGTCTAGAGAACCTTACACTTGTACTTGAAAGATGCATGGAAACTAACCTTGTTTTGAATTGGGAAAAATGCCACTTTATGGTAGAACAAGGAATAGTTTTGGGCCATGTTATTTCTTCTAGAGGGATAGAGGTTGATAAGTCTAAAATAGATATTATGCATTCTTTACCACCTCCCACAAATGTGAGAGAGGTTCGTTCTTTTCTTGGACATGCAGGTTTCTATAGGAGATTTATCAAAGACTTCTCAAAGATCACATTACCTCTTTGCAAGCTACTACAAAAAGATGTGGTTTTCCACTTTGATGATAAATGCAAAGAGGCGTTTGAAACATTGAAGGGACTCTTGACATCAGCTCCTATCATCCAACCACCAGATTGGAATGTACCTTTTGAAATCATGTGTGATGCTAGTGACTATGCCATTGGAGCTGTTTTGGGCCAACGGGTTGGCAAAGCCTCACATGCCATTTATTATGCCTCCCGAACTCTTAATGATGCTCAATTGAACTATTCCACTACTGAAAAAGAACTTTTGGCTGTTGTATTTGCTTTAGAAAAATTTCGATCTTATTTAATTGGTACTAAAGTAATTGTATATTCTGACCATGCAGCCCTTAAGTACTTGCTCACTAAAAAGGAGGCCAAACCAAGGTTGATCAGATGGATACTTCTCTTACAAGAGTTTGATTTGGAGATAAAAGATAAGAGAGGTAGTGACAACTTGGTTGCGGACCATCTTAGCCGTTTAGTTCATGAAGAGGATGCACTACCCTTGAATGAGAACTTTCTGGATGAGCAACTTCTTTTTATAAGTACAACAACTCCTTGGTATGCTGATATTGTTAATTACTTAGTTACCAAGAAGTTGCCACAAGAGTTGACACAAGCTCAAAGAAATAAGATCAAGAGTGATGCCAAATACTACATATGGGATGATCCTTACCTTTGGAAGCATTGCTCCGATCAGATTATAAGAAGCTGTGTACTCGAAACTGAATTTCAATCTATTCTCACCTTTTGTCACTCTTATGCATGTGGAGGACACTTTGGATCCAAAAGAACAGCCATGAAAGTTCTTGATTCTGGATTTTATTGGCCTACCATATTCAAAGATGCATACCTCTTTTGCAAGTCATGTGATCGTTGCCAAAGAACAGGTAACTTAGGTCCTAGAAATCAAATGCCTCAAACTCCAATACTTATTGTTGAAATTTTTGATGTATGGGGCATGGATTTCATGGGACCTTTTCCTCCTTCTTTTGGTAATCTTTATATTTTACTTGCCGTTGATTATGTTTCAAAGTGGGTGGAAGCAAAATCCACTAGGACTAATGACTCTAAAGTTGTTTCAGATTTTGTCAAGACTAACATCTTGGCTAGGTTTGGAACGCCAAAGGCCATAATCAGCGATAGAGGTACTCACTTTTGCAATAGGACTATGGAAGCACTTTTGAGGAAGTATAACATCACACACAAGGTCTCCACCTCATATCATCCTCAAACTAGTGGGCAAGCTGAAGTGTCAAACCGAGAAGTTAAGTCCATCCTTGAAAAGACAGTTAATCCAAATAGGAAGGATTGGAGTTCACGACTTGATGATGCACTTTGGGCTTATAGGACAGCATATAAGACACCCATTGGTATGTCTCCTTATCGACTTGTTTATGGTAAGCCTTGTCATCTTCCGGTTGAATTGGAACATAAATCATATTGGGCTATCAAACAATGCAACATGGAGATGGATGAGATAGGAAAGAAAAGAAAACTTGACCTACAAGAATTAGAGGAGATAAGGAATGATGCCTATCAGAATTCTAGGATTTACAAGGAAAAGACTAAGGCATTCCATGACAAGATGATATCAAGAAAAGAATTTGTTGTTGGACAAAAAGTTCTTCTCTTCCATTCACGCCTTAAGTTATATCCAGGTAAGTTACGTTCTCGTTGGGTTGGACCTTTTGTTATTACTAATGTATTTACTCATGGTGCAGTTGAAATCCAAAGCCCGAAAACAGATAAGGCATTCAAAGTGAATGGTCATAGATTGAAGCCTTACTATGAGAACTTTCCAATACAAGATGTGGAGGAGTTTCCACTTTTTGAGCCAAAGTATGTTGAATAATAATGGCATGGGTCTAAGTCAAGCTGAAGACAATAAACCAAGCGCTTCTTGGAGAGGCAACCCAAAAGGATGGAGAGCATCTATTATATCAGATTTGCATATTCCTTACTCTCCATCATTCTATCTTTTATTGTTTTTCTTTTCTTTTGTTTAATAGTTCTTTTCTCTTACATATAATTCTTGCATTGGGGGATAATAGCATTACATTGAGGACAATGTAAAAATTATGTGTGGGGGGAAGAATTTAGGATTTTATTTAGAGTGTTTTGTTTTTGAGTTTTTTTATGTTGTTTTTCTTTCTGATCCTTGTTTTGAAAATAACTAGATGTAAATATAATTTTTTTTTTTAACCCCGGTTAAATGGCGGATAACGGTACTCCGTGATTATTTAAATCGGTTCCATCAGTTACCCACAAAACTGATATTGTATATAAATTTCTCTTCCAATTTCTCTTTCAATTTTTTTTCATTCTTTTTTTTCAGGATGGATGATATTCTCACAAGATTGCAGAAACGATTTCCTCCTTTTCCTCGAAATATTTTACTGAAGCTTTACCAAGTTCGACTTGAGAGATTAAGAATGCTTATGCACAAAGGGATTCCTGACGACATACGTTGGATAATTGAAGCCAAGGTACGTGAAGATGAATATCTTCCTGTTTTGCATTTACCAGGTACAGGTAGAAGCACTTTTGCAAAGAAGCGACGAGCAAAGCGCATGAGTTCAAATTGCCACAAATGTGCACGATGGACGTGTAACGGTAAATGTCGTTCTATTGGGATTCCGTCCTCTAATCGAGATGATAAAATTGAATTCATTAAGGATGGACTGAGTAAGGAGAATTTGGGTAATATCCAACTTTCTCTTGAGACGCATCCTAGTGGAGACGTACAAAGAGAAATTCTTGATTTATGGCCGCAATTCCAAAGGGAATGGCAACATCTTGGGAATCTGATGTTAAAAGACCCTGTTTGCCAGCTTGTAAGAAAACTGGATGGGAAGCATATCCTCGACTCATAGAAGGCGTTTAAGCCGTTTCTGGACGTAAAACCAGAGGAAGATGTGAGCCACAATCACAACTACAATAAATGACTTCTCAGCTTTTGGTTTGATTTGCAATAACTTTATTTTGGTTTAATTTACGTGTTGTTCGATTTGTGTAACTATTCTCGTTTTTTTTTTTTTTTATTTGTCTTTTACGGTTGATTTTTTCTTCTCTTTTCGATTTTCTTCCTGAAATCACGCAAAAATCTTTTGTTAGGTTAACATTTTCTTCTGACAGGTCAGATACACTTTCGACGACATTATTACTCTTGTCTGATTCACTACTGAGTCCTCTATATATTACACCATGTACTCATTCTCTTTCAGGCACTCGAAGAAAAAAAAATGGAAAGTACTTCATCCCAGCGCATTAAAAAAAATTTGTGTCTTTGGAGGTGCTTATCCAGGAAAAAATAACATATTCGCTGATGAAGCCATAAGAGTTGGAGTAATACTTGCCCAACAAAAGATCCACTTGATTTATGGAGGCGGTAGTACGGGTTTAATGGGAGCAGTCGCTACAGCAGCACACGCCGGAGGAAGTCCAGTTCTAGGAATCGTGCCAAAACTATTCACAAGTTTTTGTGGACCTACCGTGGGTAAGGAAATACAAGTCTGGAGTGTCCCTGAACGGATAACAATCATGTACCATTCTGCCGATGCATTCATTGCTTTACCAGGAGGTCTGGGTACATTGGAAGAAATAGCTTGCGTGGCTTCTTGGTCATCTTTGGTCACAAATAAGAAACCCATTGGTTTGCTTAATATTAATGGTTATTTTAGTAATTTGCTTTTATATTTAGATAATGCTGTGGATAATGGATTCATGTTTTCAGAGGCAAGGAGAACCATAATTTCTGCTACAACCATTGAAGATTTACTTAAAAAGCTCCAAGCTTATGAGTGTTTATCTGATACGGTTGTTTCGCAAACGCTCGAAAAAAGAAAAAGAGATATGGACGAGCAAGGAGTGGATTGCACTTTGTCTTTGTGACATTATCTAACATTTTGCTTGTTGTGTCTCAGTTATAATAAGTGGTTAGCAACCTCTGCAGGTAATATCTCCTAAATTCTACCTTTAAAATTTGACATTGGGGACAATGTCATATTTTAGTAGGGGGTGAGGGACATATTTTGCTAATTTAAAAAAAAAAAAACTTAAGAAGTATTCATTCTGAACAAGGTCTGAGTAAGGGAGACTTGAGACATACCTTGTCAGTTTGATTTCTTCTTTTCAAAAAAAAAAAAAAAAAAAAAAGAAAAAAAAAAGAGTTTGTTGTGTTTTAAGCAATTTAGAAGTATTCATTCTGAACAAGGTCTGAGTAAGGGAGACTTGAGACATACCTTGTCAGTTTGATTTTAATCTTTTTATGTTTACTTGTTAATTTTTGTTTAGTATTTTAGGATTATTTAGGTTGCATGGTTTTGTTTTGTTTTGAGTCTTAGTTGTTCCTATTCTTATGTTATTAGTTCTTTTCTCTTACACATGATTCTTTCATTTGAGTTAATAGACTTACATTGAGGACAATGTAAGAATTAAGTGTGGGGGGGAATGATTTAGGATTTCTTTTATTTTTGTCTACTTTTTTTTTTCTATATTATTATTATTATTATTTTTTTGTGAGTTTTAGTTCCTTTTTAATACAATGATGAGATATGAATTGCATAAGTCTAAAACAGATTTATTAGTGAGAAGATTTTCATGAGAATTGAGCTTGATGTCAACCTTTTTATGAGCCAATGTTAATATGATATGTTGATTGAGAAAGAAGCATGTTTAGACTTAATCTGACTTGTATAATCATCATTGTGAGTTTTTGAGCCTATAATGATTGATGCATTATACAAATCAATCTAATTTCTTTCTTGAGTGCTCTTATGATTACATGATTCTCTAGAACTTGCTTTAAACCGTTTGAGACTATATTGATACATGTGACAACATGAATATGATAGAGGCATTAGGATTTTTAGCCAGGGCCAAACAGCCATCCCTTATTGATGTTCCAAGAGAACACACCCTTAGTGAACCAATTTGAGCCTACATTGAATAAGCTATCTCTTTGGTAACCATAACTTGTCCCTAACCTAAATATACTTATATCTTTACCTTTGTTCCAAAGATGAATTAGCATGTTTTGAGACAAGTTGCAAAGACAAGGAAGATCTATTGAAAATTTGGGTTAGAAACAAGAAATAAGTGTGGGGGGAAAAGAAAAGAAAAGTCAAGAGAAAAAGAAATGGAATACTGGAAAATACATTCCTATGTAAATATATATATATATATATATATATGAATCATCTCTTGAATTTGTGGAAAAAGAAAAAGATGTTACAAAGTTGTTTAGAATGAAGAAAAGGCCCAACATGAATATCCGGCCTAGGTGACTATGTACTTGTAAAGAGTTTTGAGAAGTTTCTTTGTATAATCTTTTATGTCTCTAAACTTTATGAACTCTTTGGAACCTTTGTGATATCTTTATCCTTTTGTTCTTCAACCACATTACAAACCCCTTGGCCCCATTACAACCTTGATTAAAGACCTCTTGATTCATGATGTTGTATGATCTAAATAGGGGAGAATAGGTGGACAAGCAAGAATATGGTAGAACTGTTTTCATGAGATTGATTGAGTGTAAACACTTCACCACTACTTTAAAGAGTGAAAATCATGAGGGTATCCCATGTGAGAAGTTGAGATTAAATTTGAACATGCAATATTTTGATTGAGATATGTTATGCTAATATTGGCTTAACTCAAACAATTTACATTCAAGCTTAATTTTTTGTGAAATTCTTTAAGCTATTGATTAGTTTATAAGACTTGTTCAAAGATTGTCTCTAATTTGTATTGAAAGGATTAGGAGTAAATATTTTTAGTATATGTAGTTTATTTATATTTTAGTTTTTCAATGTTTGTGGGTATCGTTCTAGTAAACCCTCACGAGACTAAACTCGTCCACTAGGGACACCTAGGGGTTTAAAGGCTTGTGTCACATGCTAAGTGCCACCGTGATTTCCTACGAAAATGGATTAGATTAGATTTTCTTATTTTATTTTTATTGAGTCGTTGCTAGGGACTAGCAACAATCTAAGTGTGGGGGTGTGATAACTCGTATAATTATATAGTTTTTAGTTATATTTTATTATTGTTTTGTGTCAAATACGAGTTATTATTGTTTAGTCTAATTGTGTTTATGATCTTTTATATTTTTATGTATTTTGGTGTTTTTCACAAGTTTCTTTGAGTGATTTCAGATTACTAGAATTAAGGGCAAATCCAGTTCAGTTCCAGTTCCGACACCTTTTGCCATATCAGCTATATCTCGAGTTTCACTGCAGAAATAAGGCTGAAATTTGTGGCCATGCAAAGCTAAGAGGCATATCTATCTTTTTGATGTTTTACACTTCTTGAAACGGAGTCGTTTTCCCTAGCGAAATCGACCATCAAGTTGGCTGATGTGCAATGACGTCTGTGCTGACATGTTTTCGTATTATGCCCATATCTTCTTATCCACATCAGCAAATGAGCTGATTCCAACGGATATGGATCAGTAACTGATAGGGTAACATTTGTCTAGAAGACCATGTGTTCAGATAAGGCCTCCACAATTGACAAAATCGACCATCAAGTTGGCTGATCAAAATCGTCATACATGACGAAAATGGTTAGAAAATGCACCCACCTATTATACCTACCTTTGAAATTTGTAAAGCTTGTCTCTTATCATTTAGCCCTCCAAAATGTGTATAAATAGAGGGCCTTGGATGATTGTAAGGGATCATATTGGAGATTGGTAGGATATTAGCCATTTTAACAAAATTCTCTAAGTTTTCTTCTTCTTTCTTTTCTCTAGTTTTCTTTTTCTTTAGAAAGAGCAAGAGGTTGGATAATTAATATTCTTCTTCTTCTTCTTTCTTTCTTTTATTTCCTTCTTAGATTCTCTTTAATTTTATGTTTATGTTTATGATGCCTATGCTAGGCTAAACTTCTATTTGGTTAAGGGTGATTTCAAAGCCCTAGACACGTTTTGTGATTGATTTTCAGATTCTATCTATCATTAATTTTCTATCAAAGTTGCTTATGTTCTTCTACAAGAATTGTTCATGATGTTGTCTTGATTTATTTAGGCGTACAACTAGATAAATCTTGATAATTATCTATTGCTAGTTTAGGAGTTTTGATCCGTGTAATTGTCTTGATTTCCTATTCATAAGTGGCAATTTGTGATTAATGATTATGGTCAAGTTTTCAATAATTGCAAAGTGGAACATAACCTAAGTTGAACAATCCGAGCTTATGTGTTTGTTGCTTAGATCAACCTATCTTTCTCATCATAAAGCTGCCATTAAATTGAATTTAGAGAGCTTATTCTAGGTTGTTTAATGGTTAGAGATTAAATAGAGAGCTTGTTCTATTTAACGACAAATTAAGGAAAGATTGGGATAACAGAGCTTGTTGTTATCTACGGTTGTTAACTTTGATAGTTGGTTGATATTGATAGATCTGAAATTGATTCTTAATGATGTCTAGTGGTGGAGAATGAAACCTTAACCATATTTTTCATATTTGATTCTTCTTACTTACTTGTTTTCTTACTTTTAGTTTGCTTATTTTTTTATATTTATTTTTATTGGCTGGTTATACCGCCTAATTTGTATATTAACTTTGTTTTATTTTTATTGGCTGGTTATACCGCCTAATTTAGTATATATATTTTTATTGGCTGGTTATACCGCCTAATTTAGTATATATATTTTTATTGGCTGGTTATACCGCCTTGCATCTTATTCTTATTATTTACTTTAGTTTAAATCTGGCTTCAAAAACCCCTTTTCTTTTATTGTTTTCTTTGAACGTAAGTTATAAACTAATAACTCATAGATTAAAACCCAATCCCTGAGGACTCGACCCTTGCTAATCATTATACTTACAATTGATCTTTTTAGTGCAAGGTTAAATAAGATACACTCTTTTGGGTGCATCAGCATGGCAATACCAATATGATTTAAGACCCAATATGCATGGCAATACCAATATGGCCTAGACCTAAAATGTAATGAACATGCATAGCAATACTATGAACATACAATGACTAATGAAACTAAAGTTAATGCTGGAACAAAAAGCAACTAATATACAATTTCAAGATATGATAATGCAAAGCATGTTACCTAAACAAAATGAAAATGCATGATAAGGCAAGAGATACATGAAGAGGCCGAATGTGGTTACATGATACTCTAATGCAATCCTATCTAGTAAATGACACTAGTACATGACAAATCATATAAAGATGCATAATGTAATGACATTTTCATAAGCATATGACATACTAAAATCAAAATGCACAAGCTCATGGCATGGAGATGTAAACAAGTCAAGAGGCAAGATGAAAATGCACATGTAAGGCATACTAAATATCAAGATGTGCTAACTCATGGCATGGAGATGCAAACCAGCTAAGAAGCAAGTTGAAAATACACATGCAAGGCATACTAACATGGAGTAGCCAAATGGCCATATGACAAAATATGAAAAATGCAAACATGTTTATAATATAAGACATGATACATAAAAAAATACACAATATGAGCATATGACACAAGGGCCGAATCTTCAAGGAAACAATATCAGGCATGTAAATGAAATATAGAAACAAATATAACATAGAAAATAATGTAAAAAACATATAGAAAATTAAACATAGACATGCAAAGCAAATAACAAGCAAAACTAGTAAATAAAACAAGGAAAGTGAAGCTCCATGGTTGGTATCAAATGGGCATAGCCTCTCACCTAACCATAATCACTTGGTTTTGCCAAGATCATGAAGCCTTTCCATTTAAAAAAAAAAAAAACCAGAAAATAAACCATGTTAAACAAAAAAATTAAGGTGAGCTTCATGGTAGGTAAAAATGGGCATAGTCTCTCCCCTAACTATGGTCACTTGGTCTTGCCAAGATCATGTAGCCATTTCAACCTTTTTGCTTCATTTTTTTTGTAAAAAAATCAAAATATAAAATACTCTAAAAATCTTTTTTCACAACAACATGCAAGGAAGAAAGAAAAAGAAAACTAAGGTAAGCAAACATGCCATATTCGGCCAAGCATAAAACCATGTAAAAAATTTGTTTTCCACCATTTTGATGAAGAAGAAGAGATGAAAACTTCAGTAAACATTAAAAAACTTTATTTCTATGAAAAATGTAGTAGGAAAACAAGATAGAAAATCAAGAAAACACCATGGAAAACAAGAAGAAAGCTATGCTAGAGCTTGGTAGAGATGACTACCTTCAAGCTCTCTATTGAAAACCTTTTTTTTTCTTTCTTTTAAAACATTTTTCTTTGCTAAATTATCTACTGACTTCATCCGAAAAACCTATGAAAAAAATGAAATCACCCCCCTCTAATGGCTTGGCCGAATGACCCTCTCACCCTTGGATGAAAATTGCACTTTTTCTCCTCCAATCTTGGCCCTAGGATTAAGATATTTTGATGACAACATAAAAATATCATCTTGCCAATAGACAGAAACCCTTAAGATATGCACTCCCTTGCTTGCCCCCTTGAGTGCCTACCCTTGGATGAGTTGTGCTCTTCCATTCTTGGTCATTGGATGAGGGCAACATAAAAATGACATCTTGTAGATTAAATCCAGCCTTCAACATGTGTACTCAGCCCTTGTAGATGGCCTAAGCCATTGGATAAAAAGAGACAATCCCATGCACTCCCTTGCTTGACCGAATGGGTGCTCACCCTTGAATGAATTGTGCTTATCTTTTTTCTTCCATTCTTGGCCATTAGATGAGGGTTCTTTCATGACAAATAAAAGTGTCATCTT
The DNA here is from genome assembly GCA_030761205.1 of Fremontodendron californicum. NCBI lineage: Eukaryota > Viridiplantae > Streptophyta > Magnoliopsida > Malvales > Malvaceae > Fremontodendron > Fremontodendron californicum. Next base: position 3,441,298 of record JAULJL010000047.1, read on the forward strand.
GGAATTTAAACTTGTCCATTGGATGGTGCATTCAACTTTCCTACAAGGCACCTAAGCCATTGGATAAAGGGGGGACCATTTGCAAGGTGTTAGTGGTAGCATGTGGCTTGATAGTGACTAAGGAATTAAATTGTTCAAGATTCCTTCTTATCCTCTATGCTGGCTGACCAAGGGAAGAAAAATCCCAGCAATTCCTTCTTTTTTCATATTTTCCTCAATTACAAATTTGCCCTTTTTGGTTTCTTCGGTGAAATGACCTCTTTGCCTCCCGGACCTAAATAATTAGCAAACTGACTCCAAATTCAAATTTTATTTTTTCAATACTTCTAAAATAATAAAAAATTGAATTTTTTAAGTTTTCAAAATTTTTCGAGTCCATTTGCTATTTTTTCGGATTTATTTCCAAAATTGCCCATTATATGCACTCGAACTTTACCATTTTTTAAACGAGCTCCGAATCCAAATTTTTCTTCACAAATCTCTTCCAAATAATTTAAAAATGTGATCTGGAAGTTTTAATAATTTTTGGAGCTCATTTAATATTTTTTCGGGATTTATCTGCTTGAATTACTACGTAGGGGACCCTGGATTTGGCCATTTTGCAAAAGAACTCCGAATCAAGATTTTATTTTTCCAATCTCTTCCAAATAATTTAAAAATGAGATTTGAAAATTTTCAGAATTTTTGGAATTCATTTGCTATTTTTTCGGGATTTATCTTGTTGAATTGCTACATAGTGGGCCCGATATTTGGCCATTTTGCAAATGAACTCCAAATCAAGATTTTATTTCGCCAATCTCTTCAAAATGATTTAAGAAAGATATTTGCAAATTTTCAGAATTTTGGTGTTCATTTGCTAATTTTCCCACATTTTCCAATTTTACCCTTTTGCCTCCGAAACCCGGTTTTGCTCAAAACAAGTACTATTTTCAGATTTTCTTCAAACTGAGCCTTGGGCTATCCTCGTTTAATCATTTCTTATCAATTAAGGGCTTTAGATCTACCGAATCGGACCATTTCTGTAATTCTTCCAAATTTCACCGAAATTCACCAAAAAACCCTAATTGTCGATTTTCTTCCGAATTGACTTTTCTATCAGTTTTTCTTCCAAGTGGCTTCTCCATTACCCGTAGTCAGTACTTATCTTTCATTTGGAACCTTCAATTCCGACCAATTTGATCGTTTAAGCATTTTCCTAAATTTCTCGAACTAGGGTTTTTTTTCTACTGAGTTTTCGTACCCCAACTTCCGACCTCCATATCTTTCAATGTAGACCTCGGATTATCAAAATTCTTTCACCATTTTTCAATTGAACCTCAAATCTTGATTTTGAAAGTGGGTTGACATTTTCAGTAGTTGACTTTTTCGAGGTTGACTTTTTTGGGGTTGACTTTTTTGGAGTTGACTTTTTTGAGTTTGACTTTTTTTGTCTGCTTTCTTAGACTAAGTCTCTGAGTACCACCTACGGGATGAGAAAATCTTTTTAGCATTCTGAAACATCAATTTAGGAAGAAAATGTACTTGATTTAAGGGTCCGGAAAAAATTAGATGTCTACAGCTGCCCCTCTTTGGCTATTGCTGAGAATCAGGATTCAGGCAAAGATAAACAAACACTAATTTTGTACGGTTAGTGAAATCATATGTGAAGGAAAGGGAAAGGGAGTTTTCTTTTTTCCAATTTTCATTTTTTTCATTTTTTGTTTGTTTGAAAAAGCTGTAAATTGAAGATTTTGTCCTTAAATTGAATTCCCTGACTAATCAAGGCTCGACCCGTCTTAAGGAAACGGGTTCGATTTGCAAAAGAAAAAATTATGCTTGAAGGTTTTAAAAATAGTGACCGGAGGTTTTAAAAATGGTGCCCGGAGGCCTTACCCGTGATTTGAAAAATTATGCCCGAAGGTCTTAAAAATGGTGCCCGAAGACCTTACTCGTGATTTGAAAAAATATGCCTGAATGTCTTAAAAATGGTGCTGATAACTCGTATAATTATATAGTTTTTAGTTATGTTTTATTATTGTTTTGTGTCAAATACGAGTTATTATTGCTTAGTCTACTTGTGTTTATGATCTTTTATATTTTTATGTAATTTGGTGTTTTTCACAAGTTTCTTTGAGTGATTTCAGATTACTAGAATTAAGGGCAAATCCAGTTCAGTTCCAGTTCCGACACCGTTTACCATATCAGCTATATCTCGAGTTTCACTGAAGCAATAAGGCTGAAATTTGTAGCCGTGCAAAGCTAAGAGGCATATCTATCGTTTTCATGTTTTACATTTCTTGAAACGGAGTCGTTTTCCCTAGTGAAATCGACCATCAAGTTGGCTGATGTGCAATGACGTCTGTGCTGACGTGTTTTCGTATTTTGCCCATATCTTCTTATCCAAATCAGCAAATGAGCTGATTCTAACGGCTATGGATCCGTAACTGATAGGGGTATATTTTTCTAGAAGACAATTTTATCAGATCGAGCTTCCAACATTGACAAAATCGACCATCAATATGGCTGATCAGAATTGTCATACAATATGACGAAAATTGTTAGAAAAATGCACCCACCTATTATACCTACCTTTGAAATTTGTAAAGCTTGTCTCTTGTCATTTAGCCCTCCAAAATGTGTATAAATAGAGGGCCTTGGATGAGTATTGGGATACATTATACATTGGTAGGATATTAGCCATTGTAATAAAATTCTCTAAGTTTTCTTCTTCTTTCCTTTCTCTAGTTTTCTTTTTCTTTATTTACTTATGTTTCTTACATTTCTTTTCATTTTATTCATATCTAGTATGTGTTGCTAATCATATTGTTGAGGTGATGAGGTGAAGCTTTTGGTAAATGCTAAGGTTAGTCTCTTAAACATGAGCTAAAATGAATCATCATTTATAAACACTAGTATAGATAATATTTTCTTTTGGTTTAAAATCATACTTGCAAAGTAGGGATCTTGATTCATTATTGACAATGAAAATGGCACAGTAAATGCTTGGTTTCATAACCTTGATTTGTTGTAGACATATACCTTGGCATAAGGAATGCTTGGACTCTTTTTATGAGTTTTGAGGACACCAAATGAACATAATATCATATGCTATGGACGTTGGACAATTTGGACTGAATTGCTAAACCTTCCGATTGGAACCTCCCTTGTGTGTGGATTTCAATTGTGTAATAAAACAAGATTAATCTTAGCATAACACTAAGAGTGGATTCTCTAACCTCAACATCTTTTCTTATTGTTTTTTTATATTTTGTTTAATTTCTTTTATATTTTGTTTATTTTGTTCTCTAATATCTTGTTTATCTTATTTTGTTGTTGATTCCCTAATATCTTGTTTACTTTCTTTTTCTTATATATTTATAAACTTATACTTACTAATACGCTTCCCTGTGGTTCGACCTCGGACACCCGAGAATTTATTACTTGAACATAACCTGCACTTGGGTTTACAACTCTTAATTGAGTCTCCATCAAGTTTATGGCGCCGTTGCCGGGGAGGCAATACTAAGTATATAAGTTTATAAGTATATTTATTTTTATTGGCTGGTTATACCGCCTAATTTTCTATATATTTATATTTATATTGTATATTAACTTTGTTTTATTTTTATTGGCTGGTTATACCGCCTAATCTGTATATTAACTTTGTTTTATGCTTGTTTGGCGACGTGATTTTAGATCTCGTCGTTTAGTTAGATTTTATTGTGAAACTTTTTCAGGTAATCTTTCTAATACAACTCCTACCATGGCTGACAATGAAAGTGTTCATGCTGAAGATGAGAACAGACAAGTACGCACCATGCGTGACTACTTGCAACCAACTCGAAGCTCATCACCCTCTTGTTTTATTTTTCCTCTCAATGCAAACAACTTTCGTTTTAAACCAGGTATGATAGCTTTGCTTCCAAATTTCCATGGGTTAGAATCGGAAAGTGCTTACTCGTTTCTAAAAGACTTCGAAGATGTATGTGTCACCTTTAATGACCAACAATGTACAAATGAAATTGTCAAGCTAAAATTATTTCCTTTTTCTTTAAAAGATAAAGCAAAAATTTGGCTTCATAATTTAAAACCAAGGTCAATTGGCACATGGCAAGAATTACAAACTGAGTTTCTAAAGAAATTTTTCCCAGCACATAAAACTACTGCTTTGAAAAGACAGATTCAAAATTTCAATCAAAATCAAAATGAAGCATTTTTTCAGTGCTGGGAGCGTTTTAAAGATTTGTTAAGTTCTTGTCCACATCATGGTTTTGAAAAATGGCGTCTTATTAGTTTCTTTTATGAAAGTTTAACTCCCGAAACTAAACAATTTGTTGAAACAATGTGTAACGGTGAGTTTCTAGAAAAAGAACCTGAAGAAGCCTTTGACTACCTAGACCATTTGGCAGATAACTCTCAAGCCTGGCACACAGATAATTCCTCTGAAAGTTCCAATAGATCTAATCTTTTTTCTAACAGAGGTAAATATCATTTTAGTCAAGAAGATGAGATAAAAGCTAAAGTAGCTAATTTGGCTAGAAAGATTGAAGCCATGGAACTTAGAGAAGTAAAAGAAGTCAAAACGGTTAAAAATGAAGAAAGTTGTGGAATTTGTGAAATCATGGGACACCCCACTTCTGAATGTCCAAACATTCCCATTCTTAAAGAAGCGTTGCATGATCAAGTAAATTCCATAAACACATTTAAAAAGCCTTTTCCTTCTCCTTACTCTGAAACGTATAACCCTGAATGGAGAAATCATCCCAACTTCAGTTGGCGGAATAATAATCATGTTCAGGTACCACAATCTCAAAAGCCGGGCAACACTTTTTCCTATCAACCTTCACGTGTACAAACCTTGGAAGAGACATTGCAAGCATTCATGCAAACACAAGCAAATGTGAATAACCAAACTTCACAGGACATCAATGAGATCAAAAACACCTTGTCCACATTGACAGCTTCATTACGCACTCAAGAAAAAGGTAAGTTTCCTGCTCAACCTCAGCCTAACCCTTCTACTCAATGTTTTGTTTCTTGCTCCAATGAAACTCAACAGGAAAATGCCAGTTCTATCACAACTCTTCGAAGTGGAAAGGCAATTGACAAAAACATTCCATCAAAAGACCAAGATCCTCCTTCCCCTCCGAAAAGTAACGGTAAGGATGATGGTAAGTCTGAACTTCTTGAAAATTTGGACAAAGGAAAAGGTATGCATCCTGCTCCTTTTCCTCAAAGGTTGCAAACAATAAAGAATTTGAATCAAAATGCAGAAATTTATGAACTTTTCAAACAAGTTAAGATTAACATTCCTTTATTGGATGCAATCAAACAAGTTCCATCTTATGCTAAATTTTTGAAGGACATGTGCACATTTAAAAGGAAACATAATGTACAAAAGAAAGCATTTCTGACGGAAAGTGTGAGCTCAATCATTCAGCACCTTACTCCACCAAAATTCAAAGATCCTGGATGTCCAACAATCTCATGCATCATTGGAAACACTAGAATAGAACGTGCATTGCTTGATCTTGGTGCTAGTGTTAATCTTTTGCCTTTTTCTGTTTATCAACAGTTAGGTTTAGGTGAACTCAAGGAAACACCTGTTACACTTCAACTAGCTGATCGTTCTGTAAAAATTCCTCGAGGGATAGTTGAAGATGTTTTGGTTCAAATTGATAATTTTTACTTCCCTGTTGATTTTATTGTTTTGGACACACATCCTGTTTCAAATCCAAATGTTCAAATTCCTGTTATATTAGGCCGTCCATTTCTTGCAACTTCTAATGCTCTGATAAATTGCAGGAATGGTATGTTGAACATTTCTTTTGGAAATATGACTTTAGAATTAAATGTGTTCAACACTTGCAAGCAACCTGGTGATGATTCAGAAGTACATGAAGTGGATTTCATTGAAGAACTTGTTCATGAACATCTCACCACTACCACATTCCATGATCCTTTAGAAGCTTATTTAATTGAATGTGAGTTTGATAATGCTTCAGAAATTTCACACACTGATTCTTTGTTAAATTCTTTTCAGGTTAAGCATTGTTGGAAACAAAAGTTTGAGGAACTCAAAAATGATGCATATGAGAATTCTAAAATTCATAAAAAAAGAACTAAAGCCTTTCATGACAAGTTAATTTCAAGAAAAACATTTGATGTTGGGCAAAAAGTTCTACTTTATAATTCTAGACTTCACATATTTCCTGGTAAGTTGAGATCAAGATGGACTGGCCCATTTGTGGTTAAGCATGTGTATCATTATGGAGCAGTTGACATTGAGAATCCTCAAAATGGTAACGTATTCAAGGTAAATGGACAAATACTCAAACTCTTTTTGGAAAATCATGTTACTCAAGAAGAGGTCGTTTTTCTTTCTGATCCTTGTTTTGAAAATAACTAGATGTAAATATAATTTTTACTAATTTCCAAAAAAAAAATAATAATAATAATAATACATTTTTTTAACCCCGGTTAAATGGCGGATAACGGTACTCCGTGATTATTTAAGTCGGTTCCATCAGCTACCCACAAAACTGATATTGTATATAAATTTCTCTTTCAATTTCTTTTTCATTTTTTTCAAGATGGATGATATTCTCACAAGATTGCAGAAACGATTTCCTCCTTTTCCTCGAAATATTTTACTGAAGCTTTACCAAGTTCGATTTGAAAGATTAAGAATGCTTATGCACAAAGGGATTCCTGAAGATATACGTTGGATAATTGAAGCCAAGGTACGTGAAGATGAATATCTTCCTGTTTTGCATTTACCAGGTACAGGTAGAAGCACTTTTGCAAAGAAGCGACGAGCAAAGCGCATGAGTTCAAATTGCCACAAATGTGCACGATGGACGTGTAACGGTAAATGTCGTTCTATTGGGATTCCGTCCTCTAATCGAGATGATAAAATTGAATTCATTAAGGATGGACTAAGTAAGGAGAATTTGGGTAATATCCAACTTTCTCTTGAGACGCATCCTAGTGGAGACGTACAAAGAGAAATTCTTGATTTATGGCCGCAATTCCAAAGGGAATGGCAACATCTTGGGAATCTGATGTTAAAAGACCCTGTTTGCCAGCTTGTAAGAAAACTGGATGGGAAGCATATCCTCGACTCATAGAAGGCGTTTAAGCCGTTTCTGGACGTAAAACCAGAGGAAGATGTGAGCCACAATCACAACTACAATAAATGACTTCTCAGCTTTTGGTTTGATTTGCAATAACTTCATTTCGGTTTAATTTATGTGTTGTTCGATTTGTGTAATTATTCTCGTTTTTTTTGTATTAGTCTTTTACGGTTGATTTTTCTTCTCTTTTTGATTTTCTTCCTGAAATCACGCAAAAATCTTTTGTTAGGTTAACATTTTCTTCTGACAGGTCAAATACACTTTCGGCGACATTATTACTCTTGTCTGATTCACTACTCAGTCCTCTATATATTACACCATGTACTCATTCTTTTTCAGGCACTCGAAAAAAAAATGGAAAGTACTTCGTCCCAGCGCATTAAAAAAATTTGTGTCTTTGGAGGTGCTTATCCAGGGAAAAATAACATATTCGCTGATGAAGCCATAAGAGTTGGAGTAATACTTGCCCAACAAAAGATCCAGTTGATTTATGGAGGCGGTAGTACGGGTTTAATGGGAGCAGTCGCTACAGCAGCACACGCCGGAGGAAGTCCAGTTCTAGGAATCGTGCCAAAACTATTTACAGATTTTTGTGGACCTACCGTGGGTAAGGAAATACAAGTCTGGAGTATCCCTGAACGGATGACAATCATGTACCATTCTGCCGATGCATTCATTGCTTTACCAGGAGGTCTGGGTACATTGGAAGAAATAGCTTGCGTGGCTTCTTGGTCATCTTTGGTCACAAATAAGAAACCCATTGGTTTGCTTAATATTAATGGTTATTTTAGTAATTTGCTTTCATATTTAGATAATGCTGTGGATAATGGATTCATGTTTTCAGAGGCAAGGAGAACCATAATTTCTGCTACAACCATTGAAGATTTACTCAAAAAGCTCCAAGCTTATGAGTATTTATCTGCTACGGTTGTTTCGCAAACGCTCGGAAAAAGAAAAAGAGATATGGACGAGCAAGGAGTGGATTGTACTTTGTCTTTGTGACATTATCTAACATTTTGTTTGTTGTGTCTCAGTTATAATAAGTGGTTAGCAACCTCTGCAAGTAATATCTCCTAAATTCTACCTTTAGTAGGGGGTAAGGGACATATTTCGCTAATTTAAAAAAAAAAAAAAAGTTTGTTGTGTTTTAAGCAATTTAGAAGTATTCATTCTGAACAAGGTCTGAGTAAGGGAGACTTGAGACATACCTTGTCAGTGTGATTTTAATCTTTTTATGTTAACTTGTTAATTTTTGTTTAGTATTTTAGGATTATTTAGGTTGCATGAGTTTTTTTGTTTTGAGTCTTAGTTATTCCTATTCTTATGTTATTAGTTCTTTTCTCTTACACATGATTCTTTCATTTGGGTTAATAGACTTACATTGAGGACAATGTAAGAATTAAGTGTGGGGGGAACGATTTAGGATTTCTTTTATTTTTGTCTACTATTTTTTTTATGAGTCTTTATTATTATTATTATTATTTTAATGTGTTCTAGTTCCTTTTTAATACAATGATGAGATATGAATTGCATAAGTCTAAAACAGATTTATTAGTGAGAAGATTTTCATGAGAATTGAGCTTGATGTCAACCTTTTTATGAGCCAATGTTAATATGATATGTTGATTGAGAAAGAAGCATGTTTAGACTTAATCTGACTTGTATAATCATCCTTGTGAGTTTTTGAGCCTATAATGATTAATGCATTATACAAATCAATCTAATTTCTTTCTTGAGTGCTCTTATGATTACATGATTCTCTAGAACTTGCTTTAAACCGTTTGAGACTATATTGATACATGTGACAACATGAATATGATAGAGGCATTAGGATTATAACCAGAGCCAAACAGCCATCCATTATTAATGTTCTAAGAGAACATCCCCACTAGTGAGCCAATTTGAGCCTACATTAAATATGCTGTTTTATTGGTAACCACAACTTACACCTAGCCTAAATATACTTATATCCTTACCCTTGTTCTAAAGATGGATTATATATTTTGAGACATATTACAAAAAACAAGGGATATTTTTAGTTGAAAATTTGGGTTAGAAACAAAAGATAAGTGTGGGGGAAGAAAAGAAAAGAAAAAGTCAAGAGAAAAAGAAAGGGATCATTGTTAAATACATTCCCATATTAAAAAAAAAAAAAAAAAATCTTCTCTTGAACTTCTAGTTAAAGTAAAGAAAAAGATGTTACAAAGTTGGTTAGAATGAAGCAAAGGCTCAACATGAATATTTAGCCTATGTTATTATGTGCTTTATAAGAGTTTTGAGAAGTTTTATTCGTATGATCTTATTATGTCTCTAAACTCTATGAACTCTTTGGAACCTTTGTGATATCTTTATCCTTTTGTTCTTTAACCACATTATAACCCTTTGGCCCCATTACAACCTTGAAAAAAGACCTCTTGATTTATGAAGTTGTATGATCTAAATAGTGGAGAATAGGTGGACAAGCAAGCATATGGTAGAACTGTTTTCATGAGATTGATTGAGTGTAAACACTTTACCACTACTTTAAAGAGTGAAAATCATGAGAGTATAGTGAGAAGTTGAGATTAAGTTGAATATGCACTATTTTGATTGAAATATGTTATGTTAATATTGGCTTAACTCATTTATTTACATTCAAGCATGAATTTTTGTGAAATTCTTTGAGCTATTGATTAGTTTATAAGACTTGTTCAAAGATTGTCTCTAATTTATATTGAAAGGATTAGGAGTAAATATTTTTAGTGTATGTAGTTTACTTATATTTTAGTTTTTCAATGTTTGTGGGTATCGTTCTAGCAAACCCTCACGAGACTAAACTCGTCCACTAGGGACACCTAGGGGTTTAAAGGCTTGTGTCACATGCTAAGTGCCACCGTGATTTCCAACGAAAATGGATTAGATTAGATTTTCTTATTTTATTTTTATTGAGTCGTTGCTAGGGACTAGCAACAATCTAAGTGTGGGGGTGTGATAACTCGTATAATTATATAGTTTTTAGTTATGTTTTATTATTGTTTTGTGTCAAATACGAGTTATTATTGCTTAGTCTACTTGTGTTTATGATCTTTTATATTTTTATGTAATTTGGTGTTTTTCACAAGTTTCTTTGAGTGATTTCAGATTACTAGAATTAAGGGCAAATCCAGTTCAGTTCCAGTTCCGACACCGTTTACCATATCAGCTATATCTCGAGTTTCACTGAAGCAATAAGGCTGAAATTTGTAGCCGTGCAAAGCTAAGAGGGATATCTATGTTTTTCATGTTTTACACTTCTTGAAACGGAGTCGTTTTCCCTAGTGAAATCGACCATCAAGTTGGCTGATGTGCAATGACGTCTGTGCTGACCTGTTTTCGTATTTTGCCCATATCTTCTTATCCACATCAGAAAATGAGCTGATTCCAACGGCTATGGATCCGTAACTGATAGGGGTATATTTTTCTAGAAGACAATTTTATCAGATCGACCCTCCAACATTGACAAAATCGACCATCAAGCTGGCTGATCAGAATTGTCATACAATATGACGAAAATTGTTAGAAAAATGCACCCACCTATTATACCTACCTTTGAAATTTGTAAAGCTTGTCTCTTGTCATTTAGCCCTCCAAAATGTGTATAAATAGAGGGCCTTGGATGAGTATTGGGATACATTATACATTGGTAGGATATTAGCCATTGTAATAAAATTCTCTAAGTTTTCTTCTTCTTTCCTTTCTCTAGTTTTCTTTTTCTTTATTTACTTATGTTTCTTACATTTCTTTTCATTTTATTCATATCTAGTATGTGTTGCTAATCATATTGTTGAGGTGAAGCTTTTGGTAAATGCTAAGGTTAGTCTCTTAAACATGAGCTAAAATGAATCATCATTTATAAACACTAGTATAGATAATATTTTCTTTTGGTTTAAAATCATACTTGCAAAGTAGGGATCTTGATTCATTATTGACAATGAAAATGGCACAGTAAATGCTTGGTTTCATAACCTTGATTTGTTGTAGACATATACCTTGGCATAAGGAATGCTTGGACTCTTTTTATGAGTTTTGAGGATACCAAATGAACATAATATCATATGCTATGGACGTTGGACAATTTGGACTGAATTGCTAAACCTTCCGATTGGAACCTCCCTTGTGTGTGGATTTCAATTGTGTAATAAAACAAGATTAATCTTAGCATAACACTAAGAGTGGATTCTCTAACCTCAACATCTTTTCTTATTGTTTTTTTATATTTTGTTTAATTTCTTTTATATTTTGTTTATTTTGTTCTCTAATATCTTGTTTATCTTATTTTGTTGTTGATTCCCTAATATCTTGTTTACTTTCTTTTTCTTATATATTTATAAACTTATACTTACTAATACGCTTCCCTGTGGTTCGACCTCGGACACCCGAGAATTTATTACTTGAACATAACCTGCACTTGGGTTTACAACTCTTAATTGAGTCTCCATCAGGTGCCCGATGGCCTTACCTGCATGGATGAAACCAAAAATTGAAAAAGATCTGGATGAAACCAAAGATTAAAAGCATAGGTGAAACCAGAAATTTGAAAATGATTTGGATGGAACCAGAAATTGAAAAGCTTGGGTGAAACCAGAAATTTGAAAAAGATCTGGATGAAACCAAAAATTTGAAAACGATCTGGATGGAACCAGAAATTGAAAAGCATGGGTGAAACCAAAAATTTGAAAAAGATCTGGATGAAACCAGAGATTAAAGGCATGGGTGAAACCAGAAATTTGAAAACGATCTGGATGGAACGAGAAATTTGAAAAGCATGGGTGAAACCAGAAATTTGAAAAAGATCTGGATGAAACCAGAGATTAAAGGCATGGGTGAAACCAGAAATTTGAAAAAGATCTGGATGAAACCAGAGAATAAAGGCATAAGTGAAACCAGAAATTTGAAAATGATCTGGATGGAACCAGGAATTTGAAAAACATGGGTGAAACCAGAAATTTGAAAAAGATTTAGATGAAACCAGAGAATAAAAGGCATGGGTGAAACCAGAAAATTTGAAAAGATTTGGATGAAACCAGAAATTGAAATGACCTAGAAATTAACCTGAAGGATTTGAGAGAGGATGCAAATGCTTCATGGTGTAAATGCAAATATCTTGGATTGATGCAAATGATTCTTGAAATGATACAGATGCCTTGGATCGATGCAAATGCTTCTAAACACAGATGCAGATGTCCCTACAAATCATGTTCATGTAAGTGGTTCATGAATGGTGTAATTATAGCTACAATGAAGATGCAATGATCCTAGAAATGATGCACTTGCTTGAGATGATGTGAATGCAAATATCTATGACAGATTTACTTGTAAAGATAGAATGCAGATGCTCATGGAATAGTGCAAATACAAATACTCATGAATTATGCAAATGCTTGCTGACACGGTGCAAATGCAAAGTTTAATAAATAGATAAATGCTCATGAGTGATGCAAATGCCCCTGATCATTTTTCTAGATTTTGGCTTAAGCCTTTCCAATTCATTTTTCCTCTTCAAATCAGAGTATATCTTCAATTCATTTTTCAATCTTTGGCTATTCTCTTTGCCCCAACAGTTTTCAAACTCTTATTGACAGAAGTCTACTTGTCGAGTTCTATTTCTTCTTCTCATATTTGGAAGTCAAGGTTAACCCTAATAGTTCCACACCTTTGAGTTAGAAAAACCCTTATCTCATGTTAACATCAAAAATGGGTATTTCAAAAAATATTTTTATTTCCCTTTTTGAAAAACAATTTTGCTTATTTAATGAAAACTTCTGAGTCAAAAATGTTAACCCCATAGTGTGTAATGTACAAATCTTTTGAAGACTGATGATCACTATTAGAAATTTTTCTAAGTGTCAATTTGGGTTTTTCAATTTGAATTGGCAAGGCTTGGTGCAACATGATTTTGGTTTTTCCAGGAAAACTTCACAACAAAAATGTATGTCCCTTCTAGGCTCACAAATGGAACAGATTTTATAAATCATGAATTCATTGAGAACCAAACAAATTCAACTTTCTTTTAGTTTCTATATCAAGGTATTTTGACAAGCGTCAAGATTGGCTAGGATGTTTCTCGTTTTACTTTAGACCGCTCGTTTTCGGTTTTCGCCCTAGAGTCCCATTTTCTCCAATTTTTGTCTCTTTTCTCTTTTTCATTGTTTTACCATGCATTTGAGAATTCTAAATTCTTCCTTAGTGAAATAATAATTCGATGAGATGAGATAAAATCTGAGGAAAAAACCCTTCAAGTTAAATATTCATGCTTGATCAAAATGGACTTTTAAAGCACGTAATGTAGGCTATGGCTCAAGGTTCAGAAAGAAATGATAAATAGGCCCAAAATATGTGTTTGAGAGTAGTCAGATCAAGGATCATTTCTTGAGGAGGATTCTCTTTGAAATATATATCCCTTTTTGGACTTTTCATTCTTTTTTGACTTTTTGCTCTTTTTCTTCCTCACTTTTGGCTTTCATTTGCCATACTTTTTCACATTTTTTCTTTTTTTTTTCTTGGCTTTCATTTCGCCATCTTTTCCTTTTCCCTTTTCTTTTTCTTTGACAGAGTAGGGCTCCATTTTCTTTGCATCTGTCTTTGAGCTAGGACTCATTTCTCAATGATCCTTCCTCACATTTGCGCCCCAGTGTAGAGGGTAATCCTTGATCAGGGTTTAAAAAAGAAAAAATTATTTCGACTCAAAAGGGGTGACTATGGATAATTTCTTTTTGTGACAAGGACATGAAAGATGACAATTTCTCATGTCAAGCACGAATATTCACATTGAAAAGCAATCCCCATGGGAAATAGGTATTCAGAATTTCATTTTGCACTTTGGAATCATCCGAATTCTCATATGCATGATATCACAATTTTTTGTTTTTGTTTTTTGTTTTTTTTTTTTCGCATGCCCCAATGATTCATGCGTTAGTCTATCTTTTTTTTCACCATATAACCATCATTTCCACATATGATGCCCTAGTTTGATTAACCATTAGAATTCGTATCAACGAGGAACATAGCAAGTCTAGGTCTATTTTTAAAAGGCTGAGTTTCAAATATGAGTTCTTTGAAATGACAAGGAAAATACGACCCAAAATGGGTTTTATCTGGGACATGGGATAATCTAGTTTAATCATTGTGCCCCAGGGTGTCAATCATGAAGTGATGTTTGGGCAATTAGTGTTTTGTGGTTATTGGTAAAGGTCATGAATGGTTTTAGCACAATCTTGAGATACATCAATTTACCAAAATCTAGATTCTTGAAAGAATGTCTCATTTGTTTGAATTTCAAGGAATTCGAAAAAATTTCAAAAAGTTCGTTCCTTTGTTCATGGCATAGACTAGGATTTACATCTTTGCTTATTCTGCAATGACAATGGTTTATGAAGCTTAATCAATCATATTCCTTGAAGCATTAGGTCTTTCAAGTGATCTTAGTTTTAGGGATTTAGACATATGGAAATCCCAAAAGAGGGAAGGTATTGGGTTATTTCTAACAATGATCATCAATATTCTCGAGACTATCCATTATTAGAACCTCCTTAATGCTTGTTTTTGCACATTCAAATTCACAACAAACATAAAAACATTCAAAATTCATTTATTTCATAGGGATGTTAACATCAGACAAGTGTTTTCATCATGAGGTATGAAACTAAATTCATAAAAACTTCCCATTGACATGTTCTTCCTAAGTCAAACTGGCTATTCCTCGGTACTCTTTTCGACCTTTCCATCTTCTTCCCTTATTATGACATCCACAATGGTCTCATCATTCCCATTCAGTAGATTCTCCACGCTGTCTGACCTTTGTTTCTTCTCCACATCTAACTGTCTTTTATTAATGAGTGCTTGAACGTTCTGTTTCAGACATAGGCAATTTTTTGTGGAATGTCCTCGAATCCCAAAATGATAATCACAATATGCATTCTCGTCATACATCTCGGATATGGGGGTTGTATAGGCTCCACTGGAACTTTAGTGAGGAGTTGCTCTTCGGCTAGCTGGGGTAATAGTTCAGAGTAAGACATGGGAGTGGCTCAAACTGATCTCTTTTTCGGATATTCTTCAGTTTCCTCTGGCTGACAAAAGGTTGAAAATTTACTGGATTCTGAGAAGCCATCGGGTATAAGTATGAACCCTCGGATACATAGTTCGTAGATGGACAGGGTGGTTGGTATGAAGTAACTGAAATATATGGGGCAAAGTCTCCCACAGCTTGGACATCTTCCTCTTTCTTTTTGGGCGTTCTGTTTCTCTCTGCATTAAATGTTTTACCTCCTTCGAGTTTCCCAGCCTTGATAGCATTTTCGATCATTTCCCCCGAGATTACCATATCCGAAAAATTCTTCGTGGTGTTGCCAACAAGTCTATCGTAGTATGGGGCGTGTAGTGTATTCACAAAAAGGACAGTGGTTTCCTTCTAAGTTAAGGGCGGTTGTACTTGGGTGGCCATGTTCCTCCACCTCTGAGCATACTCTTTGAAGCTCTCAGTAACCTTTTTCTCCATATTTTGCATGGTGAGATGATCAGGTGTCATGTCGGTCACATGCTTGTACTGGTTTAGAAAAGCCCTGGCCAAATCATTCCAAGAGTGAATCTGATCCTTGCTCAACTGACTATACCACCTAATTGCGGACCCGCTGAGGCTATCTTGAAAGCAGTGAATCAAAAGCTTATCATTATCTATGTGACTTGCCATCTTTGGGCAGAACATGGTGATGTGGGTTGATGGATCGGTCGTCTTGTCATATTTCACAAAGTCAGGGACCTTGAATTTAGGAGGAATGACTAAATTGAGGACCAAGCATCGTTTTTTCACATCCACACTCCCGAATACGTTTGTACTTTTTACTGCCCAGAGCCTTTCATCTAACAACTGATATTTCCCTCGGGAATCTATCAACTCAACCATATTTGACTGAGCCATTTTCAATTTTTCCAGTTCAACTGGGTCGTCTAAGTTCAGGGTGTTGCTGGGGTTAACTGTGTTCTGGCCATCATCATTACGACCTCATTCTTACCCTTTTGTGCCTCTAACCCTTCTCTGGCGGCAAAGTTTTCAGTGTATCCTTTTCCCTGATTATGGTGGATATCAGCTCCATCAATTTAGTCATCTGATCCTTAGATTCTGCTTGAGACTTTGCCAGCTGTTCTAGCAATTCTTCCTGTACCCTTTCCATTCTTTCCATTCGGGCAACTTGTTCATTCTCCATAGCACTAGCTTGTATTAAAAAGGGTACTCAATACTTCTTATACCTCTGATTTGAAATGAAAATTCTTTCAAAGACTCTTAAAGCCAAGCCAACTTCTGTTTTATTCCCCCCAAGTGCATGTCATGATGAAGGAGTTATAAATGCAATTTGATGCACGTGAAGCCTAAACAATATGATGTATGGACATATATAGTGGAAACATGCTGACTATAAATGCAATCACGATGCCAACATGCTGCAAGCAAAGAATAATCAACTTAATGCAGGGATATATGCAAAGAATGACCATGTATATTTCAGCGTATTTCCCAATGAATGATCGTATACATTATGAGTGCAATATGATGTCAATTATGATGCATGTAAACAATGAATGATTGATACAGAGTATATACAAAGAAACTCATTTTGACCATGTGTGTTATGAGTGCGACCTAATGCTAACATGATGTATGTAATAAGCAAATTAGTGCATGAACATATAAAAAAATCATGCTGACTATGTTTATCATGAATACCACTTGATGCCACCAAGATGCATGTATGAATGTTTGGTATGACAAATAATTGATCGGATGCAAAATGCAAAGGGAAAGATATCACGGAGGAAATTAGAATCGGAGGAACTTAATCATCAACATCTCATAAATTGAAGCACAACCAATTCATTCCCAAATCAACATTCAAAAAGGTATAAACCATGTTTACAAAATCATGAGCAGTGGTTAAAACTGTTTTTACAAGCACTTTATTCTTTTTAGCATCCTAAGGCTATAAGAGCCGGCTACTGAAAAAGTGAAATCCTACTACATCCTATAAGACCGAAGTCCTTCCACATCATTACCGTAAATCTCTCAATCCTAATTACCCTTTCCTGGTCCTCTATCAATCAGCATCGTTGGATCCAACCACTTGGCATCTATAAGAGATTGTACTTTGTTCTTGAGTGCATTACAGTGCTCAATGCTATGCCCAACAGTTCCCCAATGATAATCACATCTTTCATCCGGGTTATACCACTTGGGGTATAGTGGTGACAGGGGTTTCAATGGCACATAGGCAACTAGGTGATTTCTGACCAACATTGGGAAAAGTTCTTGATAGCTGATTGGAATAGGATCAAAATGCCTTTGGGTTTTATCCTGGGGTTGTTCCTTAGTCATACAGGGCCTAGGAGTTGGGGCACTTGATGGTGGCGCTAATGCTTGCATCGGAGTGTTTGCATGGGGAGATGGTGGAATAACAAGGCAAGGGTATGGATTTGGACACGGGACCCTTGGAGGTCGTATATAGCTCGAGGTTCCTATCCCGGATGCTTGATAAGGTCATTGATGAGGGAAATGTTACGAACTGCCAGTTGGTGGTGATGGAGTGGGATTCAGGGGTCCCGTTGTGATCATCCCAGTGGACAATTGAGCCATAGTAGGGTAGGGATGCTGGTTTGGACTTAGAGCAGTTTGCAAGTATGGTATAGGATCCGTGATTTCTGTCTTTGGTATCAGGCTCTCTGGTTTAATCATTTTCATGATTTTGTCCATAATTTCATCAGGGTTGCACCCTTTGTAACACTAGCAAGCGCAAGATCTAGCAAGGATTGTATATTCCGGACCTGAAGGTTTTGGTTGATCCAAAAGTGATGAAGAACCCTGAGAAAATTCCCCTTTACTCTTACCCATATCCTCAAACATTTTCATAAATTTGACAAGCTATTCCTTCAACTCCCGGAGTTCATGTCCAAACTCCTCTTGATTTTGTTCCAAAGCATCCACTCGTTCCTCCAAATCTTTCCTCATATCTCGAACCCCTTTCATGCAAATGAAAATGTCATGAGATTTAAGAATACAATTATGAATGTACATGCTCTATTCCTATATGCATGAATATACTAATGATTAATGCATGAAGCGTTCAAAGAAATTATGATGACTATGTATGCCATGTGTGCAACCTGATGCCAACATGATGCATATAAAGAATAAGCAAATCACTGAATGGATATATACAGAAAAATTATGCTAACTATGACTATATTCTACAATGAATGAGCATACATGCTTATGACTTTAACATGATGTCAAAATGATACATGCAAAGAATAAATGAATTAACACCATGGTATATACAAAGAAATCAATGGCTACACGAAAATGGTAGGACCAAATTTTGATTATTCAAAAATCTCATTATGCAAGATTTGCCTCCATATTTAATCTACAACTTTTTGAAACATGTTTTCTCTATAAAAAACCACACATATTATTTTCAAAAGAATTTCGGAATAATGGATCCTACTATGGTACAATATGCAAATATTCATGTAACACTACCGGTTAATGAAATCACCAAATGAGATTATTATTACCAATTGTTTATTGCAAAGAATGAGATCAAAAATACAACGATAAATGTACATGCTTTATTCACACATGCATGAAATGTGCAAAATGCAAAAATGTTTGAAAAAGAATGTTTTGATATTTTCAATTTTTTTAAAAAAGCTAGTGAACACTTGCCCCAATATTATTGACTCATCTAGGCATCACAATGCCTTCAGAGCGGGATATTAAACTTATTACGGGTGATGTACGTACATCGTTGCCCGATTTACAACCCTTATTCAGAGTGCAAAATAGGTAACAAAAGGTTTAGAAATGTCCTTCCATGTGTTCCTATCTTTGGTGTATCTAATGAAAATCCGGCATGGCTTTGCCTAGGTTCACTATATGAGGGTCAATCGGTTCTAAAGGCCCCGAATTGCTCCTCAATGTCGCCGGTGAAGGCTAGTAAGGCACCCCGATAAAAGCGGGTTCAATTCATTAGAGTATATTTTCCTAAGCCCATACGGAGGATTATCACGAAGGCATTAGGTACATTATACTCCGAAAGTGTTTCACTAGCCCATACGGAGGATCATCATGAAGGCTTAGTTACTTTACTCCCACTTAAAAGGACGGAACCCGGGTAGAGGGTTCATGTTATGCAAATGCAAATATAGTGTGTGCGGAGGAACAAAACAAACTTGTCACCACCTATTCTACACCCCTTATCCTAAATACCCCAACAATTTATTAAAATAAAGATCAAGAATAGGGTAACGCATTAACCAACAAGCAATTATAGTATACAACATTAAATAACTAGAAAACAATAATAAAATGCATGTGAATGAATATGAATATATTTAAAACATTTTATTATTTTCAAAATTCTCCTTTATTTAAAAAAAATATATGGGAATTAAAATTAAATACCAATTAAACCAACAAAACCGAGACTTTGATAACACACAACTAATTCTAGGCTTGACTCTCTAAAAAGTCCCCAGTGGAGTCGCCAAGTTGTCGATACGTGATCCCGGTCGCGGAGACCCTTTCGAGTAAGGACGAAAACAAAAGCAGGGGAAAAGGCGACTTAATTCCTCTAGATTGAAATAAAATAAACAGTCAAGGGTATGAAAACGGCCTCGTAAAAAGATATGGAGTCGCCACCAATCTTTTTTAGCTAGGTGTGATAGGCCACCTATTAAAACCGGTTTTATAAAACATTGTAAAATTATTTAAAACATTTTTAAAACCAATTTCAAGTATGCGTTATAAACCATAGAAATCAAAGAAGCTGGTTTGGGAGTCGGTTACGTGCGGGGAAAGATTAGCACCCCCACAACGCCCGTATAAATTGGTACCTTATTAATCGTGTGTTATCTCAAGTCTCGATAAAAAGTTGGTTTTTAATTTAGTATTTCAAGTTAATTCCCAATTTTAAGAAAAATAATTCCATTTTTAATTGAAAATGATTTGGAATTTTATTAATCTAAATTTTCTTATATTCCCCGACAAAATCGGCAAAATATAGAAATTTTTATTCATTTGGAAAACTTTCCGAATCATTCTCATTTTTTGAAAGAAAGATATTTCTTTATTAATGATAATTGATGATATTCCCTCCAGCAAACCCGGTAGAGAACTCATGAATTATTTTAACTCGGGAATATCTTTATTTTTATTGAAAATCATTATCTTTTTCACAACATTTAAAAATATGAACATGAACATGTATGATATAAATAAAATGACATGGCAAAGTCTAGATAATATAATGCAACCTAAATGATATGACATGATTTAAATGGCATAGTATATTCTAGGTGAAATGAAAGATCCTAAGTGTCATGGTATAATCTAAATGAGATAAAATTATTTAAATGACATGGCAATTTTAAATGATATGGCATATTTTAAATGACATGACATATTCTAAATAATTAAACCTAAATGACATAGAATATGATCAAATGTCATGAAACATAAAATAATACTATCATAAAATATGCATGAAAATAAAATAAAAATGCATGAATATAATATATGCTAAATAATGTGACAAAAATAAATGACTAAATAAAAAAATATGGGATATCATGAAACATTCAAAATCATATGGCAAACAATATAAGATCATAAAATGTGAATCAAAATAATAATAATACCATGGAAAATATCATAGCAAAAATCACACATTTAAATAAAATGCATGAACATGGAAAATGCAATGCATGAAAATGTATTTTTTCCTCTAAATAAAGAAATCCGTATATCTAAAAAGATATCCAGCTACCTTAGGAAAATATGTCAAATTAGATTTTCTAAAAAAAAAAACAAAACTTTGTGATTGTTTGTAAACAATTTTGAGGAAAAACTTGAATAAAGATTAAAGCCTTACCAAACCCTTTTAAAATGGATCTAATTTCCTAAGTTTAAAATCCCGGACTTGACCACCCTTAACCCGAGATTTATAAAATCATTTTTTAAGTTTAAAAAGGCTTAGAAACTACCCTAAGACAGTAGCTAAAGCTTCTAACCAACCCTCTCTAAATGCCTTAGCCAAATTCAACCTTTATTTCTCTTTTGATTTCAAATCTGCCTCTACTGTCCGGTTTTGTCACACGATTTTTTTGCCTATTTTTAAAAATTCAAAAAAATATAAAACAAATACTGGAGACTCAGAACATGTAAAAATACATGATAAAAATTGGCTTAATTTTCTGATTTAATATGACTACCCAGAAAAATCAGAGAAGTTCGAGTACTGGGTGAAAAAACTGTTTTGTCAAAACATATTTTTTGCCTTTGATAAAGTCATTTAAAAATCAAAGTAAAATTGTTGGAGATCATCCTAAAGACCTAAGGACAGTAGCTAAAACATTTAAAAACCTTGGAAGAAAATTGGCTAAGTAAAAAAAATCACAAAGGTAGAATAATCAATTTGACAACTCCTTAATTTTTCACAAGTATGCTCAAGTGAGCATGACTTTGAGACATTGAGTGGCCTAAGTCATAAATCACGTGGCAATGACATGGAATGCATGAACATACAGCAAATGAAATGTATGAAATGCATGGTCTAAAGCCTAAATGATAAAGGAAATGCATGACAATTCAAAATAACCTAAATGCCTAGCATGAGTTTGCATGGCAATAAATGCTATTCTAACTTAATATGCATGCAATGCTTGATAATGCAAATATGACTTGGACCTAATATGTTATGAATATGCATGAAAATGCTAATGTAACCTAAGACCTAAGTAGCATAGCAATGCATGGCAATACCAATATGATTTAAGACCCAATATGCATGGCAATACCAATATGGCCTAGACCTAAAATGTAATGAACATGCATAGCAATACTAAGAAAATACAATGACTAATGAAACTAATGTTAATGCTGGAACAAATAGCAACTAATACACAATTTCAAGATATAATAATGCAAAGCATGTTACCTAAAAAATGCAAATGCATGATAAGGCAAGGGATGCATGATAAGGCAAGGCATGCATGAAGAGGCCGAATGTGGTTACATGATATTATAATGCAATCCTATCTAGTAAATGACACAAGTACATGACAAATCATATCAAGATGCATAATGTCATGACATTTTCATAAGCATATGACATACTAAAATCAAAATGCACAAGCTCATGGCATGGAGATGTAAACAAGTCAAGAGGCAAGATGAAAATGCACATGTAAGGCATACTAAATATCAAGATATGCTAACTCATGGCATGGAGATGAAAACAAGCTAATAAGCAAGATGAAAATACACATGCAAGGCATACTAACATGTAGTAGCGGAATGGCCATATGACAAAATATGAAAAATGCAAACATGTTTATAATATAAGACATGATACATAAAAAAATACACAATATGAGCATATGACACAAGGGCCGAATCTTCAAGGAAAAAATATCAAGCATGGAAATGAAATTTAGAAACAAATATAACATAGAAAATAATGTAAAGAACATATAAAAAATTAAACATAGACATGCAAAGCAAATAACAAGCAAAACTAATAAATAAAACAAGGAAAGTTAAGCTCCATGATTGGTATCAAATGGGCATAGCCTCTCATCTAACCATAATCACTTGGTCTTGCCAAGATCATGAAGCCTTTCCATTTAAAAAACAGAAAATAAACCATGTTAAAAAAAAAAAATTAAGGTGAGCTTCATGGTAGGTAAAAATGGGCATAGCCTCTCCCCTAACCATGGTCACTTGGTCTTGCCAAGATCATGTAGCCATTTCAACCTTTTTGCTTCAAATTTTCGTAAAAAATTCAGAACATAAAATACTCTAAAAAACCTTCTAAAAATCCTTTTTCACAACAACATGCTAGGAAGAAAGAAAAAGAAAACCAAGGCAAGCAAACATGCCATATTCGGCCAAGCATAAAACCATGTAAAAAAATTTGTTTTCCACCATTTTGATGAAGAAGAAAAGATGAAAACTTAAGTAAACATTAAAAAACTTTATTTTTATGAAAAATTTAGTAGGAAAACAAGATAGAAAATCAAGAAAACACCATGGAAAAAAGAAGAAAGCTATGCTAGAGCTTGGTAGAGATGACTACCTTCAAGCTCTCTATTGAAAACCTCTTTTTTTCTTTCTTTCAAAACCTTTTTATTTGCTAAATTAGCTACTGACTTCAGCTAAAAAAACCTATGAAAAAAAATGAAATCACCCCCCTCTAATGGCTTGGCCGAATAGCCCTCTCACCCTTGGATGAAAATTGCACTTTTTCTCCTCCAACCTTGGCCCTAGGATTAAGATATTTTGATGACAACATAAAAATTTCATCTTGCCAATTGATAGCAGCCCTTAAGATGTGTACTCAGCCCTTGTAGTAACCTCAGCCCTTAGATGCAAAAGAGGACCAATCCCATGCACTCCCTTGCTTGCCTCCTTCAGTGCCTACCCTTGGATGAGTTGTGCTCTTCCATTCTTGGTCATTGGATGAGGGCAACATAAAAATGACATATTGTAGATTAAATCCAGGCCTCAACATATGTACTCAGCCCTTGTAGATGGCCTAAGCCATTGGATGAAAGGAGACAATCCCATGCACTCTCTTGCTTGACCGAATGGGTGCTCACCCTTGAATGAATTGTGCTCATCTTTTTTCTTCCCTTCTTAGCCATTAGATGAGGGTTCTTTCATGACAAATAAAAATGTCATCTTGGCATTTAAACTTGTCCATTGGATGGTGCATTCAACTTTCCTACAAGGCACCTAAGCCATTGGATGAAGGGGAGACTATTTGCAAGGTGTTAATGGTAACATGTGGCTTGATAGTGACTAAGGAATTAAATTGTTAAAGCTTCCTTCTTCTCCTCTATGCTGGTTGGCCAAGGGAAGAAAAATCCCAGCAATTCCTTCTTCTTTCATATTTTCCTCAATTACAAATTTGCCCTTTTTGGTTTCTTCGGTGAAATGAGCTTTTTGCCCCCCGGACCTAAATAAATAGCAAACGGACTCCAAATTCAAATTTTATTTTTTTAATACTTCTGAAATAATAAAAAATTGAATTCTGGAAGTTTTCAAAATTTTCCAAGTCCATTTTCTATTTATTTCAAATTTATTTCCAAAATTACCCCTTTATGCTCCCGAACTTTACCATTTTTTAAACGAGCTCCGAATCCAGATGTTTCTTCATCAATATCTTCCAAATAATTTAAAAATATTATCTGGAACTTTTCATAATTTTTGGAGCTCATTTACTATTTTTTCGGGATTTATCTGCTTGAATTACTGTGTAGGGGACCCGGGATTTGGCCATTTTGCAAACGAACTCTGAACCGTGATTTTCTTTTGCCAATCTCTTCCAAATAATTTAAAAATGAGATTTGAAAATTTTCATAATTTTTGGAGTTCATTTGCTATTTTTTCGGGATTTATCCTGTTGGATTTCTACATAGTGGGCTCGGTATATGGCCATAGTGCAAACGAACTCCGAATCAAGATTTTATTTCACCAATATCTTTGAAATGATTTAAGAAAGATATTTGCAAATTTTCAGAATTTTTGGAGTTCATTTGCTATTTTTTCCACATTTTCCAATTTTGCCCTTTTGCCTCCGAAACCCAATTTTGCTCAAAACAAGTTCGATTTTCAGATTTTCTTCAAACCGAGCCTTGGGCTATCCTTGTTTAATCATTTCTCATCAATTAAGGGCTTTAGATCTACCGAATCGGGCTATTTCTGTAATTCTTCCAAATTTCACTAAAATCCACCAAAAAATCCTAATTCTCGATTTCTTCCGAATTGACTTTTCTATCAGTTTTTCTTCCAAGTGGCTTCTCCATTACCCATATTCAGTACTTATCTTTCATTTGGAAGCTTCAATTCTGACCAATTTGATCGTTTAAGCACTTTTCCCAAATTTCCCGAACTAGGGTTTTTTTTTACTGAGATTCCGTAACCCAGCTTCCGACCTCTATATCTTTCAAAGTAGACCTCGGATTATCAAGATTCTTTCACCATTTTTCAATTGAACCTCAAATCTTGATTTTGAAAGTGGGTTGACTTTTTCAATAGTTGACTTTTTTGGGGTTGACTTTTTTGGGGTTGACTTTTTCACGTTTGACTTTTTCTGTCTGTTTTCTTAGACTAAGTCTCGGAGTACCACCTGCAGGATGAGAAAAGCCTTTTAGCATTTTGAAACATCAATTTTGGAAGAAAATGTACCTGATTTAGGGTCCGGACAAAATTAGGTGTCTACAATCATCAATTATCATTAACAACGGAATATCTTCTTCTAAATGAGAATGATTCGGAAAATTTTCAAACTAATAAAAAATTTTATATTTTGCCACGTTTGTTGGGGAATATAGGAAAATTTTGAATTTATAAATTCCGGATCATTTTCAATTAAAAATGAAATTATTTTTCTTTAAATTGGAAATTAACTTGGAATACTAAATTTAAAACCAACTTTTTTACCGAGACTTGAGATAACACATGATTAATAAGGTACCATTTTATACGGGCGTTGTGGGGGTGCTAATCCTTCCCCACACGTAACCGAGTCCCGAACCCGCTTCTCTGATTTCTCTAGTTTAAAACGCAGACTTGAAATTGGTTTTAAAAAATGTTTTAATTAATTTTAAAATGTTTATAAAACCGGTTTTAATAGGTGGCCGATCACACCTAGCTATAAAAGATTGGTGGCGACTCCATATCTTTTTTCAAGGTTATTTTCAAAACCTTCGTTTCTAGAGGAATTAAGTCGACTTTTCCTCGATTTTTTTTAATGTCACGCTTAACGAATAATAAAGTCTTGCGATGAGACTTGTTATTTTTTTAGCTTGGCGACTCCACTGGGGACTTTTAGAGAGCCAGGCCTAGAATTAGTCGTGTATTATCCAAGTCCCGATTTTTGCTGCTTTATCCGATATTTAATTTTAATTCCCACATTTTTTTAAAACAAGGAGAATTTTGAAAATAACAAAATGTTTTTGAATATAGTCATACTCATGTGCATGCATTTTATTAATTTTCTCTAGTTATTTAATTTTGTATATTATGCTTGTTAGTTAATGCGTTACACTATTCTTAAATGTTTTTTTAATAAACTGCTGGGGCATTTAGAATAAAGGTGTAGAATAAGTGGTGAAAGGTTTGTTATTCCTCCTCACACACTACACGTGCATTTGCATATCATGAGCCCTATACCCGGGTTTCGTCCTTTTAGGTGGGAGCAAAGTAACTAAGCCTTCGTGATTAACAATCCGCATGGGCTAGTGAAACACTTCCGGAGTACTAAATTACCTAAGCCTTCGTGATTAACAATCCGCATGGGCTAGGGAAATATACTCTAACGAATTGAACCCGCTTTTATCGGGGTGCCTTACTAGCCTTCACCGGTGATAGTGAGGAGCAATTCGAGGCCTTTAGAACCGATTCACCCTCATATAGTGAACCTAGGCAAAGCCATGCCGAATTTGCGTTAGATGCACCGAAGTTAGGAACACTTGGAGGAATGCTTCTGATCTTTTACCACGTATCTCTACATTCTGAATAAGTATGGCAGATCGGGCAACGATGTACATACATCGCCCAGAATAAGTTTAATACCCCACCTAAAAGCATCGTGATGCCTAAGTGAGTGATACTGTTGGGGCAAGTATTCATAAACTTTTTAAAATTGAAAAAATCAAAACATTCTTTTTCAAACATTTTTGCATTTTACACATTTCATGCATGTGTGAATAGAGCATGTACATTCATGGTTGTATTTTTGATCTCATTCTTTGCAATAAACAGTTAGTAATCTCATTTGATGATTTCATAAACATTCATTGGTTGAATAAGAATTGTAGATCGGTAGTGTTGAATGAACATTTGGACATTGTACCATAGTAGGATCCACTACCCCGAAATTCTTTTGAAAATAATGTGTTTGGTTTTTCATAAAGGAAACATGTTTCAAACAATCATAGATTAAATTAGGAGGCAAGTCTTGCATAAATTTTTGAATAATCAAGATTTAGGTCCCACCAATTTCGTGTAATCATTGGTCATACCTTTGTGTCAATTCATTTTTCTTTACATGTATCATTTTGACATCATAGTACAGTCCTAACATGCATGGTTATTCATTACATAATACTTTTGTGATATACATGGTTATTCTTGGTAACTACCTTTGTGTTAATTCATTTATTCTTTGCATATATTATTCTGACATCATGTTACAGTCATAGCCTGCATGGTCATTCATTGTAGAATATGTTTATGACATGCATGGTCATTATTTGTATATACCTATGCATCAATTTATTCATTTTTTTAAAAATGCATCATGTTGGCATTAGATTGCATCCATGGCATACATAGTCATCATAATTTCTCTGTATATGTTCATGCATTAATCATCAGTATATACATGAGCATGTACCTTCATAATTGTATTTTTAATCTCATGTCAATTTCATTTGCATGAAAGGGGGTCGAGATATGAGGAATGAATCGGAGGAATGATTGGGTGCTTTGGAACGCAATCAAGAGAAGTTTGGACATGAACTCATGGAGTTGAAGGAACAGCTTGCCAAAATGATGAAATTGGTTGAGTATATGGGTAAGAGTAAAAGGAAACTTTCTCAGGGCTCTGCATCGCCTTCGGATCAACCAAAACTATTAGGTCCAGAACATACAATCCTTGCTGGATCTTGCGTTTGTCAATGCCACAAAGGTTACAACCCTAATGAAATTATGGACAAAATTGTGAAAATGATTAAACCCGAGAACCTGATACCAAGGATAGAAACTTTAGATCCCAAACAGTCCCTGCAATTGGTCCTATGTCCAAACCAGTATCCTCACCCTACTATGGTCCAATCGTCCATTAGGATGATTACTACGGGATTCCTGAATCCCACTTCATCACCACCAACTGCCAGTTCATACTATTTCCCTCATCAATCACCTTATCAAGCATCCGGGATAGGAACCTCGAACTATGTACAATCTCCAAGGGTTCTGTGTCCAAATCCATACCCTTACCATGCTGTTCCGCCACCTCTATATGTAAACACTTCGGTTCGAACCTTAGTGCCACCACCAAGTGCCCCAACTCCTAGGCCATGTGTGACTAAGAAACAACTCAAAAACAAGACTCAAGAGCAGTATGATCCTATTCCAATCAGCTACCAGGAGCTTCTCCCTATACTTATCCAAAATCACATGGTTGTCTGTATCCCGCTGAAACCCCTGTTACCACCATATCCAAAGTGGTATAATCCAAATGTAAGATGTGATTATCACTGTGGAATTGCTGGCCATAGCATTGAAGACTGTATAGCCTTCAAAAAGAAAGTGCAATCTCTTATAGAGATCAAGTGGATCGATCCAACGACTTTGATTGATAGAGGGCTGGGAAAGTGTAATTAGGATTGGGAGATTTACGACAGTGATTTAGAAAGATTTCGGTCTGATATGATGTAATAGGATTTCATTTTTTTAGTAGCCGGCTCTTATAGCCTTAGGATGCTAAGAAGAATAAAGTGCTTGAAAAAGACAGTTTTAACTATTGCTCAGATTTTGTAAACATGGTTTATACCATTGTGAACGTTGATATGGAAATGAATTGATTATGTTTCAAATTTATGAGATGTTGATGATTAAGTTCCTCCGATTCTTATTTCCTCCGTGATATCTTCCCCGTTGCATTTTGCATCCGACCAATTATTTGTCATACCATACATTCATACATGCATCTTGGTAGCATCAGGTGGTATTCATGACAAACATCGTCAGCATGATTTTTCTGTATATGTTCATGCACTAATTTGCTTATTACATATATCATGTTAGCATTAGGTCGTATTCATAACACAAATGGTCAGCATGAGTTTCTTTGTATATACGCTGTGTCAATCATTCATTGTTTACAGGCATCATAATTGACATCGTGTTGTATTCATAGTGTATATGATCATTCATTGGAAAATAATCTGGAAAATACATAGTCATTCATGGCATATATCCATGCGTTGATTTGTTTATTCTTTGCTTGCATCATGTTGGCATGATTGCATTTATTACATACATGGTCAGTATGTTTCCATTGTATATGTCCATACATCATATTGTTTAGGCTTCACGTGCATCAAATTGCATTCATGACTCTTTCATCATGACATGCACTTGGGGGAACAAAACAGAAATTGGCTTGGTTTTAAGAGTCTTTGAAAGAATTTTCATTTCAAATTAGAAAGGTATAGGGAGTACTGAGTACCTTTTCAATATAGGCTAGATCTATGGAGAATGAACAAGCTGCCCGAATGGAAAAAATGGAAAGGGAACATGAAGAATTACGAGAACAGCTGGCAAAGTCTCAAGCAGAATCTAAGGATCAGATGACTAAATTGATGAAGCTGATGTCTGCTGTAATCAAGGGAAAGGGATACACTGAAAACTTGGCCGTCAGAGAAGGGTTAGAGGCACAAAAGGGTCAGAGTGAGGTCATAATGTTGGATGACCAGAACACAGTTAACCCCAGTAAAACCCTGAACTTAGATGACCCAGTTGAACAAGAAAAGTTGAAAATGGTTGAGTCAAATGAGGTTGAGTTGGCCGATTCCCAAGGGAGATATCAGTTGTTAGACGAAAGGCTTTGGGCAGTAGAAAATACAGATGTATTTGGGAGTGTGGATGCGAAAGAACGATGTTTGTTCCTCGATTTAGTCGTTCCTTCTAAGTTCAAGATCCCTGACTTTGTGAAATATGAAGGGACGACTGATCCATCAACCCACATCACTCTGTTCTGCTGAAAGATGACAAGTCATATAGATAATGATAATCTTCTGATTCACTACTTTTAAGATAGCCTCAGCGGGTCCGCAATTAGGTTGTATAGTCAGTTATGCAAGGATCAGATTCGCTCTTGGAATGATATGGCTAGGGCTTTTCTAAACCAGTACAAGCATATGACCGACAGGACACCTGATCGTCTCACTTTGCAAAATATGAAGAAAAGAGCTACTGAGAGCTTTAAATAGTATGCTCAGAGGTGGAGGAACATGTCTACCCAAGTACAACCACCTTTGACCTAAAAGGAAATCACCGTCCTTTTTGTGAATACACTACAGGCCTCGTATTATGATAGGCTCATCGGCAATGCCTCGAAGAATTTTGCAGATATGGTAATCTCAAAGGAGATGATTGAGAATGCTATCAAGAATGGGAAACTTGAAAGAGAAGGAACATCCAATGCCGAGGGAAATAAGGCACCTAGAAATAAAGAGAATAATGTCCAAGGTATGGGAGATTTCGTCCCATATTCCCAATTTCCCTCATACCAATCATGTTACCCTACTGAGGTATCTCCAAGCCTTTATCCTTACCTACCAACCCAAGCACCTAATCCTATACCAGTCCTTGCAACAAGGCCTACTTGCAGAAAACGACCGCGGGACAACCAAGAAATAATTCCAATCCCCATCCCTGACCTGCTGCCATTACTAATAAAGAATCAGTACCTTACCCCGGTACCTTTAAAAATAGCTCCGAATCCATCAGTGAGGAGTTATGACCCTGACAGCAAGTGTGATTATCACCTGGGGGTAGTTGGGCATTCAACTGAAAAATGCAAACAACTAAGGGAAAAGATTGAAAGTCTTATCCGCGATGGTATTTTGACATCGGAGCTTATCAATCAGTGGAAGGCCGCTTTGCCTTAAATCAGTTTATTTCAGGGTTTTAGGGGGAGAGTTACTACCTTTGAAACATGTCAAGAGGGAGTTTTTTTATACATGTTGTTTCAGACCTCATGATGAAAACACTTGTCTCATGTCGACATTCATATGAAAATGAATTTTAAATGCTTTGTGTTTGTTGTGTTTTAACAATAATCTGAATTTGCAAAAACAAGCATTTAGGAGGTTTTAATAATGGATAGTCTCGAGAATATTGATGATCATTGTTACAAATGACCCAATACCCTCTTCCCTCTCTTTTAGGCTTTCCTAGGCCTAAATCCCTTGAACCGAGACCACTTGGAAAACCTAATGCTTCAAGGAAAATGAATGATTGAACTTCATAAAACCATTGTCATTATAGAATAAGCAAAGATGTAGATCCTAGTCTAGGCTATGAAAAAAGGAGCAAACTTTTTGAAATTTTTTCGAACTCTTTGAAATTCAAACAAATGAGACATTCTTTCAAGAATTTAGATCATGGTAATTTGGTGTGTGTCAAGGTTGTGCCAAAACCATTCATGTCATTTTCGACAACCACAAAACACTAATTGCCCAAACATCACTTCATGATTGACACCTCGGGGCACCATGACTAAATCAGATTATCCTATTTTGGGTCACATTCTTCCTTGTCTCTTCAAAAAAAAAAAAAAAAAAAAAACCCAGGATTAAAACTCAGCTTTTTTCAGTGAAAACCTAGAATTGCGATGTTCCTTGTAATGATACAAATTCTCATGGTTAATCAAATTAGGACATCATATGCGGAAGTGATGGTTATATAGTGAAAAATGATGGGACTAATGCCTAAATCATTGGGGGCATGCAAAAATGAAAAAAAAAAAAAAAAAGAGAAAATTTGTTATATCATGCATATGAGAATTCGGATGATTTCAAAGTGCAAAATAAAAATTTTGATTATCTATTTCCCCCGGGGATTGCTTTTCAATGAGAATATTTGTGCTTGATATGAGAAATGGTCATCTTTCATATTCCTCTCACAAAGAGAAAATTGTCCATAGTCACCCCTTTTGAGCTTAAGGAATTCTTTTTCTTTAAACCCTGATCAAGGATCACCCTCTACACTGGGGAGCAAATGCGAGGAAAGATCTTTTTAAAGATCATGGAGGAATGAGTCCTGGCTCAAAGACAGATACAAAGCAAATGGAGCCCCGAATGAATATGGGCTCACTCTGTCAAAAGGAAAAAGAAAAGATGACGAAATGGAAGCCAAGAAGAAAAAAAGAAAAAAGTGTGAAAAAGTATGGCAAATAAAAGCCAAAAGCAAAGAAGAAAAAGAGCTAAAGTCAAAAAGAAAGAAAAGTCAAAAAGGGACAAATACTTCAAAGGAAATCCTCTTCAAGAAATGATCCTTGATCTGATTACCTTCAAACACAGATTTTGGGCCTATTTATCCTTTCTTTCTGAACCCCGAGCCATGGCCTACATTACGTGCTTTAAAAGCCCATTTTGATCAAGCATGAATATTCAACTTAAAGGGTTTTTTCCTCAGATTTTATCCCATCTCATCGAATTCTCATTTCACTAAGGAAAAATTTAGAATTCTCAAGTGCGTGGTAAAACAATGATAAAAAAGAGAAGAAAAAATGGAAAGAATGGGAATCTAGGGCGAAAACCCAAAAATAGGCGGTCTAGAGTAAAATGCAAATTTTTATGCCATTTACGTTAGTGCCGATACCACAAAAGAGAAGGTCATCTTGAAGAAGCGATCATCAAGGAGCATCTAGGAATTCATGAACCTCCTAAATTGTTAGCTCTATTCGGAGGATTGACTTCAAAAACTAAGATTTTTTCCCTCCAAGATTAAACTTTCCAGTTTAAACATACCAGCCAATCTTGACGCTTGTCAAAATGCCTTGATATGAAAACTAAAAGAATGTTGAATTTGTTTGATTTTCAATGAATTCATGATTTATAAAACCTGTTCCATTTGTGAACCTAGAAGGGACATACATTTTTGTTATGAAATTTCCTTTGATCAACCAAAATCTTGTTATACCAAGCATTGCCAATTCAAATTGAAAAACCCAGATTGACACAAAGAGAAGTTTTTAACAAGATCATCAGTCTTCAAAAGATTTGTACATCACACACTGTGGGGTTAATATTTTTTGTTCAAAAGTTTTCAAAATGAGAAAACAAATAAAGATATATTTTTTTGGAAATACCCATTTTTGATGTTGACATGAGATAAGGGTTTTTCTAACCCAAATGTGTGGAACTACTAGGGTTTATCTTGATTTCCAAATATGAGAAGAAGAAATAGAACTGGGCAAGCGGACTTCTATCAATAAGAGTTCGAAAACTGTTGGGGCAAAGAGAATAGCCAAAGATTGAAAAACGATTTAAAGATATACTCTGATTTGAAAAGGAGAAATGAATTGGAAAGGCTAAGCCAAAGTCTAGAAAAATGATCAGGGGCATTCGCATCTTTTCATGAAGCGTTTGCATCATTATCGATCTTTGCATTTGCATCATGTAGAAGCATTCTGCACGTTGTCAAATCCTTGCATTTGCATCATTTAGAAGCATTTGCATAATGCCAATCTTTGCATCTACATCATTCCATGAAGTAGTTGCGTTAACACCAATTTTCGCATTTGCATCATAAAGAAGCATTTGTACATTATTGACCTTTGCGTTATTTGAGGATCATTTGCATTTGCATAATTTAGAAGCATCTGTATCTTATTCAACATCTGTATCTGCATCAATAAGCATTTGCATCAGTCTAAGCCATTTGCATATACACCACGAAGCATCTGCATTTTATCCAACATCTGCATCTGCATCAAGAAACATTTGCATCAATTCAAAACATTTACATTTGCAAAATGAGGTATGTGCATCCTATTAATCATTTGCACCAACATCAAAAAGCATTCGCTTCTTCTCAAAATCTTCAGATTAATTTTCAACAATTCTTCAAAAATCACGGGTAAGGCCTCCGGGCACCATTCTTAAGACATCCGGGCATCATTTTTAAAGTCGCATATAGCATATTTTTTCCAAATCACGGGTAAGGCCTCCGGGCACCATTCTTAAGACCTCCAGGCATCATTTTTAAAGTCGCATACAGCGCATTTTTTCCAAATCACGGGTAAGGCCTTCGGGCACCATTTTTAAGACCTACAGGCATCATTGTTAAAGTCGCATACAGCGCATTTTTTCCAAATCACGGGTAAGGCCTCCAGGCACCATTCTTAAGACCTCCGGGCATCATTGTTAAAGTCGCATACAGTGTATCTTTTTTCCAAATCACGGGTAAGGCCTTTGGGCACCATTCTTAAGACCTCCAGGCATCATTGTTAAAGTCGCATACAGTGCATTTTTTCCAAATCATGGGTAAGGCCTCCGGGCACCATTCTTAAGACCTCCGGGCATTATTTTTAAAGTCGCATGTAGCGCATTTTCCCAAATCACGGGTAAGACCTCCGGGCACCATTTTTAAGACCTCCGGGCATCATTTTTAAAGTCGCATATAGCGCATTTTTTTTTCTAAATCACGGATAAGGCCTTCGGGCACCATTTTTAAGACCTCCTGGCATAATTTTCCTTTAAATTATAGATAAGACCTTTGGGCACTATTTTTAAGATCTTCGGGCACAATTTTCATTTTGCAAATCGAACTCGTTTCCTTAAGACGGGTCGAGCCTTGATTAGTCAGGGAACTCAAATTAAGGACAATATCTTCTATTTACAGCTTTTTTCAACAAAAAAAATGAAAAATGGAAAAATGAAAAAATGAAAAAAGAAACCCCCTTTTCTTTCTCTTCACATGTGATTTCACTAACTGGACAAAATTAGTGTTTGTTTATCTTTGCCTGATTCCTGATTCTCAGCAATAGTCAAAGAGGGACAGTTGTAGACACCTAATTTTGTCCGGACCATTAAAACAAGTATGTTTTCTTCCTAAATTGACGTTTCAGAATGTAAAAAGACTTTTTTCATCCTGCAAGTGGTACTCTGAGACTTAGTCTAAGAAGGCGAGCATAAAAAGTCAAACTTGAAAAAGTCAATCCCAAAAAACTCAACCTTAAAAAGTCAACAACTGAAAAAGTCAACCCACTTTCAAAATCAAGATTTGAAGTTCAATTGAAAAAATGGCGAAAGAATTTTGATAATCCAAGGTCTACATTGAAAGATATGGAGTTCGGAAGTTGGGTTACGGAGATTTAGTAGAAAGGAAACCCTAATTCGGGAAATTTGGAGAAAATGGTTAAACGATCAAATTGATCAAAATTGAAGGTTCCAAATGAAAGATAAGCACTGACTACGGGTAATGGAGAAACTACTTGGAAGAACAACTAAAAGGAAAGTCAATCCGGATGAAAACCGAGAATTAGGGTTTTTGGTGGATTTCGGTGAAATTTGGAAGAATTACAGAAATGCCCGATTTCGTAAGACTAAAGCCCTTAATGGATGAGGAGGGATTAAACAAGGATAGCCCAAGGCTCAGTTTGAAGAAAATCTAAAAATCGGACTTGTTTTGAGCAAAACCGGGTTTCGGAGGCAAAAGGACAAAATTGGAAAATTTTGGAAAAACAGCAAATGAACTCCAAAAATTCTGAAAAATTGTAGATCTCATTATTAAATCATTTCTAAGAGATTGGCGAATAAAAATCTTGATTCTGAGTTCGTTTGCAAAATAGCCAAATCCCGGGTCCCCTATGCAGAAATTCAAGAAGATAAATCCCGAAAAAATAGCAAATGAACTCCAAAAATTTTTAAAATTTTCAGATCTCATTCTTAAATTATTTGGAAGAGATTGGAGAAATAAAATCGGGATTCGGAGTTTGTTTGCAAAAATGGCCAAATCTCGGGCCTACTATGTAGTAATTCAAGCAGATAAATCTCGAAAAAATACCAAATGTGTTCCAAAAATTATGAAAACTTCCAGATCATATGTTTAAATTATTTGGAAGATATTGGTGAAGTAAAATCTGTATTTGGAGCTCGTTTAATAAAAGGTAAAGTTTGGGAGCAGAAAAGCGCAATTTTGGAAGAAAAAATCCAAATAAATAGCAAATGGGCTCGGAAAATTTTGAAAACCTCCAGAATTCAATTTTTTATTATTTTGAAAGTATTGAAAAAATAAAATTTGAATTTGGAGTCCGTTTTCTATTTATTTATGTTTAGGGGGCAAAAAGGTCATTTTACCTAAGAAACTGAAAAGGGCTTTTCTTGCCTTTTAAAAAAATGGAGATTGGGTTGGAAGATGAGGGGTCAGCTGCCAAGGCCAAAGGGTGGGCAAATATTTTCTGATTTTTAATAAAAAGGCCAACAATGAAGAGGAAGGTAGTTATTTTTTAAGCCTTTGTAATTAAGCCATATGGACCAATGCATGAAAAGGGAAAATGTCAACATAATGGCTTAAGATTCTTGAATAGATATAATTGTGGATAGCTGATTGCCTAATCTAAGGTTATAATTTCACATTTTAAACATCTTGGATTAATAGCCTTTGGATCAAAATTGGTTGGAAAAAAAAATGACAACACCCTAGCTATCAATAAGGCCATTCGGCCACTAAAGGGAGAGGGGCTCTTTCATTTTCACTAGCTATTCACTCTTTATTTCACTCTTTTTTTGGCTGATTTTCTCTCCATGGTTGAAAGGAAAAAAGAAAAGTTTAGAAAAGAAAAGAAAGTTAGAAGAGAAAAGGCTTGCAATATAGCTTCTAGAGGTTGCTTTAAGCACCATACTCTTGCACTTTATTTGATTTTCCATTCTTGATTTGCTGTTTTCATTTGATATTTGGTGATTTTCTTTTGATTTTTCTTTTTAAATAAGTTTTTTAATATTCTTCTTGAAGTTCCTTCTTGATTCTTTCTTGTAAAAAGCTTTTGCATTTTTTTTCCTCTTCTTTTTGAGTTGGCCGAATGGCCTAGTGTTTTTTGTCGTTGCTGTTTTGCTTCTTTATTTCATGATCCTAGTGATATTTAACAAGTTTTGATGCTTTAAATCTTCTTCTAATACATAAACATGAAGCTTGTTTTAATTTGGTTGCTTGCTTGTTTCCATTTTTGAGTCTATTATCTTGTTGTCATGTTTATTTTACTTTTCTTGCATTTTTTATTTTCTGTTTTCAAAATGTTTAAGTTTGTTTATATTTTACATTTTGTAATCCATGTGTTTGTGAAAATGCCTATTGGTTTTCATGCCTTTATTTTGTATTTGCATGATTTGAGTGTTATTCTTTAGCTAAGCATGTTAGTATATTAAGTGTTTGTGAAAATGTCATGCTCATTTTTATATAGACCATTCAGCCATCGCTATCTCTTAAGCTTTGTATGTGCACTTTTGTTATGTTAGTTGATAGGTTTGCAATTTCATGATATTTGGTTGCGTATTTTATTTAAGCATGCTACATGTTTGAGTTATTGCCATGCATTCTTTAGGTTTAGGATTGGTTTGTTTTTCCATGCATTATCATGCATTTTAGACATAGGTTACATTAAATGCCATGCAAGTTCATTTAGGTCTAGGTCATTTTGTTGATGCCATGCATTTTTCATGTCATTTAGGTTTTAAATCATGCATTTCATGCATCATATTTGCTGTATTTTCATGCATTTCATGTCATTGCCACTTGATTTATGACTTAGACCAATCAATGGTTCAAAGTCATGCTCATTTTGAGCATACTTGTGGAAAATTAAAGATGTGTCAAATTGATTATTCTACCTTTGTGATTTTTTTTACTTAGCCAATTTTTGCCTAACTTTTCAAAAGTGTTAGCTACTGTTTGTGAGTCCTTAGGAGAGTCTCTAACATTTTTACTTTGATTTTTAAATGATTTTATCAAAGGCAAAAAATGTGTTTTGGCAAAACAGTTTTTTCACCCAGTACTCATACTTTCCCGATTTGTTTGGGCAGTCATCTTTAATAAAAAAAATTAAGCTGATTTTTTCCCGTGTAGTTTTACATACCCTAAGTCTCTAGTATTTTTTTTAGATTTTTTTGAATTTTTAAAAATAGGGTAAAAATAGGCTCGTATTGGGCTGGGTCTGGGCCGGATATTTTTAATCCGATCCGGCCCGGTCCGGCCCGGAACAGTATTTTTTAATTATAATAATTTTATTTAATTTTAATTATAAAAATATATAAAAAATAATTTTTTAATATTATGAACAATGAATTCAGTCCTAGGTAAAGATTTTGAAAAAAAACCGTGCCGCGGCCCGGCCCGGCCCATGAACAGGTCTTCTGGATAGTAGAGGCATAATTGAATTTGAAGGAAAATCATTTTTCTGTTTTGGTTAAATTACTTAGAGGGGGCTGATTAGGAAGTTTAGCTACTATTTTAGGATAGTTTCTAAGCCTTTTTAAACTCTAAAAATGATTTTTTTAAATCTCGGGTTAAGGGTGGTCAAGTCCGGGATTTTAAACTTAGAAAATTAGAGCCATTTTAAAAAGGGTTTATCTAAGTTATAATTTTTAATCTAAGCTTTTCAAAATTGTTTTCAAACAATCACAAAGTATTTTGGTTTTAGAATATTTAATTAGATATATTTTCCTAAGGTAGCCGGATATCTTTTTAGATATACGAATTTTCTTAATTAAAGGAAAAAATACATTCTCATGCATTGCATTTTTCGTATTCATGCATACTATATAATATGTGATTTTTGCTATGTTTAATTTTCATGATGGTGTTATTATCTGTGATTTCAATTTTTGATATTATATTAATTGTTATATGGTTTTGAATATTTCATGATATCCTATGCTTTTTATTTAGTTATTTTTGTCATATTATTTAGCATATACTATGTTCATGCATTATTGTTTTTATTTTTATTTTCATGCATATTATGTGATATCATTATTCTATGTTTCATGTCATTTAGATTATATGCCATATCATTTATATTTGCCATGTCATTTAAATTATTTCATTTCATATAGAATATATTATGTTACCTAGGTCATTTCATTTCATGTAGAATATATTATGTTACCTAGGTCATTTCATTTCATTTAGAATATATTATGTCACTTAGGATATTACATTTCATATAGAATATATCATGTTACCTAGGTCATTTCATTTCATTTAGAATATATCATGATATTTAGGATATGGCATCTCATTTAGAATTTGTTATATCACTTAGGTTATATTCATTTCATCTATAATATATTATGACACTTAGGTCATATCATTTCATTTAGATTATTTCATATCATCTTTATTATGTCACACATTTTCATATTCATATTTTTTAAAAATGTGTTTTAAAATAAGATAATGATTTTCAATAAAATAAAGATATTGCCGAGTTAAAATAATTCATGAGTTCTCTGCCGGGTTTGCTGGGGAGGATATCATCAATTATCATTAACAACGGAATATCTTCTTTAAAATGAGAACGATTCGGAAAATTTTCAAACTAATAAAAATTTCTATATTTTGCCACGTTTGTTGGGGAATATTAAATTTATAAATTTCTGATCATTTTCAATAAAAAATGGAATTATTTTTCTTTAAATTGGGAAATAACTTGAAATACTAAATTTAAAACCAACTTTTTTACCGAGACTTGAGATAACACACGATTAATAAGGTACCGTTTTATACGAGCGTTGTGGGGGCACTAATCCTTCCCCACACGTAATCGAGTCCCGAACCCGTTTCTCTAATTTCTCTGGTTTAAAACGCAGACTTGAAATTGGTTTTAAAAAATGTTTTAATTAATTTTAAAATGTTTTATAAAATCGGTTTTAATAGGTGGTCGATCACACCTAGCTAAAAAAGAGTGGTTGCAGCTCCATGTCTTTTTTCAAGGTTATTTTCAAAACTTTCATTTTTCTAGAGGAATTAAGTCAACTTTTTCTCAGTTTTTTTAATGTCACGCTTAACGAATAATAAAGTCTTGCGACGAGACTTGTTATTTTTTTAGGTTGCGACAGCATTTAATGCAATCTAGGTCTAAAATGCATGAATATGCATGGCAAAGCAAGCCAAACCTAAACCTAAAGAATGCATGGCAATAACACAAACATATAGCATGCTTAAACAAAATACACAACCAAATATCATGAAAATGCAAACCTATCAACTAGCATGATGAAAATGCACATACAAAGCATACAATATGAGGGGTGGCCGAATGGTCTCATAAAAATGAGCATGACATTAACACAAACACTTAATATACTAACATGCATAGCTAAAGAATAATACTCAAATCATGCAAATATAAAGTAAAGGCATGAAAACCAATAGGCATTTTCACAAACACATGAATTAACAAAATGTAAAACATAAACCAACTTAAACACTTTGAAAACAGAAAATAAAAAATGCAAGACAAGTAAAATAAACATGATAACAAGATAATAGACTCAAAATTAGAAACAAGCAAGCAACCAAATTAAAACAAGCTTCATGTTTATGTATTTGAAGAAGATTTAAAGCATCAAAACTTGTTAAATATCACTAGTAACATGAAATAAAGAAGCAAAACAACAACTATACCAAACAATAGGCCATTCGGCCAACCCAAAAACAAAAGAAAAGAAATTTCTCAAAGCTTTTTTCAAGAAAGCATAAAAAAGAACTTGAAGAAGAATATTAAAAACACTTATTTTTAAAAAGAAAAATCAAAAGAAACTCACCAAAATAGTAATCAAAACAGCAAATCAAGAATAGAAAATCAAGGAAAGTGCAAGAGTATGGTGCTTAAAGCAACCTCTAGAAGCTATATTGCAAGCTTTTTCTCTTCTAACTTTCTTTTCTTTTCTAAATTTTTCTTTTTGCCTTTCAACAATGGAGAGAAATCAGCCAAACAAGAGTGAATAGAGAGTGAAAATGAAAGAGAGACCCCCCTCTCCCTTGTAGTGGCCGAATGGCCTTATTTTGCTAGGATGTTGTCATTTTTCTTCAACCAATTTTGATCCAAAGGCTATTGATCCAAGATGTTTAAAATGTGAAATTATCACCCTTAGATTAGGTAACCAGCTATCCACAATTACAGCTGTTCTAATCTTAAGCCATTATGTTGACATTCTCCCTCTTCATGCATTGGTCCATGTGGCTTAATTACAAAGGCTTGATCAAAAAATAACTACCTTCCTCTTCATTGTTGGCCTTTTGATTAAAAATCAGAAAATATTTGCCCATCCTTGGACCTTGGCCGGCTGACCATCATCTTCCAGCCCAATCTTCATTTTTTCAAAAGACAAGAAAAGCCCTTTTTGATTTCTTGGGTAAAATGACATTTTTGCCCCCCGAACATAAATAAATAGACAACGGACTCCAAATTCAAATTCTCTTTTTTCAATACTTCCAAAATAATAAAAAATTAAATTCTGGAGATTTTCAAAATTTCCCGAGCTCATTTGCTATTTATTTGGATTTTTTCCAAAATTGCCCTTTTGTGCTCCCAAACTTTACCATTTTTTAAACGAGCTCCAAATCCAGATTTTTCTTCACTAATATCTTCCAAATAATTTAAAAGTATGATTTGGAATTTTTCATAATTTTTGGAACTCATTTGGTATTTTTTCGAGATTTATCTGCTTGAATTACTACATAGTAGGCCCGAGATTTGGCCATTTTGCAAACAAACTCCGAATCCGGATTTTCTTTTGCCAGTCTCTTCCAAATAATTGAAAAATGAGATCTGCAAATTTTCAAAATTTTTGGAGTTCATTTGCTATTTTTCCGGGATTTATCTTCTTGAATTTCTACATAGGGGACCCGAGATTTGGCCATTTTGCAAACGAACTCCGAATCCAGATTTTCTTTCGCCAATCTCTTCGAAATGATTTAAGAATGAGA
The DNA here is from genome assembly GCA_030761205.1 of Fremontodendron californicum. Taxonomy (NCBI): domain Eukaryota; kingdom Viridiplantae; phylum Streptophyta; class Magnoliopsida; order Malvales; family Malvaceae; genus Fremontodendron; species Fremontodendron californicum. Next base: position 3,482,992 of record JAULJL010000047.1, read on the forward strand.
TCTGCACTTTTTCAGAATTTTTGGAGTTCATGTGCTATTTTTTCCAAATTTTCCAATTTTGCCTTTATGCCTCCGAAACCCAGTTTTGCTCAAAATAAGTCCGATTTCCAGATTTTCTTCAAACGAAGCCTTGGGCTATCCTTGTTTAATCACTCCTCATCAATTAGGGGCTTTAGTCTTACCGAATCGGGCCATTTCTGTAATTCTTCCAAATTTCACCGAAATCTACTAAAAACCCTAATTCTCGGTTTTCTTTCGAATTGACTTTTCTTTCAGTTTTTCTTTCAAGTAGCTTCTCCATTACCCGTAGTCAATGCTTATCCTTCATTTAGAACCTTCAATTTTGACCAATTTGATCGTTTAAGCACTTTTCCCCAAATTTCCCGAATTAGGGTTTTCTTTCTACTAAATCTTCGTAACCCAACTTTTGAACTCTATATCTTTCGATGTAGACCTCGAATTATCAAAATTCTTTCACCATTTTTCAATTGAACTTCAAATCTTGATTTGAAAGTGTGTTGACTTTTTTAGTAGTTGACTTTTTAGGGTTGACTTTTCGGGATTGACTTTTTCAAGTTTGACTTTTTATGCTCGCCTTCTTAGACTAAGTCTCGGAGTACCACCTGCAGGATGAAAAAAGTCTTTTTACATTCTGAAACATCAATTTAGGAAGAAAACATACCTGTTTTAGTGGTTCGGGCAAAATTAGGTGTCTACATGTACCAGTTGAAGAGTTTGGATACCCGATTCGATAATCGGTACTATCTTTCTGCTCGGGCAAAGAAAGTGGTCGTCAATACTCCCAGCAATCGCCATATTGTGCGGAGTGCATTTTTTGCTACGACCTTGAAGCATGAAACCGACAGCTGGGGTTTCAAAGTGACTTGGTCGCATCCTTTAGAGAATAGGAAAAAATCCTGATTTGCTATGGGGCCCGCTGAACGGGCGCAGTTTGACTACTATCAGGAGCATAGTATTGATTGTGCGAGGACCGTGATGCCAGAGAACGTTTTTCGCTATTGCCTAAGGAACAAGAACCCTAATTGAATTGCGTTCGAGTGTGGGCTCCCTCCACAATTGGGTCCAGTTTGGCCCGAGGGTGGGGAAGACTGTATAGTGAGGATACTGACGGGTCACACACGCCGCATGATAAATTCTGACGGCATAACCTTTTTTGTTTATGTCGAGGTGCCTCCAGGTGAGGTCGCGTCTCCAAGTGAGGCTGACTCGGCGACTAGTAGCCCTTTCGTCCATCAGACCTCATGAAAGGTAAGACTTCATATTTTAGTTGAGGTTTTTGTTTTAAGCGGTACTTTTCTTGTTACAATATTGGTAGTCGAGCTGTCATGAGATTCTAGCACTCATGAAAGTTTATTGTTGATCGGTGACCCAGAATGGTGGCTAATTCAGGTGATGAGGGAGAGACTGAGTGGTCGTCTGATTTTGAGGCTAGGTTGAGAGAGGACAATTTGTACTCAGAGAGTGAAACATCCGATAACAGCTCCTCTTATTCGGGGGGCTTGGATACATGGCGACCCTTAGAGCGTGGTCTTCGATCCTAGGTAGTTTTTTTTTTTTCTTATGCCTTGGGACCCTTATGTTGTCTAACCTTGTCATTGGTTTGTTTGCAAAAATGGCTGGTGGTTAAAACCTGATGGCTCGCATACTGAGCCGGGAACCCCTTGTTGCCTCAAGAAAGAATCCTTCTAAAGAGAGAAGGGACCCTCCTACAAAGAGACAGAAGACTGACCACGGGGGAATGAGGATATGGGATCATGTTCCCCCTCCTCACGCCGTGGAGACCACTAGTGAAGCCCAGCCCACGGGGACCTCCAACCAGTCCTTATCTGATTGGACCAAAGGTAAGGACAAGAACGCGGAGAGGAGTAAAAGGGCTGACAAGGGCAAGAAGGCCCAGGACAAGGGAGGTTCCCTGGAAGAGGACCGAAACCTTCATCCCCTTCCTCTTTGCCAGAAGGGCAGTGTTTAGCAACGAGCCATCCAGAGTATTTAGCCTGATTAAGATGAGATCTGTATTATGAGGGATCGCCTGATTAAGGCGGGCTAAGACAAGATGAAGGCCCTGCAGGCCAAAGACAAGAAGTGGGAAGCCAAGCTGGAGGAAGAGATCGCCAAGATGAAATAAGAGGAGGAGAAGATCCTGGATGAGACGTGAGGGGTCTGCATGGTCTACAGAATGAATGCCCTTTCTATAGTTCAGGCGCGGTTCGGACCCCTCGACCTTTGGGGAACGAACTTCGCTGCCATAGAGGCAGTTCCTGCAGGGTTTGACCCTCTGTTCCTAGATGGAGCTGCACTTGAGAGCCTTAGACAATTTTTGGCGACCAGCGATCCTCCTCCAACTCCTTTAGAAAGTGTTCTTGCCACCCTTGCCATCGACGGTGATGAGTCGGGGGTTACTGCTGATGAGGGCATAGCAACAGACATGCCCGCCAGGAATGACACTGAACCCGACGTCGTGGTTGTCGGCTAGGATGCTGTCAAAGGCCATCAAGGTGTTGGTGGTGGTAATAATGATGTAATTAATGTCGAGGGCCCTTTTGTATTAGAGTAGGGCTGCTCGTTAAGATGTAGAACTTGTATTTTTTTTAAATGAAAAAAGAGTTATTTATTTGTGCACATTCTTTCTTGTTTAGTGTATTGCTTCCTATATTGTGCTTCATGTGTTTTGTAGCGGGGACCTGGCAATGTGTTGCAGGGTTCCACGAAACATGTATTCGTATGAGAACGTATGAAAAAGGCCAGTTAGAGGCCGTTGGGCATCCTTGGACGCATAGGAGGGCCAGTTAGAGGTCGTTTGGCGTCATTGGACACATAAGAGGGCCAGTTAGAGGCCGTTGAGCGTGTTACACAGTGTCGCAAGGTGAGCACACGTGCGTAAATGCATGGATGGGCCAGTTAGAGACTGTTGAGCGTCATTGGACTCATAGAAGGGCCAGTTAGAGGCCGTTGAGCGTGTTACATGGCGTCGCGAGGCGAAAACACGTGCGTGAACGCATGGATGGGCCAGTTAGAGGTCGTTGGGCGTCCTTGGATGCATAGGAGGGCTAGTTAGAGGCCGTTGAGCGTGTTACATGGTGGCACAAGGCGAGCACAAGTGCGTGAACGCATGGATGGGCCAGCTAGAGGCCATTGGGCGTCTTTGGATGCATATGAGGGCCAGTTAGAAGCCGTTGAGCGTGTTACACGGCGTCGCGAGGCGAGCACACACGCGTCAACGCATGGATGGGCTTGTTAGAGGCCATTGGGCTGCTCGTTAAGATATAGAACTTGTATTTTTTAAATGAAAAAAGAGTTATTTATTTGTGCACATTCTTTCTTGTTTAGTATTTTGCTTCCTGTGTTGTGCTTCATGTGTTTTTTAGCGGAGACCTAGTGATGTGTTGCAGGGTTCCACGAAACACGTATTCGTATGAGAACATATGAAGAAGGCCAGTTAGAGGCCGTTGGGCATCCTTGGACGCATAGGAGGGCCAGTTAGAGGATGTTGGGCGTCATTGGACAAATAGGAGGGCCAGTTAGAGGCCGTTGAGTGTGTTACACAGTGTCGCGAGGTGAGCACACGTGCATGGATGCATGGATGGACCAGTTACAGGCCGTTGGTCGTCTTTGGACGCATAGGAGGGCCAGTTAGAGGTCGTTGACCGTGTTACACGGTGTCGCGAGGCGAGCACATATGCGTGAACGCATGGATGGGCCAGTTAGAGGCCGTTAGGCGTCCTTGGATGTATAAGAGGGCTAGTTAAAGGCCGTTGAGCATGTTACACGGTGTCGCGAGGCGAGCACACGTGCGTGAACGCATGGATGGGCCAGTTAAAGGCCATTGGGCGTCCTTGGATGCATATGAGGGCTAGTTAAAGGTTGTTGAGCGTGTTACACGGTATCGCGAGGCGAGCACACACGCATCAACGCATGGATAGGCCAGTTAGAGGCCATTGGGCATCCTTGGATGCATAGGAGTGCCAGTTAGAGGCCATTGAGCGTGTTACAGGGCGTGGTGAGGCGAGCACACGTGTGTGAACGCATATATGGACCAGTTAGAGGCCGTTGGGCGTCTTTGAACGCATAGGAGGGCCAGTTAGAGGCCGTTGAGCGTGTTACACGATGTCGCGAGGCGAACACATGTGCGTGAACGCATGGATGGGCCAGTTAGAGGCTGTTGGGCATTCTTGTACGCACTGAAGGTGAACATCAGAAAGTTGTTGATACAAATTTTGCATGCAAAATGCAACTTCATTTCATTATATGTTCGAGGTGGAAGAATACAAAATTTATTACAAATAGTATTTCTTCAAATGAATTGCATTCCAGGTTTTGGGTACAGGGTTTCCATCCATCTTTTCTAAGGTGTAGGCTACTTAGCGATTTTCTTGGCAACCTTGTAGGGGCCTTCCCAATTCGGGGCCATTTTTCTTTGCTCGTTCACCGATCTGCTTGCCTCACAATTCCTGAAAACTAGGTCGCCAATTTGAAATTGTCTGTTCTTCACCTTAGAGTTATAATATTTGGCGACCGGCTGAGTTCTGGCTGCCAACTTTACTTGAGCCAAATTTTTGGATTCTTCAAGGAGGTCAAGGTTAGCCCTCAGCGCTCTCTCGCTTGAGGCGGGTTCATAGTGTGCTGTCCTTAGGGAATTGATGCCAATTTCAGCTGGTATCACAACCTCCATCCCATACATCAAATTAAACGGTGTCTCGCCAGTGCCCGTATGGGGTGTTGTTTGGATAGCCCAAAGAACTCTCGACATCTCTTCTAACCATGCCCCCTTGGCGTCATACAACTTCTTCTTCAACCTTCGAAGGATTTTATTCATTGCTTCGACCTGGCTATTAGTTTGAGGGTGCTTCACCGTGCTATGTGTGAGTAGGATTTTAAAGTTCTCACAGAATTTTTTTAGCTTGCCCACTGGAACACTGTACCATTATCTGTCATAATGGTGTTGGGGACGCCATACCTACACACAATAAACTTCCATACAAAGTTCTCGATGACCCTCTAGGTAATAGTTGCTATGGCTTTAGCTTTGACCCATTTAGTAAAATATCCGCAGGCGACTATTACAAATTTCTTCTTGTCTATGGCGATGGGAAAAGGCCCCAAGATGTCGATACCTCACATGGTGAAGGGCCATGGGCTAGATAACTGGCTAAGCATTTCTTCCGGTTGCCTAGGCACAGCTGCAAATATTTGGCACTTGTCACACCTCCTAACCATTTTCGTAGCATCGCTCTTCATGGTGGGCCAATAAAATCCTTGCCTTAATGCTTTCTGTGCCAATTCCCTTCCTCCCATATGATTACCACAAACTCCCTCATGGATTTCCCTAAGGATGTAACTGGCTTCCTTCAGTGCTAGACATCGGAGTAAAGGCTGATTGAAAGCTTTTTTATATAGAACCTCGTCGATCATGGTATATCTGGCGGCCCTTGTCCTGAGCTTTGCCTACTCTTTGGGATCTTCTGGGGTGATCTTTCCCGTAATATAGCCCATGATGGGTGTTAACCAGCTGGGCTCACCTGTGATTCAGAGGACTTCTTCTTCATTCTTATAGTTCGGCGTCCGGCGGTGCTCTAACAAGATTTTTCCCCTTTGCCCGATCTCAACGGATGAGGCAAGTTTGGATAGGATATCTGCCCTTGTATTCTCTTCCCTGGGAACCTGCTTGACAATTAGTTCCTCGATTTCTTTTTTCAACTTGAGTACTTTTTCATGGTATTTTACTAAAGTAGGTTTTCTGACTTCATACTCTCCATTCACTTGCTTTGCCACTAGCTGCGAGTCAGTGTATAGCCACAGCTTAGCAACACCCAACTTTGTGGTAAGCTCTAATATTGTCAGCAGAGCTTCATTCGATGTGGGAAAGCCAAAAGAAAGCCCGTATTGCCACTCGTTTCCCTGGGGATCCGCTAGGAGGATGCCTACTCCGGATCCCTCTTTTTTTGAAGATCTGTCCACGTACATTGTCCACACATTTTCAGCTAAGGGCTCCATTATCATGGGCCTACGTACCAACTTCAGATTGGGGGGCGATGTTGGCTCGTTCTTCGTAGGTGAGGTCTTGACGGGTATTGGATCAGTGCAGTAACATCGTCAGTAAACGAGCATTTAACTACAAAATCTGCCAAAACTTGGGCCTTAATCGTTTTCCTTGGCCTGAATTCTATGCCAAATTAGCTTAGCTCAATACTCCACTTAACCATCCTGCCCGAACTATTGACCTTTTGCAAGACTTCTCTGAGGGGCTGATCTGTCAAAACAGTAACGAGATGGGCTTGAAAATACTGTTTAAGTTTCCTCGCCGCCATCACAAGGGCGAAGGCCATTTTTTTTAGCCTGGTATAATTGATCTTGGCATTCTGTAAGGCTCTGCTAACGTAATAAACGGGGGCCTGTCGGGTCTCATCTTCTTTGACTAACACTGCCTCCACTGTTTCATCAGATGTCGCCAAGTATATAAACAACGGGTCGCCGGGAAGAGGACTGACCAATAACGGCGAAGAACATAGGTAATTCTTCAATTACTTAAACACTGCTTGACAGTCTTGGTTCCAGTGAGATTGGGAGACACCCCTGAGCATCTTTAAAAAGGGCAAACATTTATCAGCCAATTTGGAAACGAACCTGTTCAGGTCGACCACTATGCCCGTTAGTCTCTACATCTCCTTGGTGTTTCTTGGGGGCCCATACCCAGGATTGCTTGGACTTTCTCGGGGTTCGCCTCAATACCCCTATTTAAGACCATGAATCCCAAGAATTTTCCTGCCCCAACTACGAAGACACACTTGTTCGGATTCAGTCTCAAACTGTGCTGTCTCAAAACCTGAAAGACCTTTACCAGGTTCAACAAATGTTGTTCAATGGAAGAGATCTTCACCAGCATATCATCCACATAAACTTCAACACTTCATCCAATCTGGTCTTTGAACAACTTATTCACCAACCTCTGATAGGCCACCCTTGCATTTTTTAGCCCAAAAGGCATCACCTGATAACAATACAACCCTTTCTCTGTAATGAAGGACGTCTTATCTTGGTCTTTAGGGTTCATCCTGATCTGATTATACCCTGAGAAACCATCCATAAAACTCATATATTTGTGTCCTACTGAAGAATCCACCAGTCTATCAATGGAGGGTAAAGGGAAACTGACTTTTGGGCAAGCCTTGTTTAGGTCAGTGAAATCCACACACATGCGCCACTTTTCATTAGCTTTTTTCACAATTACCACATTATCCAACCACTCTGGATACTTAACTTCTCTAATAAAGCCTGCAACGAGGAGTTTCTCAACCTCCTCCCTTACTACTTGTATTAGCTCAGGGGAAAACTTCCTTTTCTTTTGTTTAACTGGCTTGGCTGTAGGGTCGACACCCAAGGAGTGGGTAATGGTATCCATGTCTATCCTTGGCATGTCTGTCGCTGACCATGCGAAGACAGCATTGGCTTGCAACATTTGTACCAAGGGCTATTTTTCTCGGCTGGTCAAAGACGACCCTACCTGGGTTATCTTCTCTGGGTATTCTTCATATAGGGGGATCGCCACTGTTTGTTCCACTACTTCTGCTTTATACTGGCTGGTCTCTGCCCTGGCATTCAGGCTTTCTAAAGTGAGGGTACTTTTATCAACCAAGTTTACTTGCATTTCATCCGGTTGCTCCCCAGTCTCTATTTCCATTCCCTCAGATCTTGTGTCTTGCCCCCTAGTTTCTGTGTTTTCGACTCTCACTACCAGTGATCTTGATTAATTTTTCTTGGCGAGCTGTATGGAGAGTAAGTGGCACTGCCGAGCTGTCTGCTGGTCTGTTTTCATATACCCTATTCTCATAAGGGTCAAACAATAAACCGCTATGACCATCTTGGTTTTTCTCATCAAAGGTCGCCTAAATATGAGGCCCACCGGCTTCAGATCTGAGTCTGGGAGGCCCATCTTTCTAAAGGCTTCCAGTTGGAGAACCTCGACTGCGCTGTCGCTGTCGACCAAGACTCTCTTGATTTGGAAATTACTAATTGTGGCGGACACGACAATCGGGTCGCTCCCATTGTCCTCCAGAACATTAATGTTTTTATCTATGAAGTCCACTAGCCAGTCTTCACTATGTCTTGTTTTCTTATGGGCGATGTCAACCGCCATCACGCTTTTAAGATGCGCCTTTCTCTTGGAACTACAACTCACCCATTCCTCTGTCCCCCCTATTATCATATTGATGACCCCTTGGATGGGCTTTTTCCCCTCTTCTTTATTGTTCTTCTGATTTCCCGCCAATGTCTGTCCCTGTTGGGCGCCCATTGTTTTGACAAACTGTTTAATCTGTCCCTTCCTGATAGCATCTTCGATGGCGTCCTTCATAGATCGACAATCTTCAGTACTATGCCCTACATCATTATGATAATATCATATTTCTTTAGAGTTCAGGCGAGCCGGGTTGTTTTTCATTGGGTAAGGGTACCCAAAATACCTTCATGAGATACTACGTTCAAAATATATGCCCTGGAGGCATTCAGAGGGTATATTCTTGGAATTTGGAGTAGGGGCCCTTTCTGATCTTCTACTGTAGCCCTGATTAGGGCCAGCCTACAGACTCTGGGAAATTTTGTCTGGCGACCTTGACCTTCTACGACGTGAATCAAATCTAGACTGATTCCTGTTATCTCTCTGCCCTTGTCTATTTGCCTGAAATCTCTCTTGATTCTGGGACTGATTTTCCCGTTCAGTGCTTCTTTCTGCCATCTTCATTTCTTCAGTTTCAGCGTACCTCTGGGCCTTTTCATAAAGGTTGTAGAGCTTCTCTGGCTTGGTGTCTGTCAAGGCGTATCCTAGGTGTTCGTGGCGAACACCAGAAATGAATGCTTGTATGGCCCAGTCATCGTGCATGTCCTTAATCTCCATTATGGTGGAGTTAAATCGTTGAATGTACTCTCTCAGATATTCATTCTCTTTCTGTTTAACTACTAATAAACTGGCGGGTGTCTTGAAGATCGCCTTATTGGCGAGGAAGCGGGCAATGAACATCCTGCTCAGTTTCTCAAAGCTATCGAAGGAGTTCACCGACAGTGAATGGTACTAAGTTTTGGCGTGTACGTGTAACATTGTGGGAAACACTCGGCATTTGAGGGCATCACTCGCCCCAAGCAAGTCCATGTAATTGATGTACTGGATGAGGTGGTCGACAGGTTCCTTGGTGCCGTCGTAAGTCTTCTCCGGCAATTTTGTAGACGTGTGCACCTGCTCCTGTCGAATTTGGGCCGTTAAGGGACTGTTATCATTGCTTATCCATTCTATTTCCTTTGCTTTATCCTTCATCATCCCCTGGACTTCTCTGCGCAGGGCCGCCATCTGGGCATGAACATTCATAGTAGTTGTCCCTACAGTGTTTGTTCTGACTCTTATGTTAAGAAGGCCATACCTTTCTTGGGTTTGGGCTCGTCCCTCAGGGAATTCACTCTAGTCATTTTCCCGTGTTCTTTCACGACCTGCTTGACGACTTTCGTGTAAGGACGAGCTACTACTTTTTTTCTATTGGTCTCGGTATTGGTTTTTTTGTAGGTTGCTAATTTGCTGGGTGGCTTGGAGTACGGTTCTTTGTTGCTCTGCCAGTTGTGCTTGGAGTTTTTGTATCTGATTCATCAACGCATGCTGCATTGAATCCGGGTACGGTGGGGGCGGTATGATATGGGGAAAGTTGGACAACCCCATTTGTGGGTTGGCTGCTGGTGTCAGGTAACCTGAAGCGCCTATTGGGTCAACATCGGGCTCAAAAGTGACACTAGTACGCTCCCCAGTCTCAGCTGGGGGCATATAGGGCGGCTGGCAGAGGCTCTCATTCCCAAGATGGGGCGAGAGCCTCGTCGAGTATTTGAGACGGTTTCGTTGACTAAATCTGGGGTTGTTGATAGTATTGGGGAGTTGGTTATTAGTAAATTCTGGTAATAGCCATAAGGAGGGTAAGGTTGGTGGTACCAGGGGTTGGGGAAGAGGTAGTTTTGGTGGTAATTTGGAAAATATGGGGATATTCCTAGAGAGGGGGAGGAGAATCCATGGCTTGGTATTACTGAAGATAACTGGGGGCTAGTGCTAGATGTACCAATGCCTGAGGTCTCTGGGGTATGTTGCTAACTGCTCATAAGCAAGAGCTTAAACTGTCGTATGTTGCTCCTAAGCAAGAGCTTAAACTGTCGTATGTTGCTCCTAAGCAAGAGCTTAAACTGTCGTATGTTACTCCTAAGCATGAGCTTAAACTACACATTAAAAAAAAAAAAAAAAAAAGATGAACTACGTTATGACTTGATCCTTCAAATTCGAGGGTACGTAGGCAGCTTGGTTTCATTGCCAAGTTCAGTCCAAAAAAAAAAATTTGATTCAAATATTATCTTTTGTTCACTTGAAAGTATCATGATAATTCTCCATTCAAATTTCATGACTCAAATTATTTTTCAAGTAAAACAAATCTTTTGCAAATTAAAGATCTTTGGGAATTTAATTTGTAGTCCATACATGATGCAAAAATGCTCCAGAAAGTGCAAAAGAAAGATGATATATGGAGAAAAAGAAATTTAACTTCATTTCAAACTTGAAAAGAACTTACAATAAAAAAAAAAAACTAGCAAGCCTAAGAACTAATATAAATTTCAAAAAAAAAAAAAGTTACATCAAAAGGGATTCAGGGCTTCCATTTGAAATTCTTCAAGTCGTCTCGAGAGGCTTCCAACATATTTCGCAACAAATCTAAGTTTTTGGCTTCATCCTCAGTAAGGGTAGTAATAGACTCAACAGAATTCATCTCTTCACGAATCTTGGAGGTGTCGGTTCTTCTTCTTTTCAATTCATCTTCAGTTTCTTGGAGCGAAGATTCAAGTCTATGCTTTTTGCGTTACAAAGTAATGAACTCTTGCTCTATATCTGCCAAGTTCGACTGCAGGGTGTTAAGGTTCTCAACAGTCTTATGTTCAAGTAACATTGAATCTTTAAGTCGAATTTCAAGTGCTTGAAGTCTTTCAATTCTATCCTTGGATGAAGAAATGGAAGATTCAAGCTCATTAAACTTCTGGACTTGTGTAAAGTAGTCTTCCACCATGCCTTTTAATAAGGATGAATCAACAGACTTAATTGCTTCTATTGCATCAAAGATCTTGTGGACATCACTAGCAAGTGAAGAAACCCGATCAAAAGAAGCGCGAATAATTCTTGGTTGAATGCTTTCCCACAAAATAGTTGCAAGCTTCAACTGACTATCGGATATCACTTTTTCAGCACTAAACTTAGAAAATTCTGGAAGGGCGAGATGACTAGCTTCAACATGAGGGCCTGTGGAAGTCTTCACTATAGGGGAAGTATTATTAACAATCACATTAGGGCAAGCATCTTCTTGGTTGGAAACGGTACTTGAAACATTATTTCTAATCTTAGCTGCAAGTTTGTTGAACTCATGCGAACTAGAAACTGAAGCTTCACTTTTGGCGGGGGATATATCACCTTGAAAGGATTCCCTTGGCCTGGTTCGCTTCCAATGTCTTTCATGATCACTCTCATCAATTAAATCTTCAACGATCGCATTATGTTTCTCTTCGATAACTTTCGGTAAAACCCTTTGTCCTTCATCAACTAATGACACTGATCGAGGAACTTCTTGGGAAGTCTTCACATGCTCCTCTGTTAAATCTATAGTGGACGAGACTTTGGCTTTATTGGATTTGTCTTGCGAAATCTCTAAAGACTTTTTCTTAACATCCTTTGGAGGTTTTCTTCTCTTTGACGGTGATGTACGGATGCTCGAAATCAAAATATCAATAGAATGCTCAAGATATGGCTCATGAACTTTCGACCACCATTCCATGTATCTTGCGGTTGCATGATCATTAGGATTTAGAGAACGAGCTGGAGAGATCAATCTGGACTTTGTATGAGAACGAGTGCAAATTCTCCAAAACCTACATAGATCATCCACAGATCCAGAACGAATATCTTCCTTAAGAGCTCCGGGAATATCTTGACAAAACCCAAATTGTCTCCCAAATCGATGAGGACTGTAAGGTTCTACAATGATGGCTTGGTTACATCGGGCAGGCAAATAGCTCGAACGAACATTAACAAGGTAGCCATGATTGATCTTACTAAGAGTGTCATCATCAACAATCACTTCATCTCTATTCCTGGGATATAAGTTAGCATTCCACACTATGCCATTATGAATCAACTTGCGGGCGTCATAATCCTCAAAATATTTGGCTCCACCTTCTCCTGAAAACTTGCTCATCAAAGGCCCATATACATCATCTGGATTTTGAAAGTGAGTCCGGAAGTAATAACTTAGCCACCCATAAATTAGTGAATTGGAAAACACGCATCTGAAGAGCCCGCTTGATTAGAAAGTGTAATTCGGTTTAGTCCATGGTAAATATTGGCTAACACCGGGACCGCGAGATTAACAGTTCTCCCAATCGCCATCAGGCTGGCTATCTTAAATGTCTCTGGCCGAACAAATTCTGAATCTTTACTTGGGAAAACGAAAACACAAATCCAACAAGAAAGGTAGGCAGCTAAATAAGTGTCTGTTGTTAAACTTTCTTTGATTCCAAGTGTAGTGAATGCTGTATCTCCTGCCATTCCCCGACCTTGGCACTTTCGAAGAATCCCAGTAGGGTTATGTGTAGCTTTTGGACGAACAAGCTTCTTTGCTTTTCGAGCAGGTGGCTTGGTGTAACGCAATTTCCCTTGAAACCAAAAATTGATCCAATCCTCAATAGACACCTTATCCTCCTTGCCTTGCTTCAAAAGATGGAATGCAGCAAATAGATATTCACAACATCTCGGGATGAATCTTCCCTTGTTATCAAAGCCAGTCAATTCGGCAGCACAAGGAATGACTTCATCATAAAAGATGTCGTGAATGGGCAAACCGCCTAGCCTATGCAAATCCCATAAGGAGATGGACGCTTCCCCAGTAGCAAGGTGGAGAGTATTGGTAGCCGGGCACCAAGCTTCACAAAAAATGCGAATGACGTCCTTGTTGTGATCATAAGTGTATAATGATGCATAAACAGCATCATATATACTAACAGTCATTAAATTTTTGTTGAAGTGGTATAACACATCTTCAGTCCATTCCCAGTACTTTGGTATGTAACCGAACTCTCCAAAGATCTTGAAGGAAAATCCCCAATATGATTTTTCGGAAGTGATACGGCTTCCCAACGTGTCAAACTTCTCATGATTAGAAGTATTGACGTGAAGACTAGACTGAAGAGATCTCGCCTTTGGAGAAGATTGTAAGGTTGGGGAAAGCTCTATTGACCAATCTTCTAGAGTGGCAGGAAAATCAAATGATTTCCAAGCGGACTTATATCTACCCGATATGGGCTTGTCGATGGAGAGATATAATCCTTCTTTTATGTCTTCGTCTTCCTTGGAAAGAATCACAAGATAATCTTTGTGATCTTTGAAGTACACCATGATGATTCTACAAAAACAAAAACAAAACAAACAAAAACAAGTCAAATAGGTAAAAAAAAAAAGGAAAAGTCGGACTTTTCAGAAATTCTCCCCTCGCAAAAATGTTTCTCTTATAGGCAAACATGGCAACCCAATTTACGTAATCCAATAATATAGGGAAAGATGGGCTAATCGACGGGCTTGCAATTGGGCCAAGCATATAGTTGAGATGAATTTTTAGGCTTTCAAAAAGGCCCAACCTGATATATTTACGTTTCCAGCTTTTGACCAATTTGTTTACGGTTTTCACGTTCATGAAAAAGGATTTTTTTTTTTCAAAATAATGGTGGATTGAAAATTCATGACCGAGAGAGAAAGAAATCATAGGGATTTACAATTACAAGTGCATGTTAATATATTGTGTCAAGATCAGAGATTTCACTTTGGTTGTCTTCGGATGATGAGAAGCCAAGATGCAAATGACTTTATCAACTTTTTTGTCCAGCTAGATTTCCAAGAAGATTCTTTGAAAAACAGGAAAATATATATAGGAACCAAAATTTGGCATGATTTTATGCAACTTACACAACAGTGTCAATCTCAGCTTTTCTTTCCCCCGAAAGACATGGATATGCGTGTGCGCGTTTCATTTTTTTTAACAATTGTTAAGATTAGCGCCTCAGCGTCGTGATGACGAGGCCAGCGGCGATGTTATCAATGTCGTCAGTACACTCAGTAGTGGCATGTATAGTAAATTAATTGAATGCATAAGGGTTAAAAGATTGTTGATATGACCAAAAAAAAAGGAAAAGAAAAAGAACTCACCTGTTAAGCTCTCCAACGTAGCAACCTCTGGCAATTAATTTGATATGCAAATTAGTTTGAGAAGGCCATGCTTTTATAGGGGAAATAATTCAAGTCCCATGTGGTCAAGGAATAGAACTTCTAATTGCATTAGAATTTCTTTAAAACTGGAGGTTGAGTTTTAATTGAAATTAATTTTAGCAAAGAAGCGATTAGATCAAAGTCAAATTCTTTGGAACCATAGAAAGTCTTCAAACTGTGAATTATATTTTGCGTGGGTTATTGGGTTCCTTTACCAAGTCAAACTCTTTAAAAAAAAAAAATTAAAGTTTGGCTTAAAACCATTTTTTGTTACGTAGGCCAACATTGGCCTATATATATTTTTTTTTTACGTAGGCCAACATTGGCCTATATTTTCTTTACGTAGGCCAACATTGGCCTATATTTTCCTTACGTAGGCCGATGTTGGCCCGATATTCATTTAGTGCTAAATCATTCAGGGTGGGTCGATCGTCCATTCATTTGCTAAATCAATTTTTTTCGTCTCATATGCAAAATTATATGAGGATAATTAATTGATGTAGATAAATTTCAAGACTTGTCCACTTGCTACACTAAAAAAAAATTTCGTGTACGTAACCAAGTCTTGAGGGGGCATTTGTAGAAGGAGAAAATTTGTAACCAATTACAACTAGCCACATGTCAATTGGAATTTCTTTAATTAAGAAATTTTCAATTAAATTATACATTACCATGTGAGATTGATAATATCATATTGTAATTAATTATTTTATAATTAATTAAATATGTACACATGGTTTGACCAATCAAATTACAAGGATTCATGGGTCATCCAATCAAATTTCACTCATGTGTCATAATTATTTTACCTCTAATTAAATTAAATTAATTAAGAGATAAATAAATATTTTATCTCTAATTTAATTAATTAATTAAGTGATAAAAATTTTATCTCTAATTTAATTAATTAATTAAGGGATAAATAATAAAGTTTTATCTCTAATTAAATTAATTAAGAGATAAATAAGAAGATATTATCTCTAATTAAAATAATTAAGAGATAAATAAGGAGGATGAGTTCTTTTAAAACTCTCTTTCACCTGGCTAGCTACCACTATAAATAAAGACCTCCCCTTAACACAAATTCAGAATTCAGAAAGCCTGAAGAGAAGAAGATTTTGAAGAGCCAAATCCTCTCAAAAGTCTTAAGAAGAAATTAGAGAAATTCTAAGAACGCGGTGCTTGTTCTTGAGAATTCTCAAAGAAGTTGCTCTCCGATCTTGTTCATTGAAGGAAATGAGATAATTCCTGTTTTTCAAGACTAAGTCTAGAAGACCCTTGAAGCAAATCTCACCGATTCAAGATCAAGTCGTGAAGACCCTTGGATCAAAGTTTTACTGAAGAAAAGAATCAAAGGATTTCTTTCTTTAAGAATATTCAGAGATTGTAACCTCTAAGTTTGATTAACAAAATTATTATTTGACTCCAAATTTTCTTTGTCATATTTTTGACTCGAAATTTGTGTGTACAGATATACAAATATCTTGATATGTTCTTTGAAGGGGAGGCCTCTCCATGTTATTGCAGAAGCAAGAATAAGAGTGAGATCATCAATGGCAGCTACTATGGGAAGTTAGGTGGTAATAAGGATCAGGAAAATAATGGGATTTTAGAGACTTTCCATGGGAGGCAAAAGAAATTGAAGGAATTGATTGTTTTACTTGAATTTGTGGAAAATTTGTTGAACAAAAAGAAAGGTACTGTTGAAGTTGGATATAGTTTCAGGAACCAAAAATATGTTGCTGTCCATAGATTGGGAAATAGGTGGTCTGATTGTGGGTGTGATTCTTGCATTTCCTGGACCAATATTGATGATCCCAAGCTTCATGTTGTGGTGAAGGAGGCTTCTTCCCAAGGTATGTAATTGCTTCCGGTTGATCTTTCTTTTACTACATCTGACAATTCGTATATTTATATCGTGTTCGTGTACTTTGTCGTGTTATAATCGTGTGTAAGATATTTTATATTTATATAAATTTTGATACGTTAATAATTTGTATTATATAGATTTTGAGACATTCGTGTATTCGTATCGTATTCGTGCTATTTTTTGTGTCGTGTTTTAGTTATTTCTCCATGTCGTGTTCCTGTCGTGTCCAATATTGTCAGGTCATGGACACTTCTATCATACGGTGTATAGCTAGCATTACTATTATTTATTTATCAATGATTAAAAAATCGAATCGGACGTCAAACCGATGAGATCTCCATTTATCAATTCAATCGGTTGAATCAGGAGATTCAATTAAAAAATAAATTAGATATTAAATATATGATTTTTGATATTAAATAAGTATTAAATATAATAAATATTTGGATTAATAGTAAATTCTTTAATATATAACTAAAAGGTTAAAGGTTCAAATCCCATCGCTTAAAAAAAAAAAATTAATTTTTACTGGTTGAACCGAGTTTTTATCGATTCATAAAATAACGATTCTTTGATATGTATCGGATTGGACAGATTTTCGATTCTAAATCGAATCGGTCCGATTTTTTTAACATTGTTGTTTATAGTTACTAAGTTATATATAGTATAGTATATCTTTGACATCAATTACTTTGTTTAATTTTGACAGCCAATAGAGAGGATTCAAAGGAAAATCCAAAAACATGTGAAAACGTGATATTCATACATGGGATTCTCAGTTCTTCCTCATTTTGGACAAAAATTCTTTTTCCAAAGCTAGCTGAATCAGAGAAGAGCAATGGGTACAACATGTTTGCAGTTGATCTATTGGGATATGGAAAAAGTCCAAAGTCAAGGGACAATTTATACAGTTTAAACGACCATATGTGGAATGGATTGAGAAATCTGTAATCTCTCAATTTCAATTAAATTCTTTCCACTTGGTTGCTCACTCCATGGTTCCATAATTGCATTAGCCTTAGCTGCAAAGCACTCCAAATATGTCAAATCAATTACTCTTGTGGCCCCTCTAAGCATACATCCAATTTCTTTTTATAAAAGAAACGGTTCTAAGGTGATGTCATGATTATTATTTTACGATTTTGATTTTTTATGTCGTTGATATTTATCGTAATTGATCGCGATTCGTTATGTCTGTAATTGAGATAAATGCAATGCGATTGAAAACGTGTCCGCTATCGCAATTTAAATCTCTAACCACAGTCTGAGATGCTGAGATCAATGTTGAAAAGATTGGGCCGAAGCTTGAACAGGTAAGACCTTCGATTACTGGTTCAACCGATCCAACTGGTTGGACCTTTTGAACCTGACGATTGTATTAAAAAAATGTAAATATTAAATAAGTAATTTTAATATTAAATATAGTAAATATTTAATAAAAATATGTATTTGGCAAAATTATATGATCTTTAATATAGATTCAAAAGGTTAAATATTTAAATCTCATCACATACAATAAATTTTTAAAAAATAAAAATAAAAAATAAGTATAAAACTGATTTTTTCGGGTTTTTATTGGTTCGAAAAAACCGATTCTATGACATGCATTTGACCGGACAAGCCATCGGTTCCTGTTCAACCGGTCCGATCGGCCGATCTGGTCCGATTTTAATAACAAAGACTGAGATTTGAATCTCAAATCTGCTGAATATCACTTTTAAAAATGATTGCATAACGAACTAGATTAAACCTTAAATTTTTTATTTTTTTATTTTTTGGTTTAAGTTTCGGGGGTTTTGGGAGGATGGAGTGGAATATACGGCGATCAATTGCCTTACACCCAAGAGATTGTGGCCGCCAGAAGCGTTTCTTTCGTCGGTCATGACATGGTATGAACACTTGGGGGGGCGATGTGTTTATTTAATAATGTGCCGAAACCATAGGACATGAGAAACACTTATTAAGCGACTCACCGGAGTAAGGTAAATAACTCAAAATTATTAGAATAACATTTTTTTAATATACACACGACACGAACAGATCCGACTCTCCTCTATTACTCTTCAACCCATTATTTTTTAATATATTTTTAATCACTATTCACAAATATAATTTTTATAATTAATGAGTGAATTCTTACACATGTGAATGATAAACATATTAAAAAATAATGGATTGAATCTTAATCCGACATGAACACACATATATATTAAAAAAAAAACCTTTATTTATAATTTTTTAACATAAATTTTTTTACCTTTTATATGACTTTTTTAATTTGATCCTATTCCGTCTAAAAAAATCAGATAAAATAGTAATGCTTTAAGACTAAATTGGTGACAAGTGATTTACACTGGAATTAATTTTGCTAACGAGACAATTAATGCGATTCATTTTTATAATACATTAAAAGAAATATTATTATATTTTTTGTACAAAAAAAATTGCAGTTTAAGGATAAGAGAATGGATTGCAGATACTAATATTCGAACCCCAGATTTATTAGATGTCACCTTTTAAAGGTGACTATATGAACCAACTGAATTAACCTTCGAATTCAAAAAAAGATATTATTTAAAATGATGATCATAGTGCTCTTAAAACATCCGTCAATTCGATGATGAGTTTTGAATCCAAATCCAACAATTAATCAGAGATATCTGAATTTCATGTTTTTGGACTTGACCAAGCACACCCATCATTCAGGGTGGCATACAACACTAATGTGCTATACAGGGGAGTAAAACAGATGGATATAAACCTGGAAATTTTGATGAAATCAAGGAAAAAAGTGCATGTTTTTATGGGAACCAAAGACAAATCTGTTCCACCAGATTGTGGGAACAAGATGAAGAAGAAATTCCCTCAAGTTGAGGTTCACAACATCCCAGATGTTGGCCACCGATCTGTCCTCTTCAGAAGAGAGAAAGATTTTGCTCAGGATTTGTTTCGAATTTGGAAAAATAATGCTAGCTAGCTAGCTGCAGCTGATCATGATCATAATTTCCTTGTAATTAATTTGAAATTCATGGGGAAAAATATATATATATATATATATATATATTGATTTTCAAAGACTATATCTGTGATTTTACTCAAGCCTCAAGGGCTCTTAAATTCACAGAAATAAAAAGATGAATTTTATTTTTTTTATTACAGAAATAAAAAGATATAATTCATGTAAATTCCAAAAATCATGTATATATATATATATATATATAAGAAATTGTTTAATTTATCATCAGTAGAATTTTTAAATTTCAAAAACGAGATTAATAAGATAGTACATACCTCTCAAGGTATATAAATAAAAAATAAAAATAAAAATAGACATATAACAAATTTTTAACATCATTTGTAAAATTAAATTGCACCGTCAATATATTAAAAACGGATTATTTTTATGGTTTAAAAACTTTAAATTTTAATTCGGGTCTTTTATTCAAATCTTGAGTAGATTGAAGTTTATAAAATCAATAAAAAAAAAACATACGTATTGTATAATTTAAGTTTAATGGAAATATAAAACATAATTTAATTTTTTTTATATTCTCAAATTTCTTATTAATAAAATTTTATAATTTGACTTTTTTTTTTTATCTCGATTTTTAACATAAATTTTTTTGCTTCATCCTTTATGAAAGCCAAAAGAAATTGATGGAATTAATTATTTTACTTCAATTTGTGGAAATTTCGGTTTAAATATATATATATATAATTAAAGTCAAATATTCCTCGAGCAAAATACAATATTATACACTCTAATTGAATCAGTAGTTGTACTGAATAAATCAAGAATTGACCTTAAGAAGTAGTTGTTCAATTCAATTATCATTTGTAAGCACCATAGATCGAATTTCCATCTTGCTAGAATCCAACTTATAAACAAGACGGGTGAATTATTGGAGTTAAGTCCGATGTTCTTTAATTAAATATATAATTGAATTGATCTCTCAATTAAAAGATTATTTTAATTTAAATTATAAAATTATCTTTCAATTTTTAAAAAATTATAAAATTACCCTTAATTGAGGGATCAATTTGATCCCTCAATTGAGGGATTACTTTAATTTAATTTATAAGATATGCATTCAACTTGACAAACACAAGAATTGTATGTTTTAATTCAAGTTTGTGTCTCAATATACTATTCCAGGAAACTCAACTTCATGGCTGTAGATTTCATTAGGCACACTCATCATTTCGCTTGACATTTATGTTATTCCAATTTTTAATTTTTTAAATTGAAGTATTCGTATCCGACACATATTTAAATATGGATATGAAATATGATTTTTCAAATATATATATATTTTTAAATTAAGTATACCTATACCATAAATAAAATTTAGGAACAGGCAAATTAATTTATCTGTTTTTCTTTTCTTCAGGTGATTATTACTATTCTTATGAAACAAACCAAACATGCTACGAAATTATTGCTCTGCAATTGAAAGATATATATAAACTTACTTGCTTAATTAACTTTTTAGCATTTTGTAAAAGTATGACAGCCTGCTAGCCTACAATTAATATTCATCACCCTAGTAATTAACTATACTTCTTATATCTACTACTTGTTTTAAAATTTTATTTTGGAAGTATTCTTTATAAAAATTAAATCTTAATCTTTGACTTAATTTTTTTTCTTTATTAATTGAATTATTATGTGAATGAGAAATAATATTTTTAGCTACTAGTATTAGACAAAACAATTTATTTGTTACATTGCAATGCTGTTCTCACAAATCCATCCAAAATTATTGCTGACTTTTGCATATAATATTACTATTTTTCAATGGGTCAAAGTGTAAATTTCAACCGTGGCCAAATTTTGACATGGAAATGAAAAGGCTCAAAAGCAGTTTATCTAGTTTCTGAAACCACGTGCGGACGAAACTGCTGGCTTTTGGCACTCGGGATATTAAAGTATTCAATCCTTTTTCTTTTTTTTGTTATAAAATACTAATCTTATAATTGAAAAAAAAAAACACTCTTTAAAATCAATTTGCAAAACTTAAGTTATAATTAATTTTATTGAATTAATTTTAATTATTTTATTAAAATAAAAAATAAAGAATTTTATTTATAATATATACTAATAAACTTAAAAATTAAATTAATTTATAATAATAGAAATAAATTTTTTATTCTTTTTTAATCGTACTTAAAAAGATAATATTTAAATTTATATATAAGTGTAATAATAAAGAAGAAATATTTTAAAAGATAATTTAAAATATAAAATTAAAATAAATTAATAATTTATGTTTTATTTATTAAATTAAAATTTTAGTCCTAAAACTTTATTTTTGTTCACTTAAGTCTTAAAACTTTAACTTTTAAACATTCAATCCTAAAGATTTTCAAGCAAATGAAATATTAATTTTTCTGTCATTTGACAATAAAAAATCTATCGAAATGCATATTTGACATGCTTACTTGGCATATTCTCTTAAATGGCACTTTACTAAATGGGCTTAGTGGCACTCTAAGCAGTAAAATAAATAAAATAAAGTAATATACAATTTAAAAAAAAAAATTGATTTGACTTGGAAGATAAAAAAATTGAGAAGATTATATAAAATATAAAAAACATAATACAATAATCTATTTTACATAAAATTTAGATCAAATTTCACTTTTATAATACAAACTATAATAGTCAACAATCTAAACTATTAAATTAAAAAAAAAATCATAATTCATATATGTTTTTTTATATTTTATACAACATTTTCAAATTTTTATCTTCCAAGTCAAAACAAAATTTTTTAAAAAAAATTTATATTACTTTATTTTATTTTTTAAAATAAAAAAAAAAATTATTTATTTTACTGCTTGTTGAAAAAAATAGTGAAGAAGGGGATAAACTTCCCACACAATTAATGGAGTGTTATGTAAGAGCACATACCAAGTAAGTCCATGTCATGTAAGCAGATCAAATATACATTTATTAGATTTCTGTTTATCAAATTACGGGAGAACTAATATTTCATTTGTTTGAAAACTTTTAAGATTGAATGTTTAAAAATTAAGATTTTAAGATTTAAGTTCAAAAAAACTAAATTTTAGGATTAAAATTTTAATTATCTCTTAATTTTTTTTTATAAAAATTATACTTAATTTAAATTTGAATAATTTTAAATTAATTTTTTTTGTATGATTGAAGTCCGGATTATTTTAATTTTTAAGTTTGAATTTTGATCTTTTGAATTCGAGTCAGATTTAAAATTTATTTATAAAATAAGAATTTTTTTCTAAAATAATTGTATAAATAAAAGAAAATTAGTTACCACATCTTCTCTATCAAAGTATAAAGTCTGAAGCACAGGTGGTAGGTGCACCAGATCCTTTCGCTTTGGTCTCATTAGAAATACTACAGAGGTGTTTACATCTAACATCTGCCCATTTCACTATTTTCTCTTCTCTGCCATTAACCAAACCAAATCTAAGCACCATTGCTTAAGTTAAAACAAGGAATAAAGTAACACCCACTTTTTTTCTTTTTCTTCTGTCCTACCCATTATAAATCTGGGGTCTTTTTATTAGAAGGGTTAGTTTTTGGGGTGGTTGGTTTTAAGATCATGGATTTTGATTTCTTGCAATCTGTGGATGTTCAGATTCTTGTTGGTGTAGCAGTAGCTGTTTTAGCCATTGTTGTTGCTGCTGCTTATCTGTTTTCCTCTAGGAAATCCAAAGGTTTTGACTTTTCATTCAATTGCCTTTTTGCATATGTTTTAGCTGTTAAAATTTCTGTTCTTTAAGATTATTTCTTTTTCTTTTTTTCTTCTTCTTTTGATTGATTGTTCTTGGAATTTTAAGTAATGGATTTCTGTGTATATTTTCGTGTGTTTGTGTCTGTTGGTTAATGGAGTTTTTTGGGGTATGTTTGGTATTGACTCAGATATTAGCTTCTTGTTAGAATGTATTGAATAAAAGATGAAACTGGGATGTGAAAGTCTTCATATTTGTTTGAGTAGCTTGTCGCATTGTTGCGACTGTTTACTGTTGGTCATGATTTGTACTGATTCCTGCATGTTTTTGGCATAGCTGTATATTTATTGCTCTTTATTGAAGTTTTCATTTTTCTGATAAAGAGAAATTATTACTATAAAAAAAACGTCAAAAAACAGGTGAAGTACTTTACCCTGCTGTCAGAAGCATGTCATTGCTAATCAAGTTGTTTCCTAGTAAGCAATTGCATTCATAAGTATTGAATGCCAACTTGGCTTTCATGCTTAATTGCGGACTCAGGGTGTTGAGCAATTATAACTTTTCTAAGTTAGCTTTATGACTGATTGAGGCTGGTATTATGTGGCTCTTACAAAGAACAATGTACACTGCAAGCACTTGAAAAAGGTTAAAAGAAACTGGAGTCAATCTATGGCAATATTTTGATGAGTATTGTTCTGAATTTCTGATAGTAAAGTTACATTGTCAGACTTGACAAAAGACCGTTCTATTGTGTTGGTTTTAACATGTGACTGCTTGGTTAGGCAAATTTGCAAGTTGAAGCAGTCTAGGTGGTTTAGGTTGTCAAGGCGTACGTCTAAGCGTGCCTACGCCTTGCACCTTAGCTTAAGATAACAAAAGCGCCTCAGAACCTTTCGGGCGAGACGCATTTGATCAGGCGCACGCCTGATGCGCATAGGCACGCTTTTTTGTAAGGCGATAGGCATAAAAAAGACCCGCCTGATTGAAGTTCTCTATAGCTTCTTTTATTTTAACTTTTTTCATTGGATGTACCTTTACTAGTAAGAAAAGGGATAGTATCAAACTTTCTACTTCTTAATATTTGAGTATTCAACAACAAACATGAGACCATAAGGAAATCATGCATATTGGCTAACAAAATTTTTTTGCATGTTTTGAAGATAAATCGGATCATTCTTTAGAGTTTATTATCATAATTATATATCTTAAGCTTATTATATATATATATATATATATATATAGAAACAAACACATATACATATTACGTCTTACTTCACTCAGGCGAGTATTTTTTTTGCGCCTTGCGCCTGAAGTAATATAAGGGTTCTAACGCCTAGAGTGCGTCTTGCGCCATTAGCAATGCTGGGTGGTTATACTTGAATTTGGCTTGCTAAGACTTGTTGAGCTCCAGATGTATCGTCAGTTCCTTGTACCATAATTGATCCCTAAATATTTTATCCCCACTCCTTTGCCTGCGTCCTTCTTCTTTCATCATATTGAGCTCAAACTATTATATTATCATTAGATTTTTGTGTTCGAATATGCAATTGTTTATTTTGCCAACATATTGTATTTGGCTAGTTTAAGATTTTGAAAACGGTTGTTCTCTTTTGCAAATGGATTTTTCTATGCTAATGCAAATGTTAGAAGGGCAATCACTTTTTTTTGTCCCTGTAAAAGTTAACTTATTGAGACTTAATTATGCATCTGCTTCTGTGTAAATTCTTCTTTTGTCTGCGTTTTGATACGGTGTTGTTTTCTTATTAAGTTGCTCACATAGTTATATGTGCTTTTAGGCTGTCTAGATCCAGAGAATTTCAAAGAGTTTAAACTTGTCAAGCGCCACCAGCTGAGCCATAATGTGGCAAAGTTCACATTTGAACTTCCTACTCCTACTTCGATTTTGGGACTTCCCATAGGACAGCATATAAGTTGCAGGTTAAGTTGATTGTATTTATCCTTGTTGATACTTTCCAACTATGTTGCTCCGACTCTTCATTTTTCTTTGAAGTACCCGTGTCCGAGACCCGTATCCGGCGCCTGTATCTGGCACATATCCGTACATGGGTATAGGGATATGATCCTCCAAGGACCCTCCAAATACATGGAAATCTTGGAAAAATTGAACATATCTGACACTCACACCCGATTCCGAGTAACATAGCTTTCCAAATGCTTCTGATCTAGACTACTAAATAAGTTAGATGTTTTTCGTATTAACAGGGGCAAGGATAGCCAAGGTGACGAGGTTATTAAACCATATACACCTACAACATTGGATTCTGATGTTGGTTATTTTGAATTAGTTATTAAGGTACTTTCCTGAAACTTCTTGCTGGTTGGAGTTGACTTCAGTGTGATATTAACATATCTGGGAGTTCACATCCTATGTTGCTCCGACTCTTCATTTTTCTTGGAGTACCTGTGTCCGACACATATTCGAACATGGGTATGAGGATATGACCCTCTAAGGACCTTCCAAATACATGGAAAAACTTGGAAAAAATTTAACATATCCGTATCTGACACTTGCACCCGAGTCCGAGTAACATAGTTCACATCTACTAACTTTATGATGAAATTTTGCTTGTAAGTAGATGTATCCTCAAGGAAGGATGTCACACCATTTCAGAGAGCTGCATGTTGGTGATTATCTTGCTGTGAAGGGACCCAAGGTATACAATTTCTTTCATATGAATGCATAAACTGCTCTTGGCTGTAGGGTTCTTGGCTCCTTTTGTGCCCTGTTTTATAGGGCTGTGTCTGTAGAAAAAGTATGCTGGATAACATTCCTATTGGTATTAGCAACAATGGTTTTTTTTTTTTCCTACAAGCTAGCCATTTTGGCCTTTGTTCCAACCAGAAATACTAGATTATCCCAATAAAACTCATTGTTACTTTCATTACTGTTGAGTATGATGCAATCTTACCAAACATTGCAATGCATTTCCTATAGAATATGAACATATCACGTTTGTTTTATATGCGTTCCTATTATTATTGAAGGCTTGCTGCCTAGCTGGCTTTCTTGCCTCTTCTGAGTTATGTTCGACATGATAATTATTTGGTTCTCATTTCTTTATGTTGTTGTTCTGTGAATTGTTTCTTCCAGGGGCGGTTCAAGTATCAACCCGGTCAAGTTAGAGCATTTGGGATGATTGCTGGAGGCTCTGGCATAACTCCAATGTTCCAAGTATGTTAGCATTTGTCAACAAATGCTTCTTGTAATGTATTTGCTCATATCCGAGTGATGTTGGCTTGCCATATGTTTATAGTTTAACTATAGTCTTTTGCAAGGTTTAAGTGTTTATGTAACATGTTACCCACTCTTTCTTTTTTTCGGTTTTTGTTTATGATTAGGTAGCCAGAGCCATATTGGAGAACCCAAAAGACATGACAAACTTACACCTTGTTTATGCAAACGTAACATATGAGGACATTCTTTTGAAGGTACTTTAATTTACTACTTCTTTGTTGTTAATCTTTATACTACTTACTTTATTGATTAGTCCAAACTAACAAACCTAAAACAGGTTTCTTCTGTCTTGCCATATGGAGAGAAGAATACAAGCCTGCCTGTATGGGCAACGCTGAGTTAATATTTGGCCCGTCCTGAATGCAATTGTATGCTAGGCATTATGTTGCTCCGACTCTTCATTTTTCTTTAAGTACCCGTGTCCAATACTCGTATCTGACGCATAGCTAAACATGGGTATGGGGATATGATCCTCCAAAGACCCTCCAAATACATGGAAATCTAAAAAAAAAAAAATTGAACTTACCCGTATCCGACACTCACACCTGAGTCTGAGTAACATAGCTAGGCAAGACCTGTTTCTTTTTGGTGCAGCAAGGTCCAAACATAGGATTGGCCAAAACCCTTGCTTATGTCTTTACTACCTAAGGCTAGGCCTTTAGACTCACCTCATAGGACCTCGAATGACTCAAAATTTATATTATTTTATAATAATAAGCATCATGGTGGATTTCATTTCCATGTTATCATTATTAGAGATCACATTAAAAGTTTCCTCACATAGCTGCAATTATTTTTGAATGTTACACATTTAATGTGCAATGGTTATTATCTACGTTGCTCCGACTCTTCATTTTTCTTAAAGTACCCGTGTCCGACATCCGTGTCCGACGCATATCCACACGAGTATGGAGATATGATCCTTCAAGTACCCTCCAAATACATGGAAATCTTGGAAAAAATTGAACATACCCGTGTCGGACACATACCCGTGTCAGACACTCACACCCGAGTCCGAGTAACATAGGTTATTATAGCTACCATTGATGTACTTGCACAGGATGAAATACAAGCATGGGTGGTTACTGACTAGTTCATAGGTATTAAGAAATGCAATACTTCAAGATGTAAATGGATCAAAATTAAAACTCACTTGATTTATTTGCAGGAAGAGTTGGATAGCCTTGTCGCCAAGTATCCTGGTCGCTTCAAAGTCTGCTATGTTCTGAACCAGGTTGGATGCCTTTTCTTATGTTGCTACGACTCTTCATTCGACACTCATGTCCGACCCATATCTGGACATGGATATGGGGATATGATCCTCCAAGGACCCTCCAAATACGTGAATATCTTAGAAAAGATTGAACATGCCCTTGTCGGACACATACCCGTATCCGACACTCACACACGAGTCCGAGTAACATAGGCCTTTTCTATGTGGCAATCTCATGTTTTTCCCATTCTTCATCTGCTCATTGTTTCTGTAAATATCGTCGAAGGCCTAGGAACACAGTAGCTTTATCTAAATCTGAAGTGCCGTTAAATTCTCCCCCCTCTCTTTTTCATGCATAGCAGCAATGCAAATACAAATATGATAGATAATGCTGTTAAGCTTTTGTCGAAATAAAGAATAATAATGCCAGAAAATTTTCTGCTTTTACTAGAATATGAACAACAGTTATTTTTGAAATATAAATACTTTTCAAATGTAGAAAGGACAACCATAGTTGTGCCTGTTAGAGAAATTATTTGAGAAACAAATGGGTCTTGGAATTTATGTCCATGATATTACTTATTCATCACTCCATTTGGCTGCACAGATACAATTTCCTCTGATTCGTAATGCAGTTGGTGTGTGGTTTGAACTACTTGAACCTATGTTGCTCCGACTCTTCATTTTCCTTGAAGTACCTGTGTCCGGCATCCGTGTCCGATGCATATTCGGACATGGGTATGGGGATATGACCCTCCAAGAATCCTCCAAATACATGGAAAAACTTAGAAAAAATTGAACATACCCTTATTGGACACATACCCGTATCCGACACTCCAACCCGAGTCCGAGTAACATAGACTTGAACAATGTCTGATATGTGTTATTTTATTTGAAAATCACGACACTCTTGGACTAATTATTGGTGTTCTTACATGATTTACTGAACTATTCTGGCATGTTTAGAGTGGCATCCCATACAGCATTTTTGATAAATAAACGTCTCTATTGCTGCATCTCTTTCCATGGGGAGCATGTCACTCGCAATTCTTTTTACTACAATCCTGCAATTATCTAATTACAACACAGAATTATGTAGGAATCCACCACTTAAAAATATGAGTTCTACATAATATTTTGATGGATCTTACACAATTCAAGATTGCGATTGATTAATTGGACTGCAGTAATCTTGTGGTTGAAGGGCTGCAGTTGGCTTTTTACATACTGCAGGTCCAAGCTAATGACCATTTTATTAACAAATTACATTATGATGTTATTTCCTCAGCCTCCTGAAGTGTGGGATGGTGGTGTCGGCTTTGTGTCGAAGGAAATTATTCAAACCCACTGCCCTGCACCGGCACCTGATATCCAGGTATATTACCTATTTCCTTACAGTCTTTCTCTCAGTATGCCTGAACTCTGAGCGTTTTATGCCATGTTGCTCCGACTCTTCATTCTTCTTGAAATACCCGTGTCCGACGCATATCCGGACATGAGTATGGGGATATGATCTTCCAAGGACCTTCCTATATGGAAATCTTAGAAAGAATTGAACATACCCGAGTCCGAGTAACATAGGTTTTATGTATCGTGCTACTTATATCATGGATTAAAAAGTACCAAGAAGAAATTCTAATTTGATATTTGGGATCTGTAGATCCTAAGGTGTGGCCCTCCACCCATGAACAAGGCCATGGCTGGACACCTTGATGCTCTTGGATATTCACCTGAGATGCAGTTCCAGTTCTGATCCCTCGAGACGAGGTCAAGCTCGACTCCGAATGTCATTTATCATCTTCTTCATCGGTGCGACCAAAGCCATTTGTTGTGTACTCATCACCTGTTCTAGTTGGAACTCTTTAAGGATTGGAATCAATGGTCTTTACTTCAGTTGCTTTGAACTATTATAATGGTTTTCCATGACCATGTACTGAGGAATGATGTTAGATTTAGTGAACTTAATAATATCCAAGCAAGAAGAAGACACAATGAGATTCATCCCCGATTTCGGGTAACATGGGTATGATGTTACAGTTATTATTTTGTAGTTTCGACTCTTTCCGTTGTTAATATTTATCATCATATTTATCGTCGATATTTACTGCAATTAACTACGATAACATTCATTACGTCTTCAATCGCGATAAATACGACAGGTCATCGCAATTTAAATCTCTCATCCTTTGAACATTTTTTCCTACTGGTATTCAAAATTCTTTGGCATACACAGTGCATGCCATAGGGTGATCTCAGGGCTAACGAGTCAATCTGAAGATGAACAAATTGTAAAGATGTGATTGCAGCCAATTCTCGGGTTGCTAAATTTGGCACTTGTAAAAGCATGTGAGACTGCTGTAGATGTTTGAAAATCATGACCAAAATTTTCAGAAGCCTATACCAGAATTTACTTGGAAACATTTCATTTGGTTGCTTTCATTGGAAGTATCAGTCTTCCAGACAGGCTAATAGCTAGTTTTTACTTAATGCACAGCTAAAACTGGCATTATTAAACATTTTTTAGAAATCATGTAAAAACTATGTTATTCGGATTCGGATGTGATTGTCTGACACGGATATATTTGATTTATTTTAAGTTTTTTCATATATTTGGAGTGTCCTTAAAAGATCATATTCCTATATCCATATTCGAATATGTGTCGGAAATACTTCAAAAAAATTAAGAATCGAAGTAACATAGTGTGGAACAAATCAAAGTTTGGTGAAGCTCTCTATCTCTCAATTTATGGCTACTGAAAGTCGAGTCGTTGTTTCATATTTCTTTCTCCCAGGTATCATTT
The DNA here is from genome assembly GCA_030761205.1 of Fremontodendron californicum. Lineage (NCBI taxonomy): Eukaryota > Viridiplantae > Streptophyta > Magnoliopsida > Malvales > Malvaceae > Fremontodendron > Fremontodendron californicum. The sequence goes on from JAULJL010000047.1 coordinate 3,513,181, forward strand.
TCAACCCAACTGGCAAAGTTATTTAGTTAACTTGTAATAGATTGCTGAAAATCCAGTTTAGATAAAGAATTGATTTCCAATATATGTTTGAATGTAAACCAAGAGGAATCATCCTAGTTTCAAATGCTATTTTTGGTAAAATATCTACCTTGAGAAGTGATCTGTTGGATACATTTAGACTTAGTAATTTTAAATACGATATAGAATATGATATAACACGAACATGATATAAATATACGAACATGTCAAAAGTGTCAAAATCTAAATAACATGAATTATCAATTTATCATAATTTATATAAATATATAATACTTTAAACATGATTATAACACATAAAATATACACGAACATAATATAAATATATAAATTATCGGATGTAAATCATACATCATGATGATTAAGGATTTATGACATGAAATAATTTTATGCATAAATTTAGATGTTCACTGAAACTGCATTTTATACAGATTTGCCTATTGGATTTTGTGTCAGCTACTTTGACAATAATCTATTATTGGGAATTTCTTTTGGAAATATTATTTTAATCATTCAAGATGTAATTAATGTTCTTGTAAACAAACAATCCTTCTTCGAGTTTAATGTATTTATCAGTGGAAGAGTGGATAGATTTAGATGAGAAATTTTTATGAACTTTCCATTTATGCAGTTGAATTAAGTAGATATGGCAATTTGATTATGCGAGTCGTGTCTCGTATTTTTTTTTATGTCAGTCGTGTAAATATAAACACAACACAAATATTTATGTGTCAAAATCTTATGTATTAAATGTGTTGTATTAATCGTGTTAAAACATGTCGTGTTTATTACATCATTTCGTGTTTACTAAACATATCATATTCATATCGTGTTCAGAATTATCAGATCTAAATTAAGCAATGATATTCATTGAGGACAAAAAGCAATCTCCAAAGATTTTTCAAGATAAAAAAGATTTGGATTGTTCAAGCAATTTATATGATTGATAGCTTAAAACCCTTTTTAACATCACATTATATAAGATGATTTCTAAATTATAATTATTTCAAGATTGTTGCCTTAAAGAAGGTTTTAGATAAACATGGAATATTACAATAGATCATCAACTTAACTAGTAATAGAAATCTTGCAAAAACGTCTTTGTTTAGAATTTTGAGTTGATTTTTCACACTCTTTGAATATTGGTATATCTATCATCATGAATTACTTTTAATATAATTTGGATATAGTTCGTTTTGAAATACTGACATTAAATTTTTTTTAATTTCACAAGCGTGATTAAGAGATTACCACATGTTCTATTTTTTTTTTAATTTTTTAAATATATTCTAAAAGTATGTATCATTCTGTTAATTTCACTTGTACTAGGACGGATGAGATGATTTTTCATTTGGATATATTCAAATACTCAAACTTGTACTATAATTAATTGTCATTCTCTTAAGATTATACCATTTTAAGAATTGTCTTAATACACAATTATCTTAAGCAATGCTTTATTATTTCGAGATTAAAAATCCCAAACCGACCATTTCCTTAAAAAGTATTAAGTGTGAGAAATATTTAAAAAGGAAAAAATATAAAAAAAAATCTTGAATTATTTTATTTTTTTAAGTAAGTCCTATATTTTTTTATTATATCCAAATAATATTTTATCTTTTGATTTATACCAAAATAAGATTTTATTTCAAATGAAATATTGATTTATATTAAGGGCTTAATTATGTATAAATTAAAGGTTAAGAGCTTATTTGAGTACAAATTAAATGTTAAGGACTTATTTGGATGTAAATTAAAATTTAATAATTTATTTGGGTATAATAAAAATATAAAAGTTTATCTAGATAAAATAATAAAATTCAAAATTTTTTATTTTTTATTTAAAAAAAAAAAAGCAAAAATGAATTATGATGGTGTGGTTTACTTTCTTCAAGGATTCAGCACAAATTATCTCCTTTTATGCCTATGACTTATGGCCTATGGCTGATCACTAGGGCCAAAATCATGACCCAAAATATCTCATGGTTAAACTTGAAATTCATGATAAGTTTGCACGCGAACATTTGATTCAATAATTGATATCCGATTGTTAATCTATGAAGATTTTTTTGTTCTTTAATTGCTAAAATATATAAAAAGAGATTTGGGGCCATTTATTTAGAAAGAGTTTTTGTTTGATATATTTATTTGGTGCCATTTATTTGCTAACATTAGTCTCCATCAAATATATATCAAACAAAAAGTCTCATTTATATTTGATCATACGGAATGGAAGAACTCAAACCACAATAACATTTTTATAATTAAATGAAATTCAAAATTTTGCACCACTTGACTTGATTAATTAGATGAAATTTCTTCATTCCAAGCACCAAATTCATCAACTTCTATTTTAATTTCCTTTTTATTTTTAATAAACTTCTATAGGAAAAAAAAAATCTTATACATACATGGAAGAGTCTTAAAAATTATAAATGAACTCATTTACTATGACAATTATTTTTCTATTTATGAATTAAATTCCATTGAAGAACCCCCTACCCCTCTCCCCTCTCCCTTTCCCTTTGTACCTCAAATTTTATAATAAAACCACATTAAGTTACACATAGAGAAAAAAAAATTAACTAGAATTTAGTTTGAAGTTCTCATTATCATTGAATCTTATATATATTTGAAAAGGTAACTTATATTACCACAAGCAAGGTTTAATTTAATTGATAAAAAAAAAGGAATTCTTTGATCGTATTATAAAAAAAATATATTTATTTATTTATTAAAATCATAGAGTTTTTTCTACAATTTTTTTTTTGTATAAAAAAGATTGCAACTTAAAAATAAAATAAAAAAATATTACAGATGTTGAAATTAAAGTCCAAATTTATTAAATGTCATCTTTTAAATATAATTTTATGAATTAATTGAATTAAATCATCCAAAAAATTTCCCTATGCTTTCACTTACTTTTCTTTTGTGGCCCATATACTTTGCCTAATTTGAAGGCCATAAAGCAATCTCACTTAATGCAATTGGACTTTGTTTGTAAGTGTAACAATTTCATTTTCCCACCATTATTGCTTAGATATTGATTTTTAGGCCAAGAGAAAGAGAGAGAACACTAATCATGTTTTTGAAGATTGGACAGAATTTATATTTGCATTCAAAGCAGTGGGATCATATAGTGATTTGGGGGGCAATTACTAGGATTTTCCTACACTAATCTACTTTCTTAATACCTAATAATTAATATTTTCATATAGATTATCCAATTATTACAATTAGTAATACGAAAATGTTAAGAAATGGATCTATAAAAAATTATAATTAATGTATTATCATTTATTTTTTGAAATTCTTAATCTACTCTTAACTGTAATCTCTATCTATTTGAGATCTCTTGTTTAATGAGAATAATGTATTAAATAAAAAATTAATATCAACAAGTGTATATACACATGTTAACCAAACTAAACCCTTATTAAAAGAGTTGGTGAAATTTTTTATACATCGTTGATAAAAATTTTAAATTCTAAAAACGGATTAAAAAATTGATAAGTATGTTTTTTTTTATATTAATTTAAATATTTTATATTATATTTTACAAGAATATGTGTTATTCTGTTAAATTTATTGGTGAAGTTTTTAACTCTATTGATAATTTTCTTTAGTAATATTATAGTAGACCTGGCAATTCGTGTATTCGTGTTGTATTCGTGTTATTTTTTTGTGTCATAATAGTATTTAATGTGTTATATATCTCTATAAATTCTGATACGTTAATAATTCCTATTATATAGATTTTGACATGTTTGTGTTTTCGTTTCGTATTCGCAGTTAATTTTTTTATATTGTATCGTATTTTAGTTATTTTTTATATCATTTTCGTGTCATATCACAATTACTAGATCTATATTATATATTCATTTGTTCATTGATAGCCAATCATAAATCAGAGCTAAATTGGCCCCACATACATTTTCTCTGCTATCTTATAGTGAAAAATTAAAGTTTTTTTTTTCTTTCTTTGAGATGAATAAGTGCTCTCTGCTGTCTAATTAAAACTTGTAGTTTTTTTTTGGGGTCCCAAATGGGGTAGTAGTGCATATATATTTTGCAATGGAGGAGGGATATATATATATATATATATATATAATTATGAGGAGGGATTCAGTTATATTAGTATAAAATTAAATTAGTTTTATATACATCCGTAACTTTTTATACGATTTATATTTTAATAAACCAACTGTTGGATTCAACAATATAATTGTACTCGTCGTGCACGTAAAGTTTCGAATCGATCCGATATCTCTATCATATCGATGGAGAATACTGTCTTTTTCAATATATGTTTAAAGGTTGAAAGTTTTTTTACATTAAACAAATAGTTAAACATTTTTAATTTACTCGAATCTCGACGTGCATGGTTTACGTGAATAGAACATGAAATAAGACGGTCGGATTAAACAAATATAATCGTTAAAAATTTATGAAAGTGTGTAAAACTAATTGAGTTTTACATTAGTATAACATCCCTGCTCTATAATTATATATATATATATATATATATATATATATATATATATATGTTCATGAGGATCATAACCATTGGAGGTGGCTCTTATCTCACATGCCAACCTTGCAAACTTAAGTAGAGATGATAGTAATGCTAGAAAGTGATGTGTAGGGTTTTCATTAAACATTTGGCCTCTGATTAAATTAAAAAAAAAAAAAAAAAATTGTGCACAGTACACACGTATTAAATGGTTTAAGAGATTGTACTAAAAATGTTTATGGGTCGAGTCGGATTGAGTCTAGATATAGTATCAATAATATATATATATATATATATATATATTTGTTCAAGTTCGGCTCAGTCCGATAATTCGGGTCTCAAGTTATGTTCATTCCCGCTTATATTTATAAATGGATAGTCCAAACTCATTCATATTTTTTTAATTAAATTTTAAGATATAGATATATTTAGTATTTATTTAATATAAATTATATAATATATAAATATAAAATTAATATATATTATATAATTGAAAAATCGATCGAGTTGAACTCGAGTCTTGAATGTTTGAGTCAAGGTCCAATCTATTTTTTTTTAAGCGAACCTCATTTATTTACTTAAACTTATGCTTTGACATAATATTTTTGTCCAATCTTTTTTAAATATCTGATAAATCTTTAAACTTGGACAATAACCTAATTCGTGGGCAAGTTTACTAAGTTATGAGGAATTACTTGTTCTAACCATTTCAATGTTAGTCCATTAATTCAGTCCCCCTTGTTATGTTCATTTCCTTAAGAGATAAGAGGCTCCAATAGACCTATGGTTATCACACCATTATATCATTACTTGTTTTCCAATTTTGATATTCAACTACAACTAAAAAATTTCGATCTTATGGTTGCGGATTTGATATTTACGATTTTTTAAATATTTGAATTTGAATTTGTTTAATTTATCCGAAATCCGAATCCGTTTATTATCCATTTACTATCTGAATATTGCTATCTGAATCTGCATCCGACTTAAAAAGTAATATCCATCGAATATCTGAATTCGCTAAATATCCGAATTTATTAAATTAATTTTAAAAAATATAAATATAAAATTAACAACAACTAAATATGTAAATAGATATCGGATTCGGATATCCGAATCCGTTATCCATATAAATAAAGCAAATTCAGATAACGGATTTGGACATCTGATATTATCTGAATCAAAAGCAAAACAGATTCGAAAAACAGATATCCAGGAATTCATATCCGAATCCGTTTTGAATCCACTACGGATAGTAAATCTAAAATCAGAATCCACAAATTATCTGAATCCACACTATTCGAATCCGCAAAAAAACAAATTAAATAATATCAGATATTCAATTTTTTACTATCTATTGTCATATTGTCATCTCTACTTTTCGGCTGTAATTTTTTTTTTTTTTTAATTTGTTCTAAATACATTTTTTGTCAACACATTATTAGAAAATGGGCAAATGGAATCTTCCCAAGTGCTTAGATGAATATGTACATGATGGAATTTCCATCTCTATTTTAACATTATATCGATGAATGAATGGATTTGGAACAAATTCAAAAATATTACGAATGAAAAATTAATTTTTTTTTATAAAGTTACTTTATGAAAATGAAACTATATGAAAAAAATCACGAGCTAATAATAGTGTAATTTTGTTCACCTATATATGGTTACATTTTGAAAGCTTTCTATTATAACTGTATAGTACTCTTTTTATATCTTCAGCTTTTCATTTGAAATAAATATAAAAACATATTTATGATAGTGAGGGTTATAAATAGAGAGTAAACCTAACAACTAACAAGTTAAAGGATAATCAAAGCAAAAATATATCAGAGATAGAACTAAACCTAACAAATTAATGTACATTTAAAACCTATGAGATAAATCCTCGTATACTAGATCTGTTCAAGGATCGGGTTACTCGTTTTGCTTGATCCGCATTATTATTTAAGCAATAAAAAATATTTTTATTTAAATTTAATTATGAAAATATAAATATTAATATAAAATAAATTTTTAATTATGAAAATATATTGGAGTATTGATAGATTTGGTGTCAGTTTAACTGAGTATGAAAATCACTTGCAAAAGCAACAGATCTGCTCAGTTTGTCTTGTCCCTGCAGCAATGCAAATGCAGAACTAGGGAGCACAAAATTGAAGTACATCTAAAATGACTGCACTTCTTTTTCTTATTTTTTCATTTTTTATTATAAAAAAAAAAAAACTATAATTTGGGATTAAACACAACTGAAATTCGAATTTTAAATATGTTAGATATTATTTTTTGTGGGTCATTACATAAATCAATTGGATTAAAATTCGCCTACATGATAACTTTATTTTACTGAAATTGAGACACCAAACTTATCTAGTTACCCATATAAATATTTGTTTAACTTTATGGTAAAGGAATTGATTGTCTTGAGATAACATAGTAACACATTTATTTGGGGCATAAATTGCTTGGACTGAGACACCAAGGTAGAGGTGCTCATGGACCGGGCCGGGTTGAGTTAGGCCTAGGCTCGGAAAAAAATATTTTTTTTGTCCAAACCCGTTTCGGACCAGGTCTGGGCAGGCGCATAAGCCTATTTTATTATTCATAAATTATTAAAAAATTATTTTTATATTAATATATATTTTATAATTAAATTTAAATAAAAAATTATTTTTTAATTGTTTAATAGTACCCAAGCCCGGCCCGGATCGGGTCGGGAGGGCTACTCGGCCCTTGAGTAGGTCTACACCAAGATAAATGCAAAGTAAAAAAAGCAAAAAAAAAAAATCAATATTTGGTTAGTTGAAGTGGTAAGCGATTTTAGTCCTCAAAATGGGAACAAAAGTTCGAATCTTGGGAGTCACCAATATTGGTAAAATTTTACCATCACGCTTTTTGAGAGACACCCTGGATTTAAAAAAAAAAAAAGAATTCGCATGGAGAAAAGAATGAAATTCCAATATTTACCAATTTAATTCATTTTTACAGTTTAAAAGTCCCTTCAAACATAAACATGTCAAACATAAAATAGAATAAAGAAAAAAAAGTACTTAAAATTCAGTACAGACACATACTTAAAATTCAGTACAGACACATACTTATTTTGATAGTGAATGAAAAACTAAAAACTCAACCCTGAATGAATGACTTAAAATTCAGTACAGACACATACTTATTTTGATAGTGAATGAAAAACTAAAAACTCAACCCTGAATGAATGCAGCATAAAATTAAAAAGATTTTTTTTTAATTTAATTTTTACCAGGTTGTATATGTGGCTAGTTAATTTCAAATATATGCTTGTAAAATCATATAATAAATAATTTATAGAAGATGAAGCTAAATATATATAGTTCATTTTTATATATTAACAGTGAATTTTTTTTTTAATTATAGAAGCAGATTAAAAGATTGTCACATATTTTATTTTATTTTTTAATTAATTTTTTAAATATTTTTTTAAAGATATATGTAATTCTACTAACTCGAAATCTAATAATTTTATTGTGATAATTTATCATATATATTATTGCCTGACAGTGAAGCAAAGTAATTTGAGAGACAGCTTTACCTCAAAATAAATGAATGCAACAAACCCTTTATCACAGGCTTACCCTTTATCACAGGCTTATATCTCATTCAATTTTTCCTGTCCCAGAAAAAAAAAAAAGTTCCCTTTTTTTCACTTGTGAGTACCTTTCACATGCCCTTTAGTAAATATATAGTATTTTATTTAATTAAAAACAAAAGAAATTAATGGGAAATTTTAATAAAAAGGAAAAGTTGTCTATTTAATTAATTATTTTCTTTAGCTAGCATACAAAGTGGCTTTTAGACTTAGTACAAATTGTTTTTATATCATGAGTGTGAAAAAAATTTGGTTTTATATCATGTACAAACTATAATTAAATGTAATTTTTGCAGTCTTGTTTTGTCTAACTAATAATAGTCATAAAACAGGATGGATGTTTATGGAAAACTATTTAGGGCTCCTATAATAAATTAACCATTTATGCATTGTTTTTTTTTTAACAGATAAAAAGTAAAAAAAAAAAAAAAATTGTAAATTGGATTTACTTTATGCTGTTTTAGCCATTTCAAAAAAAAAATTAAATTTAAAATTTAAAATTTAATTCAATTGATTCATACAATCCTTCGAACATTTTATTTTTATAAGATTTCATTGTTGTCAAAGAAAAAGTTAACCCTGCTACTATACTATTGCTACTGTTGCATCCTTTTTACTGAAAATGTTAGATCCTTATTTATTTATTTTTTATATTATTCAAATTTTTTATTTTTTAAAATATTTGACACATGTGTTCGATATATATTCAGGTATGAGTATGGGATATGATCTTTTAAATATATAAAAAAATATATATAAAAAAATTGATCATACTCATATTAAACACATACATGTATCCGATATTTAATTATCTTAAATCTGAATACCATAGATCTTTTTAACCTTTAAATTATTTAATTTCAATTATTTTCTTTCCTTAAATCTCTTGAAACTTAAAGATTAAAAATTTTAAGAGGGGGACCGGCGGGCGACATGTGGCTGGTGTCGATTGGTGGTGACTGATGAGGAATCTGTGAATGCCCTCTCATGAAGCAGCAAGAAAGGCAAAACGCTTTTATTTCCAGTAAACTTCCGAAAAAATTTCCTTTTTTTTTGCATGGTAAAAGAGATACGGGCAATATTTCAGCTTTTCACACCGACGGTAGAACTGATAATTTATGTATGTATGTCGTATTTTGTATCAGTAATATAAGTATAAATACAATATAAATTATTAAATGTGTCAAAATTTTAAACACGAATATGATATATATAGCCAACAGTCATGTAATCTGTTGATAGAGTATTGAACTTTTTGTTTCAGTGATCAGAAATCAAATCCTGACAATCTCAAATAAAAAAAAAAAAAAAGAATATGATACATGTACTAAACAACTCGTGTTTAAATGTGTCGTGTCGTATTTGTTACATTATTTTTATATCTATTACACGTATCGTATTTTCGTATCGTGCCTAAAATTATCAAATCTATCGAAAAATCAATAAAATCACATGTGTACCTCATATAATTTCCAAAAAAAAAAATTGCCTTATTTGGATGCAAGAATTTCGTGACACCAATCCGATTTACCTTATATATATATATATATATAGTTATATAGTTATAATTATTCATTTATTCTTCTCTATTTTTTTAGCATTAGTCATATAACTTTTAAGTCAAGAAAAAGATTGAGTGTTTGTGAAAATTAAAAATTCAATTAACTTTTTACATTCATTTTTGCAGCTATATATATATATAATTGACTTAACTTGCAGCAAAAGTAAGAATGTATTTAACCCTATAGTTGCTTTTTTAGGTTTCTAGTTTTACTTTCAATTATAGAGAGTATGCCATTTATTTACTTTTATACAAAGTTATACTCAGCCTAAATGTTTTATGGTGTTAATATCAAAGAATAGAATTGTGTTCGAAGTGCATGTGGTACAGATTTAGATACCCATAAGCCTAATAGCCTATATATCATTTTTCCTCCTATGCATTCTTCAATGAATTGAAAATAAAAATAAATAAATAAAATAAGATTGATTCCGACCTGTCTAAGGATCGGGTTACCCGTCGATTTGAATTGGGCTAGGTTTGGGTAAAAAATTTCGTAATTCAGGTTAATCTGACCCGAATTACTATTTATTAAACAAAAAATATTTTTTATTTAAATTTAATTATAAAATATATATATATATATTAATATAAAATGAATTTTTAATATTTTTTAAACAGTGAAACGGACTTAGGTAAGGAAAAACAATTTCGGGCTGCAATCCGACCCGACCTATGTACAGGTCTAATTGATCAATTTGGGACACTATTCCTTATTTTCCATTCGAATTTTGTACACGAATTTGAAGTCAGCTTTGATCTATAAATCTATTTTACACCTAATTCTTTATTTTTTTTTTTAAATATTTGTATTCGGCACATATTCGGATATAGTATTAAAGTATAATCCTCAAAATATACAAAAAACTTGAAAATATTATTAGGTATACTCGTGTTGGACACATACCCGTATCCAACACTCACTTCCGAATCCAAATACCATAGCTAGCTATGTATAAGATTGATTGATATGCAGAAATGAGAGTCATTGGTTTGCTTAGAAAATGATATCATCTGCTGATTAATTAGTTTTACTCAAACTAAAACAATTTAAGTTCATACAGAACACAAAGAGAAAATAAAATGCTACCTTCAAAGTTCATAAAGAAACACAAAGGGTAATTACATTTTGTCAAGACAAAGAGATTCCAACTTTTTTCATAATCCCAAAATGGAAAGATTTAACTAGATCAGGCAATGTTGGACACGACATGATTACACAACACGAATACGACCCAAAAAGAAAAACTAAAAACACGATACGAAAAAATAACACAAACACGACACGAATACACAAACGTCTCAAAATCTATATAATACGAATTATTATCGTATCAAAGTTTATATAAATATAAAATACCTTAAATACGATTATGACACGATAAAATATACGAACACAACACGGATACAAGAATTACCAAGTCTAGATTTAACCCCTAGAAAAATAACTCAAACCTTTTTTTCTTTCTTTTTTTTCCTTTTTCCAAATAAAAGCTTACAGTGAAATGAAGGCATGGAGAGGAACAGAGAAGAAGAAAAGCTTAGAAAATTGAAGAAAGTTCCATCATCTGATTCATCTGATCTTCTACTTGACCAGAACTCTCATCCAAAAGCCACTTCTCAAGAAACATTAATGGAGGATTATTATTATTATTACTATTACTGTTCTGATCAGGTTTTTGCTGCTTCTTCTCGACCTTGTAATGATCATTTCCAGAATCCTGAAAAGTAGCCATTGAAGTAGAATCACAAGTAGATTTGTCCCATGCAACATTGTTCATATTCTCAAATGATAAAATTGACTCAAAATCTTCATTAGAGATTAAATCACCACCTTCTTGTTCAGCTTTCGATCTATTATTATATCCACCTTGAAGAGAAGTTGTAGCAGCTGAAGAACTACTACCAATACTGTCATTATTGTTATCAAAACTGCTGTTATTTTGATTTTGATTCGATTTTTCTTTGAGAATTAGAGGAGGACTTGGTGATGATCTCATCCAACCTTGAAGAAGACGAGAAATATTCTCAGTGCTCGAAGCATATGTAGAAGAAGAGGTTTGACTTAGCCTAAGAGTAGTTGAAGCAGCAAAATCTAAGCTCCTTGAAGATTCTTGTGCCATGTGAGGGTCCAAATTAGCTGACTGAAACTTGTTTAGCTTCTTCTTCAAATGGGTGTTCCAGTAGTTCTTTATATCATTATCTGTTCTTTGTGATAGGTATGAAGCTATGGCTGCCCATCTATATAAAAAAAAGATAAAACTTGCAGACTTAGAAAATCTGATCAGATAAATATTTTGTTTTTAATTTGTTTGAATTGAAAAAGAAGAAGATTGAGGATTACTTGTTACCCAATAATGCTTGCAAATGAATTATCATCCCTTCTTCATGAGGAGTAAAGTTCCCTCTCTTGATTCCTGGTCTCAGGTAATTAGTCCATCTAAGTCTGCAACTTTTGCTGCATCTCAGCAACCCTTTTTTCAAAAAACAAAATTATATTTGAATCAGAAAAAAAGTACTGGGAACAAAACCAGGGAAAACTATGAAATCCCCATTTTTCATTGAACCGAAAAATTTCCAATTCTGAACAGATAAGCTAAAAGAAAAAAAAAAGTATGTGATGATCTGTTTGTTGGTGTAAAAAAATACCAGTATTTGAGGGCACTGATCTCCAATTTCCTGGACCATGTTCTTGGATGTAAGAAACAAGTATGATGTCTTCCTCAGGGGTCCATGGACCTTTCTTGATACCAATTTTATCACAGCAAGGAGGTCTTCCCATGGCTTACTAATTTCAAGTTTCACCCCCCCCCCCCTTTGCTTTCTTTTCTCTCTATCTCTTTTTTTGCTTTGGCTTTCAGCTAGGACTTTTCAGATAGTTCTATAACCATGTGAGCTTTCATATATATATAAAGGGAGGAGAGATGGCCTTAGAAGAGGGAAGCAAAAAAAAAATTAACAAAAAAAGTCATAATCTGAGATGAAAAAATATTACAAATATTGAGATACGTAATTTTAAACTTATTATACAACAATTTGATATCTACCTTGCTAAGTAAGTAGTCCCTTTTATTAACTTTCCCTTAAATATACTCAATCAAGAAAAACCAAGTTAGAAGGTGAATTTGAAGTTGAAGTTGAAGTTGAAGTAGAATCTTACTTTTATATATATATATATAGGATTCAACTTTCCCTTCTAAGGAGATTAAGTGTTGAATTTATTAGTACTAAATTTGTATTATAAAAATTGTTTAATATATTACTGAAAATTAAGTACTTAATATAATTTTTTTTATAACGGTAAATCTTAAATTTTAAAAATTATTCATTTTACAATTTTAATCTTATTAACATAATATTTTATATTATTTTGATCAATAGTTCTGGATAAATTTTAAAATGAATAATTTAAATATCTCATCTTCTGTAACAAAAAAAAGGAATAATTTAGTTCAAATATAAATTTTTTAAAAATAAAATTAACTTAAAAAGTTCTGCATTAAGTGATAAGTAGCTCTTTACCTACTTATCTCATTCAACATTTTTTTGTTGAAAATTTTCTATTAAGTAAAATTTAATATGAATTATCAAATACATTGAAAGTTTTTTCAATGCATTGAGAATTATATTACTTATTTTGTTGCTATGTTTTAATCTTTTATCTTGGGGATCTTTTTTCCTATAATCACCTCACTGTATTAATATTGACTGTTTAAACCTTTCTCTTTGAGTATTAATACAAGCATTTGGCATGCATAACTTAAATTTTAATTATTAATAATGGCTCATCATGAAAGTATAAAACCAATAACAACTGTCTTTCGACAAAATTAATTAATCATGATATATAATATTATATATATCTAATTAATCTAGCTACTAAATAGGATCTTTATTGAAACTTTGGATTGAAATTTCAATAAAAAAAAATGAGCCTTACTACCCAAATAATCCTTAATATATAAATGACATAGTTATATTTCAAACCCGAAAAAGAAAAAAATATATATATTCACATAATGAAATCCAATTCTAATTAAGACCTGAAACTTCTAAACTTTTCTTTGTACCATTGAGATAAAATTAGAGATATTAATGAATAATAAAAAATTAGATATACCGATATTATTCAATTCGATTTTTATAGATTCGGATAATTTTTGAATTCGGATATTAAATTTACTATCCATGGTAGATTTGGAGCGAATTTGGAACCCTTGGATATTTGATATTTGAACCCGTTTTGATTTTAGTTCAGTTAGTGTCGGATATTTGAATTCGTTATTCGAATATGCTTTACTTATATGAATATTATCGGATATCCGCTTACATATTTGTAAAATATAAATAAATAAAAAAAATTATGCTTGTGTAGAAATTCAAACCTTTGCGAGCAAACCCTTATTATCAAGAATTCGAATATTTAGCGGATTTGAATATCCAACGGATATAGCTATCTAATTTGAATTTGGATTCAAATATTAATATTCGGATAGTAAGCAGATAATAAACGAATTCGAATATTATGTAAATTAATCGAATTCGATTATTTAAAAAATCACAGATATCAGATCCGCTGTTATTTCTAAATAAAATCTCCTTGGTTTTAACAAGATAATTATATATAACCAGAACAAGTCAATATTTACTTCATCTAAATTTTAACGAATATTTGATTAAATGATTTGTGCATATATATTTTTTAAAAAGTTTATTTTAATCTTCTTTCTCCGGAAGAAAAAAAAAAAAAAAAGCCTTGCATATAGATGTCATCGTAGCTGTTCTAAATATTACTTCCTTAACGCTATACATGTTAGAAAAAATATATTCTTTCATCTTCTTAAATTCTTTAATCTAACATTAAATAATTCTTTAATGTTTTCATGCATTTGATTATACTGACAAAAATGAGTTGGGGAAAGGAACTTGACGAACTCGAAATTTAATCAGATAGAAGACGAAGAAAACAAGTGAGAATTAAAATCTTGACCAACCAGTATTTAATCAATTACTATAAAAAATTTTGGTTTCGCTCGGATCATAATTTTATTCAATATGAACAAATCGTAGATATTTACAAAATAATATTTAATGTAATAAATCAACAAAATAATTCAGTTGAAAATTCAATAATTCATAAACTAAAATAAAAAACTTAATTTTTAATGATAAAAACTAATAATTTATACTTTTACAGCGTATTAAAACATTAAAAAAAAAATTGAAAATGAAATATAACAATCTGGATTTGATTCATGAGTATTTATATTATTCAATAGATATGTTAAACTTAAATTACACTAAATATTAAGTACATTCATCCACAATTAATTGGGTTTACGGATATTCATGCAATTTGGATTTGATTTATGGTTATTTATACTACTCAATAGTAGATATGAAATTATGAATCTAGGCTTAAAATATTATATTGAAATGACACTAAACACGAAATACATTCATTCACCATTAATTAGGTTCATATATATTATAGATTTATGAATGGTTAAGTTCGTGAATAATTAGATTTATGTGACTTGAAATTAAAAAATATAAACATTAAATAAAAAAATAAAAACATTAATGAATAGTTCTGCAAACTTAATTAAATACAAATCTAACAATCATTGTTAACTATTTTTGCTGAACCTCAAAATAATAGTAAGGTATAAATTATGAGATTGTTTTTTATATATTGATAGTGTAATTTTTAATTTTATAAGTAAGATTAAGAGATTGTCACATATTTTATTTTTTTTAATTTATTTTAAAATAACGTAAGAGATACGTGTCATCTACTAATCCGTTTATATAATTTAAAATTTTCATTGACGAATTTATGAGATAATTTCTCATTAATTATTATTGGTTTATTATTATTATTATTTTGCCTTGGGACTTAATGGATTTGCCAAGGTAGGTAGCTGTTTTCATGTGACGATGTGTTTCAACGTCTTTAAAGCATCGTGCCAATCAACAAAGTACACCTACTACTTTATTTTTCTTGGTAAAAATTAAATAAATTCACATATATATTTGATGAATATGATTTAACCCTATCCCGATCTAATATTTCTCGTAAATCTTATGGTTGATGTCTTTTAATGACGAGCTGACATGTCCTTCGGTTTGAGTTTCTGTTAAGATATAAGAGCTCGTAACTAAACGCAGCAGACTCGTCACCAACTATTTTATAATCGTTACCTCGTTTGAGAGGCAATTGTTATGACCATCAGGTCCGTCAGGTCCAGAATCCATAAGGCTCAGAATCCAAGTCAACAGACCCAACAATCTTAGTCAATGTCATAGGGGACACGTGGATGTTATTCGACGCCCCAGAGGTCAAGTCGAACTCCACTTACCCACTCCAAAGAGCATGTCGAGCTCTACCTGCCCGGTCCAAAGGTCAATTCGAACTCCACCTACTAATAGAAGATTGCCTATACTGTTGACCACAGAACCCCTATGAGCAGACGACACGTGACGCCTTTTTGGTTGCTCAAATAGGCATAAATAGCCCAATAAGAGTCGATCTCAGGTACACTCTATAAGCTCAGACTTTTATTACTCTAGTGATATCCTCTCCTATCTTCCTCAAACACTCGTTGACTTAAGCATCGGAGCATCCCTGGAGATCAAACTCTGGCGTCCTCTGACCTCCTTTTCATCTTCACATAAACTCAGACCGTGAGACACGTCAGCTCGCCACTAAAGGACATCAGTGCTTACTTCTACATATTTAGATTCGATTTTGAGATTTTTTAAATTTGAGTTTAATCCAGTTAATTTATGTAGTTACTTTTAAGAGGTGACTTCTAATAGATTTTGGACTCGAATCTCAATAATTGTTTTTTTTATTTCTAGACTGCGATCTCTATTATACTAAAAAATTGAGATTTTTAAGTTGGGATTTCAGTAAATTTTAAATGTTGGGATGTCTGAATCCAAAAATGAACATATATGCATTTTTTTTCTTCAATTATTCTATAATTCATAAAAAAGAAAAACTGAAAATATATAATTTTTTATTAGAAAATCTTTTTGAAGGTTGGTGTAGGGATGAGAAAAAAAAAGAAATTTATAATTGAAAAATTATTTCATCCATTGTCAATGAATTTTTAAATTTTACAAACGAAATTAATAAGATGACACATACATTTTAAAAAATTAAAAAATAAATAAAAAATATGACAGTTTTTTTAACTCGGTTAATAAAATTAAAATACTTCATAATCAGTGTATAAAAAACAAATATATATATATATGAACATTCTAAAATCTAAACCTAAACGAAAAGGTGGCATTTATAGTTTTACCAATCAAAAGCAATTATTCTAACGTAAGTACTGTAAAGAAAAGGGTAGAGAATTATATTTTTCAGAAAGGATATTGGCTAAAGAAATAGAGTGCATAATTTGCATTGAAAAGATCTCAAACTTATACGGTGAGCTCAGTAAATTTCGAGGCACCAACCCATTTTTCCATGAATTCGTATTATATTTGTATATTTTCATGTATTATAAACGTTTTTAATATATTATATATTTATATAAATTTTGATATGCTAATAATTCGTGTTATATAAATTTTGACAAATTCATGTACTCATGTCATATTCATATTATTTTTTTCGTATCGTGTTTTGTATCATATTCATATCGTATAATCCTATCTTAACCATCAAATCTACCCAAAGGCCAAAAGCCAAAGTCCATTTAATAAACGCTATTTATTTTAATTATAATTAATAGCAACTAGCTATTTTAAAAATCATTTGATTGTGATTATAATTTTTATTTGTACATATTAGCTCAAAACAAGTTAAGTTTAAAGTTCAAGTCTTACTTTTTATCTATGAATTGTTGTAATTCTATTAAACTTGTTTTATTGTAATAGATCAAATTACAATTAAGTAGAAGATTATGAAAACAGCAAATCTACATTTAATCAAATATAAACCCACAGAATTCCTACAATATTACCATAATTTTTTCCAAATTACTTGACAAATCCGACTCAAATTAGATCGAACATAAGAAAGAAATTTTATAATCAAATTCAAATTGAATTACTATTTAATCAATATAAATTATATTTTTATTTAAATTTAGTTATAAAAATAATTTTTAAATATTTTAATATATTTCAAACAATAAAACAAACTTTCGAATCCGACATATCAAGCTTAGGCAAACAATTTTTTAAATATTTAGACTTGACCGATGAACACTTCTTTACTAAAAAAAAAAAAAAAAATTGCATATATAATGTATCTAAGTACACTACACACCATGAAAATTGCAGCCATGCTTTGTTCAAAAGAATAGCATAAGCTACAAAGCACAAATCCATCGAGACATCAATTAACAAAAAAAAAAAAACACATTAGAAAAAACTGCAAACAAGAATAACTTAGAAAGCCTATTAACCGGCACAATACAATACATTCAAATCTTTGCCACCCTAAGCTATAGTACTCGGATTTGGAGATGAGTGTCGGATATAGGTATATATCCGACACATGTATGCTCAATTTTTTCATATATTTGGAGGATCTTACCCCCATACCTATGTCAGAATATGTGTTGGACACAGATACTTCGAGGAAAATGAAGAGTCGGAATAACATAGACCCTAAGAACCATAAAAACCTAACTCCCCTACCACTCTCCTTGGTGCATCAGTGCTTCTAACATAACTCACATAAATTACAAACAAGAGGCCTGAAATACATACAACACTAAAAAGAATTTTCGGCCTAGGCGAAGTATTATTTTTCGCAAAGAAAAGATCGGAATGACTTCACAGAAGATTTAATTCTAATGTACCGAGAGATTGGCTACATTTTTCGCACCAGGAAACTACCACTGACCGAAAAAGGTACTAAAATGCTACTTTTGCCAGAATGCCAATAGAATTCTATGCAAAAGGGTTTCCTCCAATGGAAGCAAGAGGCCCTTGGGAAGGGACATTCCTGCCAAAATAGAAAACGAATAGCATAATATAAACATGAGGTTGCTGACTTGATCTTAGTTTGACACACAAGTAACACAGCATTCCCCAAGCAAAGATTTAAGAACTTTAAACTTGAAAACCACAAGCCAAACAAAACATCGTATGGAGCTATGTTACTCAGACTCGGGTGTGAGTGTCGGATACGAGTATGTGTCCGTTATGGGTATGTTCAGTTTTTCTAAGTTTTTTCATGTATTTGAAGGGTCATATCCCTATACCCATGTCCGAATATGCGTCGGACGTGGGTATTTCAAAAAAAATGAAGAATCGGAGCAACATAAGTATGGAGAATCCATGCTTTGAAAAATGGGAATGAATAACATATAATGATGATGTCGGTTCAGAAATGCAATAAATAATGATGATAAAATTGAGTATAACACAATCAAACAACTTACGATAATTGAGAACTTGGTGCTTGGCCAGACATGTATGCTAAGCCACCTGCAGAAATAAACAAACAAGTTCAATGATCTACTTTAGGAAAACCTCATGGGCCATTGCCATGATGTTTTTCAAAGGCATCAGTTTTGCTTCTCTTTTTCTTTTTTCTTTTCCTTAGTACATGTCCGATAGGATCCATTGGCCAACTATGGCTCTCTAGTTCCAAGAAGACAACAAGAACTACCTTGTGGTGTTGCTCGGATATACGGATCACTGGATTCTGAGGAAACCATGGTTGCGATCCACCACCAAGAAAGCTGGATGGCAACTGAGCATTAGGAAGCACGGTTCGCAATGAACTCATATCCAAGAACTGCAATATGCAATAAACCAGGAAGAAATTCATTAGAATAATTCAAATAATGCATCTGTTCTTCCCACAAGTAATGTACTCCAAATCAATGTAAAGCAGAGACTATTAAAAAAGAAAAGGTGAAACATTATCGATGTACTCCATAAAAAGGTGGTTGCAAGCATGCGAAACATTATCGATGTCCTCCATAAAAAGGTGGTCTGCAATGTTCTCCTTCAAGTATGAAATTAAGTATATTTCATGTCCAACTAGAATCCAGAAACTTACAAAAAAGGTAGGTGAAAGAACTAAAACAACAGGCAGTTTGTTTAGAAAATGCTGCAGATACCAAGAAATGATGAAATTGAAGGAACTGCCTAATCATTCAGATTGATGATATGAGATCTTCAATAGTCCACCCTTTAGTTACACCCCATGTTGCTCCGACTCTTCATTTATTCTTGAAGTACCCGTGTCCGACGCATATCCGGAAATGGGTATGGGGATATGATCTTCCAAAGACCCTCCAAATACATGGAAATCTTAGAAAAAAATTGAACATACCCATGTCGGACACATACTCACGTCCGACACTCACCCGAGTCCGAGTAACATAGGTTACACCATAGCAACTTAATTCCCATTTGATTCTACACATAGCACATCATATATTTAGATAATACTAATTTTTAGACAAACCCTGAGAGGCAACATTAAAGCAAATTCCTCAAAACAATTATATGGAAATACATGAGTGTCTAACCAAACCAAATGGCTTGATTTTCAACATCATCTTGTCTGTTATACATGAGAGAAAACACAAAGATCTATGTTACTCGAACTCGAGTGTCAGTGTCAGATATGGGTATGTGTCCGACACGGGTATGTTCAATTTTTCCATGTATTTGGAGGGTCCTTGGAGGGTCATATCTGCATACCCATATCCGATTATGCGCCGGACACGGGTACTTCAAGAAAAAATAGGAGTCGGAGCAACATAGACAAAGATTGTGTTCCTTCTCCCCCAGTCTCTACAAAACCTAAACCCCTGACCTTGAAAACCATTAATTAATTATCCTTGAAAGGAAGGCACATATTTTATATCATCTCTCTCTCTCTCTCCCTCTCTACAAAACTTAAACCTTAGGCCTCAAAAAAGGGTAAGTTCTCAACAAGACCAACCAAAATACAAAGTGAACAAAAGCATGCAATAATACAGATAAAATTACACGAAATATTCCCATTGAAAGAAATGATAAGCAAACTGTACAATCCCTCTCCATAGAACCAAGGCAAAGGGGTTAGCATGGGTAAAACGGAGACATTTTAAGCTCAGGTTAAGATCAACCAATTTAACCGAAATACATAAAGATATTCAAGGATCAACATGCATGATATACCATATCACTTTGTTCCAATTCAGAATCATAAGGCAGATCAAATGGGTTGGTTGATTTACGATCAGCAGCATGCAACTTCTTCTCTCCCTGCAAAATTAAGGAAGTTCAAAACGTAGAGAGATTAAAGAAGCGCTCAATAACAATCCATATAATATAAAGAACAAAAGGAACCTGTAAGTTAAAAGAACAAACCAAAAGTGGATTTACTGATGGAGCATATGATGGTGCTATGCCATGCTCTGATGGTCGAGTAGCAGCAATGGGGGCAGCTGTTTGGATGCCATCACTATCAAGGTTCTGTAGGAACAGATATTTTAAACACAAATTCAAGAAAAGTAAATCTTTAGCATCATTAGAAATCGAAGTAGCAAACCTCCAAAACTCCCAAGCTCAAATGTTGATCAGTGGTGACCAAATGATTGTACACTACAACTTGTGGTTCCAGAGAAAGTGATTCAGCAGAATCATTAAAAGCATTCCATGACTGTTCAAAGACAATGGATCACTTGACCATACATTTGACTAGAGAGAAAGAACTTTATATTTATAACCATAACCATATATAGGCCAAGAGTGAAAAACATGAAAAAATGTATGCTACAAGCATCATTGTTTCTAATTCTTCAGAAAACTGCAATGGGCTTAAGAAGAGCAAAGGTTACAATGTGAAATGACTTACCTGAGTGCTGGTTGCAGCAGTGGAGGCTTGACCATCCTGCAAGCCCTCTTGCCATTGACTAGACATTGCTGCAGTCGCTTCGAAAGCACTAGAATTTTCAAACAGTGGCCACTGCATGGTTGTGTTTAAGGATGAAAATTGGTCAAACTTCATTGACAAATCTCCATCCCCGGGCATTACAGGTGAAAGAGTTTTGGTTACTGGATCAGATGCTGCATGCTGAGGAGTATCAAACGTTGCCCATCCTCCAATTTTATGTACAGGTAACTCTGGTGATGCAGCTGGGTGCTGCTCAGCAATCCCAGCAAATAAATCTATAGATAAAGTAGATGGGGGAGGTTGATATAAATTCCCAGATGGCAGCAAAGATACTGCCGCAGGTTGAAATATATCTACGGATGAAACTGATGAGGTTGCAGGTAACTGGAACAAATCTATAGGTGGAGCGGCAGAAGCCTCAGGTGCATTAAAGAGATCCAGGCCACCATAATTCACGGGAACAGATGATTGGACGAAAGTAGATGCTTTATCATGATAGGACCCAGCAGTTTGTTCAGGTTCAGAGACAACATCCAGTACAACACCTGAGTTATATGACTTGACAGACATGGAATTGCTATCAAATGACCCAAAACTTCCCATGGATTTAGTTCTCTACATAAAGGAACAATTCTGATGTCAGTTAAGGATTCGACAATTAAACAGAAATAAGTATTTGTAAGATTACACATGATAAATTGTGTAGAACTACAGCAAACAAAGAAAAAGGGTTCATTTACTTGACAACACTTTCTCACACATTTAGTATCACTATGATAATGCAACTTGTATTAGCATACTTTTAATAATGAAACTGAAACACGTTAAACTCCGTAGCCATATTCACATTTCAATAAATCAAAAAGTTAGCAAAATAACATTAGTACACATAAGAAAGCCGATAGTATCTCTCAAATATGCATATATTTATAGGTCTTCGTGAATGCACCGAGCATGCATATCAAGCAACTGACTATAAACCATGCATACACATGCCTGAACTTTGAATAAAATAAATGCAAAGAACAGTAGGCTCCACTGGAATATTTTTAGATATGGTATCGGTTACACGATTTATCATGTAAGTTTGAGCTCTCTTCTTGATGTTAATAATCACTATATGAAAGTATCCCACCAGAATACATAGAAGCCTGCATAGTGTTAAGATGACAATGCTTCAAAACAATCATATATTTCCAGATGTGGCACATAACTTAAAAAGAAAAGTACTTCTCGCTAATTAGATGCAAGTCTGACATATGTTGTGAGATATGTGACCTGTGGGCATGGAGCCCCTTCAGCATCTTTCTTGGAACTCGGATCCACAAATAAATTAATTGTTTGATGTTGTCTATCTTCACTTAAGACATCTCTTGGAGGTTGAGCAGTTGGGCTACTAAATCCAATGTCCTTCTGAAAACTTGGTGACACTGTACCAGATTTGAATGGATCACCTCCACTGGATACAGAGTAGTCGGAAACTCTAGGAGCAGAACCCTCATTTGCAAACCTGTCCTCAAACATTTGATCACTTAAGCCACCAGGACTGTAGATAAAACTAGAAACTTTCCCCACATATTGGCCTCGATCTGAACCAGGCTTCCTAGAAAGCGCAGCAGCAACTTGTTTTCCATAACGCCGATCTTCATATTGATAGTCATAAGGTGGACTTTGAGAATAAGAATGATAAGAATTGGCACGTCTTATCTCATCTTCGTGATTTCTAACGCTCTGTCAAATTCATTTAAGAAAACCACATTTAAAATACTGCTCTAGGATTTAGTGAGATGAATTTAATAAGACTGAGAGACAGGCACATAGAAACACCCTTATCTAAAAATTGGCTACTGTGATTTCATTCGCATAAATTTGTTTAATAAACACCAATGTGGGTGTTGAGCAAAAAAAACACCAATGTCGGCCGTGGTTCTTACATGAAAATAGTAATTCAGCTTTCTCTAAAGAAAACAGATAAAGCAAACATTAAAAAACAGAAAATCAAGAATTAAGAAGTTCAACTTCAGACCAAATGATCCGCAACCATATTCTCTTCATTTTTTAATCACAAAACATGGTTTTAGGAAACAGAGCCAAGCAACATAAAGGTTTAGCAAAAAAATTTAATCTGAAGAATCACAACCAGTGTATGTACTAGATAGGAAGAAATTACCTGCATGTCTCTTGGAGGCTTGTCAGATGTTTTTCCTCCAGCATATTTTCTGTCCACATATACATTCTTCATAAACTCTCGGATTTTATCAGCATTGCTGCAATAAGAAACAGTTATTAGAAAACGCCACATCTGTCAAGAACATGCATAGTACTGAAGTGATATAATACATATTCTGCACCTGCAGTCAGGCAATCTTTGCCTCTGCAGGTCCCAATCCTTAAGATATATATCTCTTGCATGCTGAAAACAGTAAAATGAAGAACATCTCATCAGTATAATAATAAGCATCCCACTCTTTTCCATAGATAACAATAAATATAATACTAGTTCAAACCTGATTACCACCATTCTGAAGAGCTTCAACTTCCTGTGAAGTGAACTTTGACATTGATACGGACTTTACACGATGAGTAAACTCACGACTGCAAAACAAATTAATATGAACACAAATTGCCGCCAGGATAGGACAAAAAAATGGTAAGATTAGAAAGACTCGATTCTGATGTCATGTCACTCCACCAGAATCATGCATAGTAAATACAAATATACAATCATCGAACAAATTGGAAAAAGAAAGATGTGATAACTCTTTTAAGGAACTTAAAATCATCACCATGAGCAACAACAAAAGTTGCAAAAAGTTTAAATTGTAAAAACCATAATGCATTGATTTACACAACACTGATAAAGTTATAAGAACTTCAGAAGAGTGACAACTATTTCTACGGAAAAATCGAGCTGAAATAACTATAAAAAAAAAAAATACTCACTGTATCCCACTGCAAGTCATGCAAACGAAAGTCCAAAAATGTGTGCAAACATACTGAGGACCCTGTAACAATTGAACCACAAATTAATATCAAAGAAATAGCGGATACAAAAAAGAAAGAAAAAAATTTTATCATTAGAAGCTCAAATAAAGCTAATTTAATCCTTTCCAGTCATGCTGAAGAACAGTTTAGGGCTCATTCGAGCATAAAAAAAAATAAAAATCTGAATTTGAAATCTATTACTCAGTTAATTATAAAAAGAAACAACAAAGCAAATTTCAACACCCTTTTTAAAACAGCTGAGTTTCCATCTTGAAATTCATTACTAACAGTTGCATTGCATTCAAGAAATCAAGAAAACCCATTTTCAAATACCATTTCTATAACCTGAAATCCATCTTTTTTTCTTTTTTCACTTTCCCAGCCTCCAAACAGATATCACAACAATCAGCTAAACTCATTTCTTACAAAACAATCAAAAAAAGAAAACCCAATTTCAAAAACCATTTCTATAACCTCAAATTTCTCCTTTCTTCTTTTCATGCTTAACTATAATACACATCATCTAAAAGACTAAAACTAATTCTTCCAATAGAATTAAAAGAAAAACAATTTCAGAAAACATTCTTTTTCATTTTCCCATACTTTGCTAACCTCTATAACACACCTTAACTATAAAAACCGATAAGCCAAAAAATATTTTATTCAAAAAATAAAAAAAAGTTTGAGAAGTTTTACCAAGCTGTTACAGTTAATACAACGACGATTAGGAGGCAGCTTCATGAGACCTCTTATTATCTTCTCGTTTCTTTCTTCTTCTTTTCTACTTCCCATCTCTCAAAACAAACAATTTCGATCTTCCAAAATTAACAAAAACCTCAAAAAAAAACCCCAAAAGCTTCAAAATTTATCAAAAACCCAGTTGAAATTCAATACTTTTTGCTCAAAACAAGCCTTATTTTTAAGCATAAATCAAAAGAAAAATTGGAAACTTAGAGGTTTTGGGTTTTGGAGAAATCTTTTTGTTAAAAGAAAAAGGGAAGTTCTTTTCTTTCTAGTCAGCTGTGATTGGGACAAGAATGCTCTGTGCCTCGAAACTAAATCTTTTGTTTTTTAGAATATATAATTAAATATTAAAAAAGTTCCATCCCATTGAAAGAAAAAAAAAGAAAAATCCTATTTTTTTATTTCTTGGTTACTTGGTTTGAATAATTCCACATTCCCCTTCTTTTTCATTGCTTACATTATATATAAATTCATAACTATTTTGCATTTCTTTATTCAACAATTTGCTTGTAAACCTGTCTAAGTAAATTTTTTATTATTCAGACATGATCCAATCTGATGTATAAATAATTATATTTACTTGTAAAAACTCTAAATCCACATTGTTGATGGCAAAATAACATCAATCCATGATTTTCTTTTTCATTAATTTTTTCATATTAGCATGTTATATAATTTTCTTCCTTTTAAGTTGGTATAAGGAAAAAATCTATTTAGTCAACATTTTTAATTATTTTAAAGTTTTTGGACTAAAGAGAGTTTGTAAAAAATGAAAATTAAAGAGATAAATTTTGTCTAAAAATTATTTTGGATTATAACCTCCATAATTTCATACTAACACTTCTCCTTATGGTAATGGAATTATTGCTAGTGAAGTGAAGTATGTTAGCCATCTAAAAATCTTTGATACTTTCATAGATTATTATTAATAATTGTCTTATAATGCCAATTCAATAAATTTTATAATTATATTAGAATCGTTTAGGTTCATTACGTATTTATGTGGTTGGAAGAAAAATAAAATAAATAAAATTATAAAAAATGTTAATACTATTATTTGTTGACTCGTAATTTTATTTGTTGATTGGTAACATCAAATTCTATCAATCATTTTATAATAGATTTACGAAGCACGTATAAATTTTGATACTTATAAAATTTAGAAACTATTTATAATTTATTTATTTATCAAAATTAAAAACAATCCTTATAAAAATTTTCCCAAAAAAAAATCTTTATAGCAAAATAAGTAAATTCGAATCACAGTTCACATCAGTGATCAAGCAACCCTCCGATCTGCTTACTAAACAATCATCCAACGGTCCAAATCAAACCCCACCCTCTTCCTCAGTTCCTCTTTATCTTTCAAACGCCCTTCCTCGCTTCCTCTCTTCCTCCACCTTTCTCTCTCTCTCTCTCTCTCTCTCTCTCTCTCTCTCTCTCTCTCTAACTCTCAGCCATCTCAAGAATCCTTCTTCTGCCATGGCCACTCTCCTTAAAACGTTGCCTTTTAAATCCCCTCCTCCTCTAACTCCACGTGTATCACCCATTTCCTTAAACTCTCCAAAGCCCTTTCATGTCTGTTTCAAACAAAGACTTCCTCGTACAAGCTGTCCCCTCCGGTTCAATTCCACTCCCTCTCTTCGGTTCGTAAAGTTGGTTCCTTTTGCTTCAAATAGTGGTGAAACTGAAACTACTGAGACCCAACAAGAAGTTCAAGAACCCCAAATTGAGGTAACTTTTAACTTTCTCTCAACAATGGTTTCCATTTTTGTCTGGTTTTAATTTTCTGGGTTTGAATTTTTTTGGCCTTCTTTTTATGTTTAGTTTAGTTTTGCTTGTGAATTTGACAAAAATATTTCTGGGTTTTGGAGTTTAAGGGTTAAGTATGTTAGAAATGAGCAAAAAGATGTTAACTTGATAGTATGTAGAATTTAGCTATATCAAGGAATTTTCTAATCGAAAATCTTCTGTTTTTTGAAGCTTTATAGATTGGATGTAGTTGACTGAATGATTATGCCAGTTATAATCCTTTTTCTACATTCACATTTTATTATGAACATTGTTAAGTCCTACATTTGTTGTTCAACACCATGTTCAAGTAGACATAATGAATTAATGACATGGATTGTATATTATTCAAATAAGGGCAATCATTTTTTGTGTCTACTTGACACAGTGTCGGATAATAGACGTCGCTCACTTTAGCATTTTCCATTCATCATTGGCTGATTAGTTTATGACATGGAGACTTTTTAATATTTCTTGGCTATCATAGCTTTCTATTCATATGAGTGTAGATTAAGAGTGCCAAATATTCATATGTTTTCTACTTAGGATAGATAGAGAAGGATTGTTAAAGGAATCCTATCAAATTATTTGACTATCACATGATGGAGCAGTTTGTGTTGAGCGAAAGGCGAGAATCCATGAAGCCTAGATATGAACTAGGAGATTTTTATTTGTTAGGCCTTGGAGATGAAGTGGAGATGAAATTGATGAGGATTTGGTTGAGGAAGGGAGTCAGGACTTGACATTTGAGTGCATCGATCTGTGTAAGAATTATGGTGAAGTTGATGAGCACCGTTGTAACCTGAATTGAGAGTGGCCAACTTTGCACTTGGTTCAATGCCATTCATCTTGAAACTGAAACATGGTTAGATAGAAATTTAGAGTCAAATCTGGTGGTTTGCTTTCTGGAGACGAAAGTAACCTGGCTGCCATAATGTTACAACTGATATTTTGATACATGAATCATCTGTTTCGAAGTTACCTGTGTATATCTATTAAAAAGACTTACGGTTTTGAGTACTTTGATGAAAAAATGTTTGTTCTGTGACTCCCCCCCGATGTAAGAGTATCACTAGCTGCAACAATCTCTTTATTTCTGAAATATTTAGGTTTCTAAGTTACAAAGGGTTAGTTTATCTTCTTGAGTCCTTGGTTTTTCTCTCTTTTTCTGGACTCCATATTTACTTGCTTATGTGTGGTAAGGAGTCTAGATACTTTCACCTTGTGTCAAAAATTTCAGTCTAGATACTCAGTTGGAATACCTTGCTGGTAAGTTGATATCCCAACTTTTTCACCAATGCACCTCATTTCTGACAAAAAATTAGCAATATCAAATTAAGTATTTTACTTTAAATTTTCCTGACCATTATCGCATTATATGATTTTCTAGGGTTGATTTGTCAGGTTCTTAATCTGATTTAACTGTTTGGGCCATGGATTGCCTGGCATAAGGTTAAGACCGCAATGATTGAGAGATCTCCATATTGTTCTATTTTACTGCAACATTTTTCTTAGTTCTTTTTTATTGCATTGTAAGAGACATATTTGTGGCCGCATTTTTCATCCTAATGGATATATGTAACAGGACTCTTCAGATGGTGCCGTCGCTGATGAAGAGGATGCTGATGCAGATGAGAGTAGTGATGTCGAAGAAATACCTTCTTCAGCATTTGCGTCATTGCTCCAATCATACAAAGAAGCTTTGGCAAGTAATGATGAATCAAAAGTTGCTGACATTGAAGCATATTTAAAATCCATTGAAGACGAGAAAGTTGATCTTGAAAAGAAAATGGCTTCTTTGTTAGAAGAAGTGTCAACAGAGAAGGATCGGATTATTAGGATTAGTGCGGACTTTGACAACTTTCGTAAGAGAACAGAGAAAGAGCGCCTTTCATTGGTAACAAATGCCCAAGGAGAAGTTTTGGAAAATTTGTTGCCTGTTTTGGATAATTTTGAGCGAGCTAAAACCCAAATTAAGGTTGAGACAGAGGAAGAAGAGAAGATCAATAACAGCTATCAGAGCATATACAAGCAGTTTATGGAGATTTTGGGCTCGCTCGGTGTAGAACCTGTGGAATCAGTGGGAAATCCCTTCGATCCAATGGTGAGTTAATACATATTACTCTCTGCTCTCCACACCTTTTGTAGGCATGTTAAATTTTACTCGAACCTTTTTCATAACTTAATGTTGGGATGTTTCATGATTTATTGCATTAGATACTTCCAAGTCAAGTGTGCCTTGTTAATTGTGAATGTTCATAGCCTCATCAAATTTTCTCTTACCATGTTCTTGTCCTCTTCATCTATGTTGCTCCGACTCTTCATTTTTCTTGAAGTACTCTTGTCCGGCACCCGTATCCGACGCATATCTGGAAATGGGTATGGGGATATAATCCTCCAAGGACCCCCCAAATACATGGAAATCTTGGAAAAAATTGAACATACCCGTGTCAGACACATATCTGGGTCCGACACTCACACCCGAGTCCGAGTAACATAGCTCTTCATCATTAAGTTGAGGAGGCAGTTTGTGAACTAATTGCATTTGAGGTCCCAAATACATGATTGTATTTGATTATTGATGAGAAGAATTAGATTGAATATGAGATAGTTATGGAAGAGAATACAAATTTACTTAAGATATTCAAGTTAAATCCTCAAAAGATGGACACGACATTTGAATATTATATGATCAATAATAAGGTATCATTTTGGTTTGTTAATTGGCATAATGATGATTGGCTTAACGCAGGTGAAGTACCGAGTTGGCTCGATATTCAGTCAAGTACTTGATGAGCTTTCTCGAATATTTAATCAAGTTTGTTCAGGTTTTATGAAGACCTGGATACGCTTTTAATACAAACCAAGTCTTGATTGATTCGAGCTGACTCGGTGAGTTTACGAGCAATGATGTGATATATTGATATGATTATTAGATTTTAGTTGTGGCATGAAAACTTGCTTGTAATCTATGTTGCTCCGACTTTTTTTTTTTTTTTGAAATACCCGTGTCCGATACATATCTGGACATGGGTATGGAGATAAGATCATCTAAGGACCCTCCAAATACATGAAAATCTAGGAAAAAATTGAACATACCCGTGTCCGACACTCACATCCGAGTCCGAGTAAAATAGCTTCTAATTGCTTAGGCTAAAAAGAGGTAAGTAGATAATGAAGAGAAAGTGAGAAACTTCGTTGAAGCTTCTTTTATTTTTGTGTATTCCTGATGGATATACTTTAACAATTTTCTTACAAATTACTTCTTGTCTCTCTTGTAAAAGCTGCATGAAGCAATTATGCGTGAGGATTCGGCAGAATTTGAAGAAGGTATCGTTCTTCAAGAATTTCGCAAAGGGTTCAAGCTCGGAGACAGGCTGTTGCGTCCGTCAATGGTTAAAGTATCAGCTGGTCCAGGGCCTGCAAAGCCTGAACAAGGAGAATCATCAGAAGGGGCAGATGTAGGTGAAAGCAGAGAAACCATTGAGAGCAATGAAACTGCTGAGACCAACCCAGGAGCAGAGTCTTCTTGAACCTGGATTCAGTTTTGTATAAGCAACACCATAGTTATTAATATTACCTCCACTGTTAGGACTCAAATTTTGGTGATGGTGATTGTTGTGGCCTGTGGGTGATATATTTTTGTTTCTTTTTGGAGGAATTCATTAGATCTGGCAATTCGTGTATTCGTGTCGTGTTCATGTATTTTTTTCGTGTCATAATCGTGTTTAAGGTATTTTATAATATAAATTTTGACTCGTTAATAATTTGTGTTATATAGATTTTGACACATTCATGTATTCGTGTCGTATCCGGTTTTTTTTTTTTTCGTATCATGTTTCGTGTTGTATTTTTATTATTTTTCTCGTATTATGTTCAATATTGTCGGGTTTAGAATTCACATTGACATGAGGAAATAGCATGCATGGGGAACAATTTGTGTATCTCTTTTGATCCCTGCTTACAAACTTGCTAATGGAGTTTCATAAACATTAAATTTGTTAATGGCTAATGAAGCAAAATCATTGGATGAGTTAATTGAGTGAATTGTGTTTTTTTTTTTTGGGGGGGGGGGAGTTAATATCATATTTAGCCCTTAAACCAACAAACTATGCAATGTTGTACTTGTATTTATATGTAATATGTAATGTGATATTTAAAGTTTTATTTTGTCTACCAGTGAAGTTCACTTTCTTAACACTCTTAATGATGACTCTTAATGATGATGCATACAATTTGCTTACGTGATATTGGCACGTGCCATTTTTATATATAAAAAAATAAATTTTTTAATTATTTTTTCTTTTCTTTCTTTCTCTCTCTCCCCTTACTTTGGCTTGGTGAGATCGTTTTCGATCATGCCAATCTGTTTTCGGTCGTTTACTAGCCGGATTCGGCCTGAAACAACCGGAGTAAGAGGGAGAGAAAGGAAGAAAAAAAAGAAAAGAAAAGAAAATAAGGGTTAAATACTCAATTGATCCATGTACTTTACATCTTTTGTTCGTTTGGTATCTGAAAAATAAAATTGGTCAGTTTGGTACTCAAACTTCATTCTATCATTCATATTGGCACTTTGGACTAACACTGTTAGTTAATAGATGACGTGACAATAGACACTCAATCAAAGCATGACACGTGACAAAATGCCACATCATCAATGCCACTTCATCATGAAAAAAAATTCAAAAAAAATGTAAAATATAAAATTCAAAAGAATAAATAATAAATAATAATTTTTTTAAAAAAAAAAATCAAAATCAAAATTAAAAATTTTAAAATTTTGGAAATTCAAATTTGGAAATTCAAAAATTATAAAAATGACAAAAAAAAATTATAAAAAATCAAAAGATAAATATGGAAATTCAAAATAAAAAAGGAAAAAGGAAAATTTTAAAAAAATAAAAAATGATTTTTAAAAATATAGAAATTTCAAAAAAATTTAAAAAATCTGAAAACTCAAAATTTAAATTTTAAAAAAAATAAAAAAGAAAAAAGAAAGAGGCGAAAAATCGGGAAGAGAGAAGGATGGGGATGGGAGGCGTCGGTGGCATCGATATGCCCCGGCCAAGCAAATCGATGCCTCCCCCCATCCCTTTCCCTTCCTCTTCTCTCTCCCTCTTTTTTTTCCATTTTTTTTAGTTTTTATTAAAAATATTCAGATTATATTTTAAATTTTTTTGAATTAAATTTTTTTATGCTAACGTGGCACGATGAGGTGGCATTGACTAGGCTTTTTTGCCACGTGTCATGCTCTCATTGGGTGTTTATTGCCACGTCAACCATTAACTAACGTTGTTAGTCGAATAAGCCAATATGAATGACGAAATGAAAGTTCGAGTACCAAACTGACCGGTTTTAATTTTTAGGTACCAAACAGACAAAAAGTATATAGTCCAGGGGCCAATTGAGTATTTAACCCCAAAAAAAAATTAAATTTTTATTTGTCCATGTGATAATCACTTTACATGTGCCATTTTTTGTCCACGTGTCATTAGGATTGGCCAACTGCCACCTCAACCTACATATTTAACAGTGTTAAAGAGTTGGTGTACATTGATAAACGAGTTGAAACTTTAGGTATCACATTGTACATTTTTAAAATACAGATTTATATTGCACAATTTATTATAGTTCAAAGACTAAATATGACATTAACTCTTTTTTTTGTACAAAGAAAGTCGCAATATGAGAATTGCAGATGTTGAGATTTCAATCCAAACTTACTAAATATCACATCTTAAAGATGATTGCATGAATCAATTGAATTAAATTTTTTTCTCAAGATAGGATTTAACTTTATCAGGCTTCACCTATTGGGTATGATTACAACTGCTCAACAAGCCCACATTAAAAAAAAAAAAAAAAGGATCTTATTTTTACTTATATATTTGTATATTTTGATTTCTTCCCCGTAAATATCAGGTTATATCGGGTGATTTCATATGCAATTAAATGTGATTGATTTGCATTGAAAGCCTTCAAGTTATAATTTATTACAATCTTTGTTATTCGATCCTGTTTTCCAACAATTTCGTTGTGCTCATTACACAGTAATACAATGAGTGTTTTTTGAATAATTTTTAAAATTATAAGATTAAGTAAATTATAATTTTTAATGCATAAAAAATTATTAAATTAACTATTAATTATTAAATTTAATATAAAAATATTATTATAAATAATAACTTAATTAATCTTAACAAATATTTTTAAAAAATTCGTTAACAAAACCCATATGAAAAAATATCAAGACATTTATTATCTTTTTTTTTACTTCTTTGCTTTTTCCAAAAAAGAAAAGAAAAGAGAGTGACTTGATTTTGTTTGTAATGAACTTTTATTCATTGCTTATACAATTAACACAAAATTAGGCCAAGTGGAATAAACCCAATACAAATCCTAACAAATACTCTTCAATTTTTTTTTTTTTTAAGTTTTTAATTGATCTATAACTCTCGACCCTTAACTAATTAACTTATCTGAAAAAAAAAAATATTACGAGTCTAAATCTTCTCGAATCCGTAACTTTAAAAAATCTAACAGCAATTTACATGCTATCTAAACTAATAATAGGTTGACACAAATACTCTTCAATCTTCAAAAACACCCATTCTTTCTATTGCCTCCTCTCCCACATTATGACATCAATCATTACCAAATATGTACCCAAAAAAACATTATAAATTACCAACTAGCTAGGGTGCCTTATCTTTGATCACATTTTGTGTCCGGTAAAAATAAAGCAAGGGAGCATTAATCATATGCTTTATAAAAAAGATTTTCTTTTAGTAATCATCATCGATTCATCACCATCAATAGGTTAGGTTAGGTTAGGTTAAAATATTAATAACTTATGTAGTTGGTTAGGAATATAACATGAAAAATATTAATCAATATTTAATAACATTGATTAAAATAATATTTAATAAAAATCATATCTTAAATAATGCCTATAAATATTCATTAATCAGATCTTTAATTATAGCTCCATTTTATCTATTAATTTCCTTATTTTCTTTTGAAATAATCAAAAATAAATATATATATAAATAAATACTATTTTTAATAAATAAAAAGTAATATATATATATATAAGGCAAAGGGCATTATCATATGCTTTATAACGAATTGTTACTTTTTATAAAATAAAATAAAAAATCTTTTAAGAATCATCATCACTATCACCATCAATAGGTTAGTTTAAATAATTAATACCATAATATAATATTGGATCTTTTAGTGTGTTTATCTTGATTCATCAATGACAAAACATACATTTTAAGTTGGTGATCAATTTTTTGGATAATTAATTACAGCTCCATTTTGTCTATTAGTTTCCTTATTTTCTTTTTAAAAAAATCAAAAGTAAAAATATATATATATACAAAAATAAATAATATTTTTAATAAAATAAAAATTAGATCCGACAATTTGTATATATATATATATATATCGTATTTCATATTTCATATTTTTTTTTATATATCAATCATGTAAATATAAATATAATAAAAATAATTAAATATATCAAAAATTTAAATACAAATATAAAATATATTAAATACATCGTGTTAATTTAAGTGCATGCCAGGCTTGCCGGCAGCCGGACTCTTTCTCACCTACCTCGCGTAGGGGTGTTCATTCAGTTAATTCGGTTAATAACCGAACCGAATTACCCAAAACCGAATTAACCGAATTTTTTTTCCAATTAACCGTTAACCGAACTGAATAATTAATTCGGTTAATTAACCGAACCGAAATTATTTCGGTTAATTCGGTCGGTTTCCGAATTAACCGAAATAAATAAAAAATTTATTTTGCTAACCTATTTTTTTACATGATTTTGTATCCAAATTATCCATCCAAGTCCAACTAATCAAAATCCAAAAGCAAAGCATATTATAAAATCCAAATATGAAACAAACAAAGCTAAAAAAAATGATAAAACATGAACATTACATAGTCTCAAAGACTCAAAAATATATCTAAATTAATATATAAATTAATTTTTTAAAAAAAAAATATATCTAAACTCATAAAATCTTGTCGTTTTAAGCATTTCGGTTAATTCGTGTAATTCGGTTATTTTCGCTTAACCGAAAACCGAAATTTCTCAAAACTATTAACCGTTAACCGAACCGAATTTTGTTTGGTTAACTGATTAACTGAACCGAATTAAAATTCGGTCGGTTAATTCGGTTAAAACCGAATTATGCACACCCCTTACCTCGCGTCTCAAAAGTCAGTCAGAAATCGGAAGAAAGTGAACCATGGCCTAGTAGCTTTGATAAGCTCAATCATAGTCCATAATTTTCCAAAAAATAAATAAAAAAAGCAATTAAAGTCCATATATATACATCGAATTGTCAATATAATTAATTAATAATAATATTTCATAAATTATCTGCAAAGATTAATCCAGTGGGTAAAAAGAAAAACTCTATTTTTTGTCAATCAGAATTGAATTTGATTATTGCAATAAGCATTTAGGAAATAAAATATTGACTGTACTAAATCGATTACATAATGCATTCACAATAGTCAATATCATCCAATGAAAAAAAATTAAGCCTAAAGAAAATCGTAAGATTAAAATAAGCCTAACATTTAAATATGATAATTTATATAAATATATAATATTATACAAAATATGACATGATAAAAAAATGAAAATAAAAATATAACACAAATACATTTATAAACATATATAATAAAATTTATATAAATATATAATATTTTAAATATAATTATGATATATGAAAATATCGCGAATATGACGGAATAGATGAATTGAAAGTCTTATAAGAAAATATTTCAAAATTTTTGTTGGTTGGTGTAGCAATGGGAACAAAATGGTGTGAATCACTTTAATTATAATGAAGGCATGAAATCATAAATAGTGGGAAAGGTGGATTGGAATATTACTGGCAACATAAAAAAGTAATGGACTCTAGCCCTCCACGATTATTGACTGATATTTCCCCATAATTCCTTTTCATTTATTCTCATCCTCAAATTACAAACAACTTTTTCAACTTATCTAACATATGTCCGAATGGCAGTGGTCAGTGGGATCCCATAAATATTAACAAAATCCATGGACCATGAAATAAAAAATTGGATCGGATTGATTGATTAAATCAATTGAATCGATGGTTTATTCGATTTGTAGTATACATAAAATTGATTTTTTTTAGCCGGTAAAAAATTGGTTTAACCGTTAAAAAATTCGTTTTTATTTTTTGAAGTGGTGAGATTTAAACACTTAACCACTTGATTTTTTTAAGCAAAAAAAAAAAAAACTCTTGATTTTATAATAAAAATAATACCACTAAGATAAATACATATTTTTATTAATTATTTACTATATTTATTACTTATTTAACATTAAACTATTTTTATTAAATCGACCTATTCAACCGGTTGAATTAAAAATTAAAAGTTTGATCGATTTAATCTTCAATCTGATTTTTTTAACATTGATAAAAATCGTGGGCAAAACTATCAACTATGAAAGCTTTTTATTATTATTTTGGTACATAAAATTATTAATGTTTTTAATTGACCTACTTTCTACATGGCTTATATTGCTAGTTTGTTTCTTGATGTGTGAATTTATTTTGCACTAGCTACGTTACCCTTTTAAATTCTCACTTCTAAGTTTTTTTTTTTTTATAAATTATTTCGCTATTTTGTTATATTACATATGAATAATTTGATATATATTATCTATATAAATACAATTAAAGTTGTCTCTCAATTGTGAAACCAATTGCAGAAAGAGAGGGATTCGAGCCTTCAATAAACAAAAGTCTATATAGCAATTCTAATGCTTACTCTTCTGGTTGTTTGCTTTGGTAAGAACAATATCAATTCTAATTAAAAATTAGTTATAAAAATAGAAAGAAAAAAAATCCTCACTTTTTCTTTAGTCTTCCGATTCGAAATTTTTTTTGTTTTGTTTTGTTTTGTGAAAGGGCTGTTAAAAATAATTTAAAATAAATAATACAATATAAAGTAACTAATTTTCGTATGTAAAAAAAAAAAAAAAAAAAAAATTTAAGGCATCCCTTATAGTTATGTCCTTGACCTTATGCATTAAAAAGATTTGGTTGTACACCGATGAAGGACAGATCCTCTCCCGAAAATGATAAATGAGGGCAGGGTAGGGGCCAACTTTGTGTTTGTTTCCTACCAAAACCCATCACTTTTGGGATTGCTAGCTGTAGACATCATAATAAAGATTTTTTGGTACATTCTATTTCATAAAATAAAAAAAAATGCTAATAATAAAATATGGGTTAAAATTTATTTTTATTTTTATTTAAATTTAATTATAAAATATAAAATATTAATATAATTTTTTTAATAATAAAATAAATTTTTTGGATTTGATGAGTTGAATTAAGCTTTGGACATGTAATTTTTTGTTTTTATGCACATATGACCTGATCATGTCCGATCCATAGCAAAATATAGATTGCACTTTTTTTTTTTTCAATAACGTTAGACACCTTGTCTAAAAAATGTTGGTTCAATTTTCATGCTTTTATCAATTTTTTTTGTTTTTATATAAATATTTTTATTAAATTAAAATTTTAAATTTATACTTTTTGATAATTTTTATTTAAAGTTATTAAATATTATTTTGTTAACTTTTAATAAATAAGTAATTTTAGAAAGAAAAAAAGGTATAAAAATGAGTAAAATTTGACCTTAAAAAGATCAGTAAATATTAATCCAGAGATGGGAGTTAAAAAACAAAATTGAAAAAAATTATGTTGTCCTGGAAGAGATATTTTTAATAATTAGAAATTAAGACTCCAAAGATATTTAGAATTCGTCTTGGCAAGGAATTAGATTTATGTACGACAGTACGAGACATAATGAGCTATTTTTTTTCTCAATTTAATTATTATTTTTCGCCAAAATAGAGATCTATATTTTAATTTTTTTTTTCATATGCATTATTTTTAGTGATATAATCGAACTGAATCAAGTTCAAATAGTAAAAAATTTGAGCTCGACTCGAAATTTGATTCGATCGAGTTTTATTTTTAAAACTCGAATTCTATACGAGATAAAAATCGAACTACTCGAATTCTTTCTATTAATCTCGTTTATCTAGTAAAAAAATGAACTATATTTTCATGCTCGACTTCAAACTCGATTACTTGTTTTCGAGATCGAAATATGATTGTTTTCAATACTAATAAAAATATACTAAAAATAAAAAATTCGATTGGGCTCGCGAGTTATTTGAATCG
Organism: Fremontodendron californicum; assembly: GCA_030761205.1. Classification (NCBI taxonomy): domain Eukaryota; kingdom Viridiplantae; phylum Streptophyta; class Magnoliopsida; order Malvales; family Malvaceae; genus Fremontodendron; species Fremontodendron californicum. The sequence continues at coordinate 3,551,578 of JAULJL010000047.1, forward strand.
AGCATTAAAATATTTAAATTCGACTTGTTCGATAACTCAAAATTAAACTTGATTAAGAAATAACCGAATTAAATTTAAATTTATTTTAAATCTACTTAAATAACTTACAAATACAAATATTTCGATTACCTTTAATCATCACTATTGTAAATAATAATTTTTTCAACCTGAATTTCACGTGCAAGTGCAGTTTTGTCAGTAGTCAATAATCATCATATGCTTTTTGGGGGGCATTGCTTCCTTTTCTTTCTAAGATAAATATGAAAAACATGCTTTTACTAATTAAATTATTGTTAAATGATTTAAAAATTAAAAATTATTTAAAAAAATAAATAAAAATTTAAAAATTATTAAAAAAGATATTATAAAATTAAAATTATTTTTAATGAAAAATTTTCATTTTCCTTTCTCTTTTCATTAAAGAATTATTATTTTTTAAAAATTTCATTTAAAAATAAATTTAAAAAATAAAATATTTAAATATTTATATTTTAAAAATTTTAAAAAATAAAAAAAATTTATTTTAAAAATATTATTTGTATTATTTATTATTATTTTTTAATTTTTTAATTAAAAAAAGTAGAAAAAAATAAAAAAATTTATGTTTTAAAATTGAAAAATTTATTTTTAGAAAAATTTATTTTTTAATTACAAAAATAAATTAAAAAATAAGAGGAAAAGAGAGAAGGAGATTTTTTTTACCAAGGTAATTTTATCTTTACAATTTTCTTCCTAACAATTTTATATTTTTCATTATTTTTTAAATAATTCTTACTCATTATATCATTTAATAATTATTTTATTGAAAAGAATATGTTTTTCAAATTTACCCTTCTTTCTAATAGTAAAGATTAGGGGGACAGGTCGAATATTTTATCTTTTTATAATATTTAAATTTGAATACGTAAATTTATTTTAAAATTTGAATTTATTTATTATTCATATTAAATTTGAATATTATTATTTGAATTAAATAACATCATTCGTTGAATATTTGAATCTGTTAAATATTTAAATTCAGTAAGTAAAAAAAATAAAAATATAAAATCAAACAAAAATTAATTTTAAATTCAAATAAACGGATAATGGGTTCGGATATCCGAATCCATAAAAATAAGAGGATTCGGATAGCGAATTCGGATATTCGAGATTTCATATCCTCATCAGTTTCAAATCCGCTGTGGATAATAATTATAATATCCGAATCCGAATTTTATCTGAATTCGCAATATTCAAATCAGCAAAAAGCGAATCGAATAATTATAAATATCCGAATTCGCACTATGCCAACGTAAATGCACATACGATATGGTTCACATGAGAGATTTTATTTCGGGTTTATTTAATTTTGTAGAGTAAAAAATTCATTTGGTTGGTGGTTGGAAAAAATAATCATTTTATAGAATTTTTATTTTATTTTTAGAAATTTTATAATAATAATTTTTTTGGAAAAATCTAAAAATAATTATTACAGGATAATCCGTAATAACTATGGAATATAATTAAATTTTTTTATCATCTTTTTTTATAATAAAAACTAGATTTGTTTTTGTTAAAACATGGAGAAAATTTAGTGATCTTTTTAAAGTCGATCTTACTCAATTTCCCCATTTTCACATCAATTAATTATGAGAAAAAAATAATAAATCTCTTATTAGTTTGATTCAAATAAAGTTTGGATGTATGATGAAACTCCACCTCATAAGTCACTTTTTATTTTGGTTGTATCAAGTTACTCAAAAAGTCACAATATTAACCTTCCATAGTAAACATCATATGAATTTTCTTATTCACTGAATAAAAAGAATTAAAAAAATTGAATTTTATTATTTTATCTAGACAAGTATTATACTTCAATTGCATTTAAATAAATCTTTAACATTCAATTTACTTCAAATAAATTTTTAATTTATATCTAAATAAACTCTTAATATAAATTATTTTTATTTAAATAATAATTTATTTAAATATAAATAAAAAAAATAAAAACTTATTTAATTATAATAAAAATATAAATTTTTAATTAAAAAATAAAATGATTTAGAGATTTTTTTAATATTTTAACTCAATATATATATATATATATATATCTAACGTACATGGACACATTATTTCAACGAACCTGACAAAGCACATGTCCTTTTTTCGAAATTAATTAAAATTAGCTGTAAGGAATTATTGATATAATAATAACAAAACGGTTTACATTAATTGAACTTTTCCAAAAAAAGAAAATTTGTGGTCTCTGATTGATTACATAATTGACAAATAATTTGCTGAAAACTTTTCTTTTTCATGGTGAAAAGTCTGTCAGCTTTTCCTCGTCCATCCTTTTTTGCTGTACCATTTTTTGTCACACTTTAAGAATAATAAAGGTCGTTGATTATCAACTTTCATTTTAATTTTCTTTCTTGCCAAACATGAGGAAACACAAAATTCATAAACTAAAATATAAATTTTTGAGAGATTAAAATAATTTTATTTTTCTATTTTTGACTTAAAAAATTCTAAAAAATAGAAATTTTGAGGAGTCAAGAGAGCCAACTGGCCAAGGCATCTGTCTGTCCTCTTAGATCCGCCATCTAAAAGTAATGAATTTAAATTGGACAGCTTTACTCAAAAAATCGAATCAAATAGTAAAACACATTTCGACCTAAACTAAGCTAACAAAATAATTGAGAGAAATGGGCTTTAGCACATGGAAAAGATCTTCAAATACGGAATTCGGTTTAACTTAATTGATTCATGTAATTATTTTTAAAATTTAACATTCAATATATTTGAATTTCGAATTTCACAATTTTTTTATCTTCAAATTATAATATCTTTTGTAAAAAATAAAAATAAAAACTTCAAATACAAGCAATTCACACCATTTACTATAAGCTAATTCTAGTAGCTTTCTTTTTTTTTTTTGGAATATGAGTTTGATTAGCGAATTCAAATTTATTAGTATATTCACGTAAATATTTATTTAATTTTTAATTACAACTGAGTTAGGATTTTATTTTTAATAAAATTATAATATGTGTTATATAAATAGATATATTAATAAAAAAATTATATGAAAATAATAATTGATTGATAGATGAGAATAATAAAAAATCTATTAAAAGTAGATTTGAAACAAACATTGTTAAATTTATCTTGAAAATTAGTATTGATTTTAAATAAGTTAAATTTATTTTTATTTTGCCTTCACAGTTCACACGTCTAGTCTTAAATGGTATCCCAAAATTTAATTATCAAGACGTCAATTTCTCGTGTGGCCGCTTTCAAGCTTAAAATTGAAGGTAAGAGAAATGGTAAAGAGAAATACGAAATGTATCAATTATATGATTTGTTGGTATAATATTGAGTTTCTAATTTTAATAAGTAAAGTTTAAATATAAAAATTTTAAAATTTAGTTCAATTTATTTATATAATTATTTTAAGAAGTAATATTTAATAGATCTAAAATTTGAATCTAAACATATGATTCTTTCCTTATTTTCATATTATAATTTTTTTGTAAAAAAAAAAAATTCAAACAATTTTAAATAAAAAAACACTGAATCTGAATCCAATCTTATAACTTAATATTATATTAGCATTTAGTAAAACCAAGTTTTCGAACTCAAAATTTAGTTTAATTAGTTCATACAATTACTTTCAAGAGTGACATCTAGTAAGTTTAGGTTTCGAATCCCAACAACTGCAACCTCCTTCCTTATACTTTAGTTACGACTTCTTTTGTATAAAAAAACCAAATCTTTAATATCCTTTTAGATTCTGTAATTTTAAATATAATACGAAAATATTATATTAATACGTTATAATTATTTAATAAATATATAATATCTAAAATTTTGATATATTCGTGACGTAAAAAATACAAAACACGATAGGGGATATAGCAAATACCAATTTAAAGTGGAAAATTAGTTCGGACAGACAGTGTTTTTTTTTTTTTTTTTAAGTTGAAACCGTAATAATTCAGCGTCAGCCAATTTGATCCAGACATGTGGTTTTCCGACAGTAACATAAATTTTCTTGGGCAACCCTTTTGCGGTAGCAATTAAGTTCTCGTTTAGCATTGCTTCTAGCACAGCTTTTGAGGTCAAAAGTTGTTTTTCACCGCAAACGCAATGCTAAACAGATAAAAAAAATTAGCTTCTGCTGTTGAAATCATGGTTTGAAAAGCCAAACCAAAAAGCCAAAAATATAGCTTTTGGGCTTTAAAAGCTGACTTTTGGATAAAATGACTTTATTATCCTCACATTTTTACACTTTTATTATTTTAAACATATCTTTTTTTGACATTTCAATTTTCAACAACACTTTAACACTTAAAAGTTTTAAACTACATTTTTTCACCACACTTTATAAACATACTTTTTTCAACTCGAGTTTTTTTCAACTCAAATTTTTTTCAACAACAATGCTAAATTAACCTAAGTATAAACTTTATAAAGCTGCACTCCCCCATTGCTTGCTGTCTGAAAAGAGACTCAGCTCAGTCGATGACGTGGAAACCATTGGAGCCATTGGTTTCAACTACCACCAAACTATGTTCACATATCACAAATCACTCATTCATTTATTTCGACTCTGCTGATCTTCTTTCATAAGCAATTTTCGCATTTGCCTCAACGAAAACTCCCAACATTCTTCTTCTTCTTTTTTACTTCCCTTTGATTCTTGGGTTTAATTCGTTTCTTCTGCTTTATGTTTCTACTAATCATTTGGTAAGCTCTCTTTCTTTTCTTCTCTGTTTTTTCAACTTTTACATTTACCCATGGTTTCCATGTTTAATAAAAATAAGAATTTTGTTAATGAATGTGTTTAGAATATTTTATAAGATTAATTAATATATTATTTTTAATAATATTATTATATTAAATATAAAAATTAATAATTTTATTTATTATTTTTAATGTATTAATTAAAAATATTATTATATTTAATAAGAATGTTTTTAGAACAGTCGTTAACCAAATCTTAATACTAATAATATAAATTGTGCCATTCAAATAAAAATATAAAAAAAGAAAAAGAAAACATGGTTACTAATCACTAGATGAGGCTAGGAATTATCAAAATTGACTTCTTTTTCTTCCAATTGGTTTAGTTACCTTGTATTGGGTATTTGATTTAGGGATAATTTACATTTTAGATAATTGAATTTAGTATTAATTTTTATATAAGTTATAAATATTTAATTTCATTAAATTATATTATTGAATTTTTATTATTAATAAATTAGGTCATTCATATTAATTTTGTGAAGTAATTATAACGAAAAAACAGACTAAATGTGAAATTTGTTTTACCTAAAATGTTAGTTATGCATTATCTTGATAAGATGTAAAAATATATGTATGCTCAGTCAGCTTTTTCGTTAGAATTATTTAATGAAATTTGCATAAGTGACATAATTTATTAATAATAGAAGTTCAATGCTATAATTTGATAAAATTAAAAGTTTATGACCTACATAAAAATTGATGTTAAATTCAGTGATTCAAAATATAAACTACCCTTGATTTTGATTGCTTTAAGTTTTTTTTTTTCATTAATTTTTTTTCTTTTTCATTTATTATACTATTATAAATTTTGTTAACAAATGTCTCAATTTTTTTTAAAAAAATTATTATATAATAATATTATTATTTGATATATTAAAAGTAATAAATAAAATTATCAATTATTATTATGTTTAATATAATATATTAATTAATTTTAAAAATTATTTAACAATTACTTTTTGTAAATTTTTATAATTATATTATTTTTTTTTTCTTATTTTTTACTTTGCTTTTGGTTTTCTGAATTTTTCAACCATTACCATTTTTAACTTTTGAAAATAATATCATAATTTATTCTTTATTTTAGCTTTAATGTCACAGTCTGTCAATCATCATGATTAAACAGATGAAGTTTACTTTTAGTTGAGTAACCCTTTGGGTAAATTTGAAAAATATTTTTTTAATATAATAATTATTAAATAATATAATATGTAAAAATCATTTGAAAAAAATAAAATATAAAAATTTATTAAGAAAAAAATTATAAAGATAAATTTTTTTTTGATAAATTTTTTTATTTATTTTTCTCTTATTTTTTAATTAAAAATAAAATTTTTAAATAATTTTTTAAATTTTTAAACATATATTTTTTATTTACATTTTTTAATTAAAAAATTAAATAAATAATAAATAATACAAATAATATTTTTAAAATTAAAATTTTTTATTTTTTAAAATTTAAAAAAAATAAATATTTAAATATTTAAATATTTTATTTTATTTATTTTTATTTAAAAGTTTTAAAAAATAATAATTTTTTAATGAAAAGAGAAGAAAAAAAAAATTTCGTTAAAAACAATTTTGTCTTTACAATATCTTTCCTAACAATTTTTAACTTTTTATCTTTTTTTCAAATAATTTTTAACTATTAAATTATTTAATAATTATTCAATTATTGAAGGTATGTTTTTTATATTTACCCAAACTCTTTTCCTTTGTCATTAATGTACACACACCAAAAAAAAAAAAACGTTGTTAGCACAAACGAACAAGCATTAAAATAATCAAAACAAAAGAACTTTGTCGATCTTTTTATCTTAGTGTAGTAAAAAAAAAATTAATTTTTAAAATACCGTTATTTTTTTTTAAGTATCAAAATTCAGTTTTTTTTAAACCAGTTAAGAAATCGTCATGGCATTAAGATAAAAAGACCAACTTTGTCTCTTTCATTTTTTTTTTTGAAAATATTACTAAAACTTTTTTTTTAATTGGTTAAAATTTTATAAAGAGATAAGATCTAAGCTATACATAATAAGGATTAAATATTATTTTAAAAATTTAAAATTATATGATGAATTTTTTTTAAGTTATTGTAGAACTTATGTATTTTTAAAAAAATTATTTAAGAAATATATGTAATACTCTCTTATATTTAATTAGACAGAAAATTGGTTGGATTTGCAATATTCATTTTCATACGAAGTCTAGAGTCATTAATTAATAACGAAATTGGTATGATACCTAAATTACATGTGAGATTTTCGGCTAACCACTTCTCTTGATGAAGTATTATTTAAGGAAAAATATTCATATTCATATATATATATATATATATATTTCTTAAATATACATAATGAAAATAAAATGACGAATGAGTGAATATTTGTCGGGTTTGAAATAAGAAGAGTAAATTAAGAAGAGAATATTTAATTATTTATTCCACTTTATAAGTTAAAAAAATACATAGTAGGACCATGCAATTTAACTGTCGTTTTCGGATTGAAAAGTCAAAGAAAAGTCGAGACAAAAAATAATTCATAAATTGAGTCAAGAAATTTAGTCATAAAATGTGAATGATGAGAACTTTTTGGTGTGAACAGAAAATTTTCTTAAAAAATTAATCATCAAAAAACAAATATATATATATATATATATAAAAACTTTTTAAGGTAATATCTTCAAAATAATATGATAATATTAATTGATAAGCACTAGTATTTTAATTTTAATTGTATTATCTTCATTCATCACTTTTTTTTTTCAATAATGATATTGAAATTTACAATTCATGGTTAGTACTGTTGGAAAAATTGACTTAAACCAAAAAATATTTGGATTAGAATTTAATTGGATGAAGATATTGTTTAGTACTTAATTTAGTTGTAGGGTTTACAATGATTGGAAAGTAAACATATCTAAAAATATGTTTTTATATTTATTGTACATGTGTTGGGTCGGATCGTCGGTCTGGATTTTTTTCTTCTTTACCCATATCAGCTTGTGTTACTATTCATAATATTTTAAAAAATTATTTTTATATTAATATTTATATATTTTTATAAGTAAATTTAAATAAAAAATAATATTTTAATAAGTGAACAATGATTCGAACCGAGTCGGGTGGTTCGAATTATGAAAAATTCTGTTAAGACTCGACTTATAAGCACGTCTAGTTTGTAATTATCTAAAATTAATGGGTTTTTTTTAAAAATTAATTTACTCAAAATTAAAAAAAGAAAAAAGAAAAAAAGTGTTCATCTCCTGTAATAATTAATGCAACGTTGAATAGGGGCCATGAGTCCATGACAATGGACATAAAAAAGAAAGAAAATGAAAATTCATCAAGTAAGTAATGTGCCGTGATTAAATTTTCCACTGTTATGGCTATCCAAATCACCCTTTGCTCATACACATTAAATATTGACTCGCTTCTTTTGATTCTATAAAGAATAAAGTACAAAGCAGATTGAAAGGGAGAAGAGCTTGGGGAATAAACTGGTTGTAAAAGAATATGGAAGGAGATATCAACCAGAAGCTGCTAACAAAAGCAGAAAAGATTGAAGATGGAGAAGTGAAACTTAAAGAAAAGATATGGATAGAGACAAAGAAGATGTGGATTATAGCTGGCCCTGCAATTTTCACCAGGTTTTCGACCTTTGGTGTTACTGTAATCAGTCAAGCTTTTGTTGGTCACATTGGTGCTATCGAGCTTGCTGCTTATTCCCTTTGTTTCACTGTCCTTTTGAGGTTCGGCAATGGTGTTCTGGTATGTACATGCTTCAGATGGACTTTTTATCTCCTTTTTGTTGCTTACCTGAATGTTTTGTTAAGCTTATGACCTTTCTTGTTGCAGCATAGAGTTACTATAAAGGATTGGTTTTTGCCCTTTTCTTGTTTCGGTTTCTTTCTTTGTTCCGATTTTTATTCGCATATCCAGACATGGTTATGGAGATATGATCTCCAAATTAAACATACCCGTGTCCGAAACTCACACCTGAGTCCGAGTAACATAGGTTTCTTTTACTTTTTCTGAAATGGGATGTAATGGTGTTCTTGATCAGTATCATCTTTATTTCACATCAGCTTTTTGGTTTTGGTTGTGAGAAAGGTTGAGATTTTCTAGTTTTGCTAATGGGCGGTTGAGGATTGCTCTTCTTTTGGCTTGATTAATTCAGAGGAAGTATCATTACTTCTTTGGTCTAAAAAGTACAAAATTAGCCCATTTAAATACTCCTCCCATGTGTGTTCCTAGTGAAAATTTTGAATGCTATTAATAATTCTAGAATGAGCTGCTTTGTTTACCTGAACAAAATTCCTTAAAGGAGGGTTTGACATGGCTAATTAAGTTCTAGCCTAAACAAGGTTCAGCATTTGGAAATGATGTTTCAAAGGTTAGTATTAGTCATCTCAGTAAGAGGGCATTTTTGGCTTGGTTTTCTGTAAGGTCCTAGAGTTCTAAGATGATCAGTTGTTGACTCCATGGCTGATCAACTTCACATCATATGTTAAGAATCAGTTTGACTACTTAAACCATCTTGAGCATCAACATAAAAACTTTTTTTTAGCAATATTTAGCCATGGGCTTGAATTTCATTTTGAGAAATCTAAAGGCCAATGTTCTAATCTTTGGAAATCTAAGTTGCTCCGACTCTTTTTTTTTTTTTTTTGAAATATCCGTGTCTGATACCGGTGTCCAACGCAATATCCGGACATGGGTATGGGGATATGATCCTCTAAAGATCCTCCAAATACATGAAAATCTTGAAAAAATTTGAACATATTTGTGTCTGACATTCACATCCGAATCCGAGTAACATAGTTAGAAACCTTTGATATATCAGATATGCAGCTGGATTTTTTTTCCTCTGTGATGTGTCTTAGAGTTCTGTGAGGCATATGATGAAGAAAGAGAAGAATTCTTACTTTCAAACACTTTTTGAGTTTCCAATATACTTCTTGAATATTGCTTTGGCTGATAGTTTTCAATATACTTGAGATCACCAATATTGCATAAAAATTGTATCTGAAGTGGCTTAACTGCTTAAGTGAATGAATATTAACCTATGTTACTCCGGCTCTTCATTTTCCCCAAAGTACCCATGTCCGACACATATTCGGACAAGGGTATGGGGGTATGATCCTCCAAATATATGGAAAAACATAGAAAAAATTGAGCATACCCGTGTCGGACACAAACCCATATCCGACACTCACTCCCGAGTCCGAGTAACATAGGTAGTAACTTTTATTTCCACATCTAATATCCATATTGTTAGAAAATGGCAATGGAATGAACTTCTTGGTGAAACCCTTGGATTAGTATTAAATGTTTGAAACTTTTGTTTGTGCAGCTGGGTATGGCCAGTGCATTGGAAACTCTATGTGGTCAAGCATTTGGAGCAAAACAATACCATATGCTGGGGATATACCTTCAAAGATCATGGCTAGTTTTGTTTCTGACTGCCTGCTTTCTTCTTCCTTTATATATCTTCACTACCCCACTTCTGATAGCTTTAGGCCAAGATGAAAAAATAGCAGAAATGGCAGGATATGTTAGTCATTGGTTCATATTTGTAGTGTTTTCTTTCATCATATCTTTCACTTGCCAAATGTTCCTGCAAGCACAGAGCAAGAATATGATTATTGCATACTTGGCAGCATTCACTATTGGAATCCACATCTTTCTTTCATGGCTTTTGATTATCAAATTCAAGTTCGGGCTCGCAGGAGCTTTGTCATCCACAGTTTTGGCCTATTGGCTACCGAATATAGGTCAGGTTTTGTTTGTTACATGTGGAGGCTGCAAGGATACATGGAAGGGTTTCTCAATGTTAGCTTTCAAGGATCTCTTGCCAGTAGTAAAGCTTTCTTTGTCATCTGGTGCTATGCTCTGGTAAGGTTTCTATCAGTTTGTGTCTCACTTAAAAGTTATGTTGCTCCGATTCTTCATTTTTCTTGAAGTATTCGTGTTCGACGCCTGTATCCGACGCATATCCGGACATGGGTATGGGGATATGATATTCCAAGGACCCTCCAAATACATTAAATCTTGAAAAAATTGAACATACCTGTGTCCGACACACCCGAATCCGAGTAACATAGCTTAAAAGAACTGGCAGAGAAAGTTTGCTCTTTATGGACTAAAAAGATGACAAAAGCTATGTTCTTGGTAATCTCAGCTAAGACTAGACTCAATTGAGGATAATTTATGGTTTAGCCACACTAAACATATAATATAGCTGCACATGGTAATTAAATCCAAATTTGTTAGAATATTAGCTTAAAAGTGTAATGTTGGATAATCTTTTTTGACGAGCACGTTAATCAAATTTCTAGGCTGCACAATTGTGCACTGAATAAATGTCATCTTATGTGCAGACCTGATGAACTATGTTATTCATTGTTCTAAGTTCAGTAGTTAATGATAGAATTTGATTTTCTGCTGGTAATCAGGGGAAATTGAGGCATGAACTATCCTTGATAGCTTGAAAGTACCCTATTGTTATGTTGCTCCGACTCTTCATTTTCTTGAAGTATTCGTGTCCAAACCATATTCGGATATGGGTATGGGGATTATGATCCCCCAAGGACCCTCCAAATACATGGAAAAACTTAGAATAAATCAAATATACTTGTGTCGGACACATATCCGTATCCGACATTCACATCCGAGTGCGAGTAACATAGCCCTATTGTTACTTAGACATGAGTATTACAGAAGATATTGATTTGAGAATTTTGTTGTCCTTGTCAGTCTTGAGCTCTGGTACAACACAATCTTGGTTCTTCTAACTGGAAATTTGAAAAATGCTCAGGTTGCAATTGATGCTCTTGCCATTTGGTAAGTATTTCTGTCTTCGTTTTCGAATCACCTTTTTCTTTTTAATCTTTATATTGGCTATGGCATTCTACTAATATGTATATGTCCTTGTTTTCAGTCTGAACATTAATGGATGGGAAATGATGATATCACTTGGTTTCTTGGCTGCAGCAAGGTATTATTATCAGCTTAAAAGCTTGAACTACACCATGGATGTATTTTATTTGCTATGAGTTAAATATTGTTTGTTTTCTTGGAAAATTTCCAGTGTTAGGGTGTCAAATGAGCTTGGAAGGGGAAGCTCCAAAGCTGCCAAGTTCTCAATTATGACAACAACTCTTACATCACTTTCCATTGGAATTGTGCTATTTGTGCTATTCTTGTGCCTTAGAGGACGTTTAGCATACATATTCACTGAAAGCGAAGAGGTGGCTAATGCAGTTGCAGATTTATCTCCATTGTTGGCTTGCTCCATACTTCTAAACAGTGTTCAACCTGTGCTCTCTGGTAAATTTCCATTTGCTGGTTTTGTCCTTCTGTCTCGAGCATCTTCGATCTGTGTTTGCTGTTAACATTTGTACCTTAATGACAGTAGATGCAACCGAATACATTCTATGTTACTCGGACTTGGGTGTGAGTGTCGGACACGGGTATATGTCTGACACGGGTATGTTCAATTTTTTTCAAGATTTTCATCTATTTAGAGGGTGTTTGGAGGATCATATTCCCATACCCAAATCTGGATATGCGTCGGACAAGAGTAGTTCAAGAAAAATAAAGAGTCGGAGCAACATAGAATCCATTCATACATTGAGATCAAGCATTTAGTTTGCTTTTAGGGAAAATGTGTTACATGATACATATTTTTCAACAGGAGTTGCTGTTGGTGCTGGATGGCAGAGCATCGTAGCATGGGTTAACATAGCTTCCTACTATTTAATCGGCATTCCAATTGGTCTTGTGCTTGGATACGTATTCAACATGTAAGTAAAGGTGATTTTCCCCATCTTTCCTATGTTGAAATTTAAGTTTTTGAAACTTAAATACAATAGTTAAACACTTTCCTATCAGTTCAAGTTTTTGAAATAATTGGTCATCCAATTTAACATGATATCAAAGCTTTCGAGTTCGAATCCTGACAACCGTTTTCTTTATTGCTCATCAGTTGTTCCTTATTGCTCTAATTTTTCTTCAGCTTGCACTTTTTTTTACACTTGTGTTCACGTGCAAGTCCATTAATAATTCGTCCGACTTGCACGTGAGAAGACGTGTTGAAACTTAAATATAATAGTTGGGTTTATTTCTATCAATTTAAGCTTTTGAGATAATTGGTCATCCAATTTAAGGTTTTGCTTTTTTAAGAAGCAAATCTATTATTCTTGCATCAGTGATCGGCATTTCAATATGCATACAGCCATATTCAAAACGTGAGGATTCCTAGACATGAAAATGTAAACTGCTTCTGATAAAAGACATTTCTTTTCAGGGTGTTTGGATTGGCATGTTGCTAGGAACATTAGTTCAAACTATCATTCTTGTTATCATCACCTGGAAAACTGACTGGGATAAACAGGTAATCTGGCTTGGCATGTTGAAACTTCATTGTTTAAAATTTCACTTAATATCCAAACTTAATTACTGATATTATGAAACATTATCTGCAGGTGGTCTTGGCTCGAACACGCGTTAATAAGTGGTTCGTACCAGAATCCAGGCAAGAAAACAGCAATACTGAAAATGGTGCCTGAGGAGGCTGAGGGACTATCTTCATTTTTCTTCCTAATGGATTTAGATTTTTGTTGCCATCATTTCTTGAAAACCAGTGAGTAAGTCATGGTGGGAATTTGATTTGATATTTAACTATTTTTGGAATTTTTATTGGTTTCAACTATGCAATGCATGCCAAATGAAATAGCTGCAGTTGCATATTCAATTCTTGATCTCTTGGTTTAGTTACATGTTACTGCTTTTATGTTTTCTGCAATGTCAAAATCATCAAATTTAATCTTTTTACAAATTCTTTTCGGTACTTGTGACTAGGTCGCTCATGAATTCGGCAGCTCGTTCGGTCTTTATTGGATCAAATTTGGATAAGATTTTTCGTGATCCGGATCGATCCGACTAGGATCATTGTTTAAATAATAAAAAAATAATTTTTTATTTAAATCTAATTATAAAAATATTAATATAAAAATAATTTTTTATTTTTTTTAATATTAATGAATAGTAAAAATGGGTCAACGAACTGGATTTGAACCGCGACCCTTCCTGACGCATGAGAACGTCTACTTTGTGCCATGGGAACATATGAGAGTTTATCTTGTTCTTGTCTTATGTCATTAAACAAAGGGTTCATTTTTTATGGATGCATTTTTTAGAAAGAAAAAAAAATCTTGAATACATCGTATTAACGTGAGAAAATATGTTTTTAAAATTAAAATTATTTAAAACTGATTGGGATTCTATTTTTAATTATAAAATAATTAAAATCCAAAAAATAAAATAATTTTGGATGATCACTTGATTCACTTCTTACTTTGTGATTTTTTGTTAGATTTGCACGAATTTTTTAATCATATATTCAACAACATTTGAAATTTACCTAATAATAATATTATTTTTAGTGTTTATTAGATCGTAGGATTATCTTACTGTTGTGTGAAAAAAAAAAAAAAAAAAGAAGAAGAAGAAGAAGAAGAAGCAAATTTGAACTCACCTATGCAAATAAAATATGATCACATGATAAAGATTTGTTTTCAATTTTTGAATATTTCAAGCATGGTTTTGCTGACTTAGAATATTTTACGTGTACATATAAAATTGGAGCAGTTACACTAAAACGTAAGTATGTTATTTCGTAAATGCGTGTTATGTCTGATTTTTTTATGTCAATTGTGTAAATATAAATATAATAAAAAATATTAAATATGTTAAATTTTAAATATAAATATAATATATTAAATACTATACATATACATATCATATTTTTATATCATGTTTATTAAATATGTCATATATATTATATTTTTATATCGTATTCAAAATTATCATTCCAATGCAGGTATCACATATGCGCGTTTCAATAACCAATTAAGAATTGCAATTGCATAGTCATCATCATCTGCTAAATAGAGTAAGCAAAAAACAAACAGAATTTGCCAAATTCTATTTTTGTTGTTATTCAAATTATTTATTACATTACAATGGAGTTAGGTGTAGTTATTACATATTAAAAAACAATATCTTATATGTCAATTTAATTAAATATCATAAATAAATTTTACGATTATCAGATTCAATTGAGTCAGCCGATACCTTTTTGTTTATTTTTTATTCAATTTTTAATTGCCCGTGAATATGAGTGCATGTATCTAGCTGTCTAAATCTGTTCACGGATCGGATTGTTAGTTCAAGTTTAAAAGTTCGTTTACTAATTGAGAAGATTTGAACAAAAATATTAAGTCTGAAAATAAATTTGAGTAAAAAATTGAGATCTGTTTAGAAAATAAATCGAGTTTTGATTTCAACATTTAAGATTTGAGTTCAATCGATTTTCAATTATGTAATATATATTATTATATTATATAAAAATAAATGTATATAATATTATAATATAAATATTAAAAAAAATGTTAAGTTATTTTTAAAAGTTAATAAAAAAATAAAATTATTAAGGATTAAATAAAAAATAACATTTTTTATTAGAAAAAATAATATGAGTAGGTTTGGGAAAAATTGAGCCATGAATTATTGGACCAAACCGAATTTGAATAAGCATATATGATTTTAGTATTATATCTACTTAGCTCGAATCAGAGCCAACACATGAACACCTCTATAATTGACCAACTCTAATTATATATTTATTATTAATATAATGATATTAAAAGTGTAGCAGGTAAATTTTGTATACACATAAGAATTGGTTTCTTACCCAAAAAGAAAAACTTTAAAATTAAAATAAAGTTAATAAATAAAACTAGTTATATAATTGTATTTTTTAAAATAAATAAATAAATGATTCAAACTTTAAATTTTGAAGAAAAAAATCAAATGCTCTAGTGAAATGGTAAATTTACTTGAGAAATACTGAGAATGATTAATTATTCTTATTGAATGTCCATCGTTCATACTTCACATTCAGACTTGTCCAAAGGTCGAATGTAAAAATAATTTTTTAATATTTTTTAAATAATAAAAATGGGTTTTCGAGTTGACCGATTGAGTAAGAAAATAACAAAATTTTCTGATCACAACCTAACCCGATTTGATTCATGAACAAATTTATTCACACTCAATCTCTTCTTTTCTTGACAATCAATCTTTAGATGATATTGTCAAAGTTGGGGGAGATTTCCAGCTAACCTTGAGCTGAGTTTCAATATAATTTTGATAAATCTTTCCTTCTTTTTGTTTGTCTATTTTGCAAGGTTGTTTCTTTTGGTTATGCATTAATCCCATTAATTTCTTGTATAACAAAAAAAAAAAAGCATGTCCAAAATATTATATACACATATGTATATGTAACTGATTTTTTTTTTTCTTCATATAAACTTTTTTAATTTAATAAAAAAAAGCCGTCATATTCTTTTATATTTAAAAAATGCAATCACAAGACAATTACGTGTATACCCTTTATGTGTATATAACATTGTTTTTACATGTATTATTATCAACTTCGAAATGACAATTATTATGTGTTAGTATATATTATTATTCTTAATTAGAGAAATGTTAAAGAGTTCGAAAAGAACTTAAAACGTATTATTTACAAATCATAGTATATTATTTTTGTCTTTTCACTTTTAAATTCAGATCATTTAACACATCTCTAATCTCTTATCTCAATTATTAGAGTCCATTAATGTAGTTTAAGAAAAAATTAGCGAAATGATCAATTTATTATAATACTTGCAATCAAAAATCAAATTATTATTATATTTTTAAATTTATGAGCAAAATAATACACGTCCAAAATTTAAAAATCACGAATGCCTATCAATATTTAAGAAATCGGATCAAAGGTCAAATCAGTGAGATTTTCTGTTATCGGTTCAATCGATCCGACAGGTTGTATTAAAAAAAATTTAATATTAAATAAGTAATTTAAATATTAAATAAGTATTAAATATAGTAAATATTTAATAAAAAGATGTATTTGACTTAGTATAGATTCAATAGGTTAAAAATTCAAATCTCATTACATATAATAAATTTTTTTATAAAAAGATCAAAACCGATTTTTAAAAAAAAAAAATCGGGTTTTTATTGGTTTTTTACTGATTCAATCAATTTTTTGCTTATTCAAAAAATTTTCGATTCTATAATATAGATCCGGTCCGACCGACCAGTCTTATTTTTTTAACAGTGATGCCTATATTAAAGACTTAATTGCTATCAAATAATTGCCAATAGGGACCATAAATAGATGCACGTAACAATTTTACAGTTGCTGTCTCTGATTTTTTTTTTTTTTTTTTTTTTTTTTTTTTTTTTATAGTTGCTGTCTCTGATGTTGATGCTCGTAAATGCTAATCAATCTCTTATCCTATCCTAGTTTATTCAATTGCATTGGATCAAGATTCAAGGGATTTAGCTTATTTTTTATTTAGTATTTAATATGGTACTATTAAAATCTAAGCCAGGAAAATCTCCCCACCTACCATTTCATATTTTTCTCATTATTATGTGTTGTCCCTTCTCCATAACTAGCCATTTCAAGATTCAACCATCCTTTTGATTTTTTTTTTTGTTTCCTTTTCCAACTTCATGAAACTCTCTCTTTCTAACTAAATAACCCATGAACATGAACTAGTCTTCATTTCCATCTCTCTCTCTCTTTCTCTCTGCTTGGAATTCCAGTCTGCAGCAAATTCTAGCCCTGGAATACTTTTCTTCAATCTAGTCTTTCAAGCTAAAGGCTATTGGTTTCACTGTAAGTTTTAAGTTTTATCTCTCTCTCTCTCTTCTTCTTTTTAATTTTATTTTAAAACACTTCATTGATCTTTTTGGTGTTGCCAAACTATCATTTCTTTTCACTAAATGATTAAATTTTCATGTTTAAAACATAGGTTTCTTTGGTTTTTTTTTTTACATTCAAGATGACACTTTGAACTCAAATTTGATCAGCTAATACATCAGTTTAATTTGACTTAGCTCAAGTGATGTATACATGAATATACTGGGGGATCAGGTTTGAGTTGAAATCTTAGTGTTCTTCATTTATACAAGAAAATGAAAAGGAATTTTTTTTCTTCTTCTTATTAGCATCATTAGAAACTGCTGGGGGATCAGGTTTGAGTTGAAATCTTAGTGTTCTTCATTTATACAAGAAAATGAAAAGGATTTTTTTTTCTTTCTTATTAGCATCATTAGAAACTGCTGGGGGATGTGAGTTAGTTTAATAACAATGGGTAAATTTGCTAAAAAAGAAAAAAAAAAATACTTTAGTCAAATGCTATCATAAACTATTTGGTGGTTTTTAAGGAAAATGAGTTTTAGTTATTATCAGAGGCGGATCATAATGGGGCCAGGGGAGCCCTCCCCCCCCCCCCAAATTTTTGATATCTTTATTTATCCTTTATTATAAATATGTATTTATATTAATTTATTTTATATCTTTGTGACTTTTTTCAATGTGTTTTGCTTAATCATTTGAGTTACCACTTGTCAATCATTTTTACAAAGCTAAAATTGTTGTTAAGAGTTTTTTTTTTTTAAATATATGTACATATATTTTTGTCTTCATATGAATAATCTTAAATCTTTTGTGTTTTGTCAAAAATTCGGGATAATTATTTCTTAATTTCTGTTATAGTGACTTGTCTTAATCACTTAAGAAAAATTCTTCTTTTACAAAGCTTAATACTTTCGGTTGTTGAGATTTTATTATGAAAATTAAATTGATAAATTTATGAATGGTTAAAATTTATATATTTTATGATATTTTATTTTTTATTAGTATATTGTTTGCATATATCTTTTATATTAAAATTTTTATGGGAAATATCTCAAACGAAAATAAAAAATATATAATTTTAATTGATCCCCTCAAAATCAAATGTCAAAATCCGTCACTGGTTATTATGATGTTAGTATCGAATACGAATATGTGTCTGACACGAATATATTTAAAATTTATTTTATACATTTTGAAATATGATTTTCATACTTATATTTAAATAAATATCAAAAAAAATATTTAAAAAAAAATCTAATTACATAGATTTTTTGGACAATCAAAGAAACAGAAAAATCTCGAAGAATGGGAAATTCGATTTTTTTTTTTAATAAAAATATTTATTATTAAATAAATATTTAAATTATTAAAAATGAGCTCATAAATAATTGCACGGCCTTTTTGGTCCCCAGCCAATACCCAAGACAGCAACTCATGAATGACATTCAATGTTAGAAAGATGCTACTTGCCCCACCTTACCTCTTTGTTCAATGTCATCAGACATTAATTTTCTTTTTCTTTCCAATTTCTCTTTCTCTGCCCACTTTCTAATTTTGTGATTTTGAAAGTGTTGGGAATAAATCCCAACTTTATGAGAATCCTTTCTTTTAAGTAAAGTGGGTAAATTATTTTAGATTAAGGCTTAGATTCATTGATCCCACTTTAAAATTTATGTGATTGATTGAATCGATTTAATCAGACTATACTTGATAATAAAATATTAAGAAAATCTCACATACGAACGAAATTTTTTTGTTGCTATAAAAACAAAAAGTAGGAGTCTCATTTTTATTAGGGTTTAATATTAAATTAGCCAATTTACTTTATGTTTTTTATTCGTTTGGTAGCTAAAGAATTTTTTTTGTCACTATGATACTCGAACTTTTCTGTCATCAATCACATTGGCCCTTTACTCTAACACCGTTATTAATGCTAACTAGGCAAAAAACCAACCAATCAGAGGTTGAAACGTGCAAAACTGCCATATCATTAGTGTCACATCATCATATAAGAAAAAAATTCAAAATAAATTATAAAAATCAAAATATTTTTTTTAATCAAAATTAAAAATTTGAAAATCTCATTTTTTTTTAAAATTATAAAATTAAAAAATAAAAAATAAATTATAAAAATTGAAAACTTTATATATATATATTTAAAAATCTGTAAAAAAAAATTAAAAAAATAAGAAAAAAAATCTGAATATTTTTAATAAAAATGAAAAAATTTAAAAAAAACTCTAATTTTTAAATTTTAAATTTATATTTTTTTAATTTCGAATTTTCATATATATATATATATATTTAATTTGAAATTTCTATATTTCAAAAACTTATTTTTATTTTTATTTTTAATTTTGAAAATTTGAAATTTTCAGATTTATTTTTTATTTTTTATAATTTTTTTAATTTCTAAATTTAAAAAAAAAATTTGATTTAAAAAAAATCATTTTTTATTTTTTTTGAATTTTTTGATTAATGGTGACGTGGCGCGAATGATGTGACAGTTTTGCCACGTGTCAGGCTCTGATTGGTTGATTTTTTGCCTAGTCAGCCATTAACTAATGGTGTTAGGGCAAATGACCAATGTGATTGACGGCAGAAAAGTTCAAATACCAAAGTGACAAAAAAATTTCTTCAGGTACTATACAGAAAAAAAAGCCTAAAGTACAGAGGCTAATTTAGTATTTAACCCTTCTTATTAAAATAGGAATGAGAAGTGGTACAAAAGATATGATCCATGAATACTGATATGTATGCTCCATAAAATAAAAAAAAATAAAAAAAATCTTATTCTTAGTTAATTGTTTCTGATTCACCGGCTCTTATCTCTTTTGATTAAAAGGAGGCAATAAAAAAATCAAGATATTACAAAGTTAATTGAAATTTTCTATTCTTAATATTTAATCTTTCTCAAATATTTTAAAAATATTCAAATTTCGAAGTTAGAAGTAATAAAATGATATCACCGAGTTATTAATGAAAAAAAGAATTTTTTTTTAGTAATATTATTTGACTTTCGGTCTTAGCAAAATTGCCTTATTTTTTCATGTTACAATGTCAATATTTTGCAGAGCTATGGATAACAATTTGAAAGAAAGGTTTGTTGCAAGGCAAGAAGAAGAAAAGAGTGATATAAAAAGAAGGATTTGGGTTGAATCAAAGATCATATGGAGGATTGCTTTCCCTTCAATGTTGTCAAGGGTCACTTCTTTTGGAATGGTGGTTGTCACTCAGTCGTTTCTTGGTCACATTGGCGAGGTTGAATTAGCCACTTTTGCCCTCATTCAAAGCATTCTTGTACGATTTGTAAATGGTATATTGGTAAGCTCTCAGTATTATTCGGATTAAGAACTTGTATGTATAGTTGTAGAATTGGTAAATTAATGATACTTGAAGCATCAGGTCAAAGAGTTTGGATTTTTTTTTTTTGGTAACAGAGGCTGCAATCCGGAGATAAGAAAATGGATTACAGATGTTAAGATTTCGAATCTCATATTTGCCGGATACCACTTCTTAAAAATGACTGCATGAATCAATTAAATTAAATTTCGAGTTCAAATTTGAATTATTTTTAAGTATTATAAGTGAATTAGTGATATTTAATAAATTAATAAAATATTAACCCCTTAAGTTTAAGTTAAAAAGGAATAAGAGAGATTAAATTAATCTTAATTAAATTGTGGATTGGTGTTAAATCATTGCTATTGCTATTTGTTATTTAACCGCTACAAGATCCAAAATTTCATGAGCTTGGGTTTCTGTTAGTGACATAAAAACATATCTTTTCATGTCTTCGGATACAACCCATAAGGACTTGCCATTTCTTTGTGACAATCCTGAAGATCGCATACATTAAATTAGTAAGTTTTCACTTTGGAGGTCTCATCCGTTTTACCTTTGATCCGATTTTTTAAACATTGATTATTTCGGTTTTATGTACCTGATTAATGAAACTCTACTAATTGGTTTCATATATAAATGTGAAAGATTGGCATGTCAAGTGCAACCGAAACCCTATGTGGGCAAGCATTTGGAGCAAAACACTACCATATGCTTGGAATTTACCTGCAAAGATCATGGATTGTCGATGGTGCCGCCGCCACCATAGTAATTCCTCTATTTCTTTTAGCTACACCATTGTTAAGACTACTTGGCCAAGAGGAAGAGATTGCAAAATCAGCTGGGACAATTTCTCTATGGTTTATCCCCATGCTTTATAACATGGTTTTTAGCCTAACCATCCAAATGTACCTTCAAGCACAGCTTAAAAACTTGGTTGTTGGGTGGCTAAGTGCTGCCTCATTCCTTCTCCATTTGTTGCTTTCATGGCTTATGGTTTATAAGCTTAATTGGGGAGTTTCTGGGGCCATGGGAGCCTTGAATATATCCAGTTGGACTATGGTTTTAGGTGAATTTGTGTACATTTTTGGAGGTTGGTGCCCTCATACTTGGAAAGGGTTCTCCAAAGCTGCTTTCTCTGATCTATTGCCTGTTGTAAAGCTCTCGGTTGCTTCTGGTCTCATGATTTGGTAAACTTAAATTCCCTTGCTTATAACTGTTTTTATATTGAAATATATGTTACTCGAACTCCGGTGTCAGTGTAGGATACGGTTATGTGTCCGACACGGGTATGTTTGATCTATTCTAAGTTTTTTCATGTATTTGGAGGGTTCTTGGGGGATCATATCCTCAAACCCATGTCCGGATATGCGTCAGACACGAGTGTCGGACACGGATACTTCAAGAAAAATGAAGAGTCGGAGCAACATAGAATGAAAT
Source organism: Fremontodendron californicum (assembly GCA_030761205.1). NCBI lineage: Eukaryota > Viridiplantae > Streptophyta > Magnoliopsida > Malvales > Malvaceae > Fremontodendron > Fremontodendron californicum. The sequence continues at coordinate 3,573,927 of JAULJL010000047.1, forward strand.
TACATATATAAAAATTAGGCTTAAATATATATATAAAAAAAAGTCTTTGAATAAAAACTAAATAATCATCTAAGCCCTCATCGTTTTATTACAATCAATTAAACCCTCAAATATTTATTTTCACTCAATTAAGATTTTGATTGGACGAAAATTGGTCAAAATGTTCAATCGAGGGTTCAATTGGGTGAAAATAGATGTTTGAGGGTTCAAATTGATGAGAATAATAATGTTTGAGGGCTCTATTGATTGTAATAAAATGATAAAAGCTTGAATGATTATTTAATTTTAGTTCAGGTTTTTTTTTATACTTAGCCTAACAATTTTTAATTGTTTTCTCATGTGTAAATGCTAGAATTAAGTTTAAAATACTAATCATGTTCAAAGAAAAGTACTCTAATCTTTGAAATTGATTTTATAATTAACAGCTTAGAGTTGTGGTACAATGCCATTCTTGTCTTGCTGGCTGGATATATGAAAAATGCAACCATTGCCATTGATGCTTTCTCCATCTGGTAAGTTTTCTAACAAGAGTAATTTACTCAATTTTTGCTATTGAATTTCAATTTTTATTTTTTGCTACATTTTATATTTGGATGTCGTGCGGCCGAAACCTTAAAACGGCACTGAACCCTTACAGGTCCAATGACAAAACGATATTTCGGCACGATGAAAATTTCTTTCCATCATGCATCCAAATAAAGCATAAAAAAAGCTGCTTAATTTAAAATTACTAATTCATTGTTGCAGCATCAATATCAATTCATGGGAGTTCATGATCTGCCTTGGCTTCCTAGGTTCATCAATGTAATGTTCTAAAACATGATTCATAATATTTATAATTTTCCTTTTATTCTTCCTAATTTCCTCAATATAATCTTTTTTTTACTACTTAATGACTGTATTTTCACAGAGTTAGAGTGGCCAATGAATTGGGGAGAGGAAATGCTAAGGCAGTGAAATTTTCTATAAAAACAATTCTTGCTACTTCAATATTTTTTGGAGTATTCTTCTGGATTTTGTGCTTAGTATTTGGGCATCAACTTTCATACTTGTTCACAACCAATGATGAAGTTGCAAAGGCTGTATCAAGCCTCTCAAGGCTTCTTGCTTTCTCAATCTTGCTCAATAGTGTTCAGCCAGTTCTATCAGGTAAGCTTTTTATTTATTTCTTTCTTTATAATTGGATTCAATTAACAGGTGTCTAAAGGGATCGATTAAAAATTATTTAGTTATCATTTTAAGAAAAAAATTGCATTTAAATATAGGCATAAATATAAATTTAACCTTCGAATATCGAACTATGCAACTTAAGTCATTTTGATCCCTATTCTTTTATTTGGGTCAATTTGGTTCCCAATCTATTATTTTTGTCAATTTCGTATGAATTTAACAGAAATTGATCACGTGCAAGCATGTGATTAACAATTTCGGTAAATTTAGGTCAATTTTAAAACAACAAAAAATGATCAAAAATTGACCATAAAATATATGTTAAAAAATTAACGTTTTCGTTAAATTTATGCTAAATTGATCGAAAATAATAGCATGAGGATTAAATTGACCAAAATTAATAGCATTGGAACCAAATTGATTCAAATGAAAGAATAAGAGCCAAAATGATTAAATTTGTATAATTCGAAGGTCAAATTTATATTTATGCCTTTAATATATTACTTTTATTAAATTAAAAAAAATAATATATTAATTACATTTTTTATTTTATAAATATAATCTGCAAATTTTGTAACTTTTTTTTCCAGCAAATGCAATGTGAGATTTTTCGAATAATGATTGCATAAAATCTGTAATTAATTGTAATGTGGGATTTTTTAGTTCCTTTCTCCAACTAATATTAATTAATTAGCAATGCATATATTGTAATTTTATTTTTTCAAAAAAGGATTAATATCTAAAACTTTAATAAATTGTTGTTTTCAGGTGTAGCCACAGGTGCTGGTTTCCAAAGTACAGTTGCAATTGTGAACTTGGGATGTTATTATGCAGTGGGGATACCAGTGGGAGTTGTGCTTGGTTATGTGCTAGATCTTGAAGTTAGGGTAAGAACTAAGAACTATATGCACTGTTCATGGTCGGGTCGGGTTAAGTCCGGATAATAAAAAAAAAATTATTTGTATAACATTTGGTCCGTCCGACTTAAAAAATCTGTTTCACTATTTAAAATATAATCTGACTCTTAAATAGGTCAATAACGCACACAAAACAACACAAAATGAGATTTTGAATATGAGTAGAATTTACAATCATCATATATAGCATGAAAAACAAATTTTGTCTAAAGATATAGGTACTTCATTATTTATATTATTTTATGCTATATTTTATTTTAACATGAGAATTGAAGATGGAGAGTTCTCTCTTTTTTTTCTTTTAGTTTTTAGTCTATATTTTAATTTTGACAGTGTCTTAATTTGTTTCCATTTTATAGGGTTTATGGATTGGATTGCTTTGTGGAGTGGTGTTACAAACACTCATTCTTTCTATCATTGTTTGGAGAACGGATTGGGATGAGCAGGTAAGCAAATTCAAAGCCCCCCCCCCCCAAAAAAAATTCAATGCAAATGCTCATAAAATTGAGGCATTTTTTTTTCTTATTTTTTATTTTTCAATAGATATGAAAGTTCAATGGTTGAATTTTTATTCTATTTTAAATTTGTCCAGGCGAGCTCGACGCAAATTGGATCAGATTTGAGATAAAATTTTTCAATTCAATTCGGCTCAAATTATATTTAATTAATAAAATTATATTTATTTAAATTTAATTATAAAAGTATATAAATATTAATATAAAAAAATATATATTTTAATACTTTTAAACAATAAAACGAGTTTTCAAATATAATAAATAGGGTCTTAAATAAATAATTTTTTTTATTATCCGAACTTAATTCAACTCGATCCGATTTATAAACAACTTTACAATTTATTTATCATTTGAGTTAAGCTTAAAAGATTTTAAAGTGATTTTCACTTGTACTAATTTTCTTGCAGGTAAAGAAAGCATATGAACGTCTCAATAAGTGGCTTCTAAAACCAGAAGCGGAAGATTATCCAAGCCCATCTCTAGCTTAAAATTAATTAACAGAATTTTATTAGCTTTATCCAGAGAAATTTTGTTTTCTTTTGCTTATGAGAAATTATTTCATCAATTACCGTGAAGCTTTATATTTCACAAACGAGATTAATAGAGTAACACATATCTAAATCTATTCAAAGGTCGGGTGTTATCGAATTTATCACGCAAGTGCACGTATCGTTAAAAAGTAATAAAGTAAAAAATAAAGTGTCGATCCTACGAGAAATTGTTATCAGATTTATTAAGTACTAAAAATAAAACAACTTAATCTTATCCAAATAATTAATTAACATTTGTTAATTAAAACTAAAAAAAAGAAAGCAAATTAAAATTGAGATTTAAATTAATAGAAAAAAACCTAAGATTACAAATTTTCACAATACTTCGTATGAGTCTCTCTTATCTCTTAACTTGATTAATGACAATGAGTTGTTAACCTAGAGCTCTAATCTATTTATAAATATATATCAATTGTTTTAAGAAAAATATCTCTTTTAATCAATTAATTATATGTGTAGAGATCAAATTTCATCCGGGATCAATCTTGGATCCAATTTGGGATGATTTGTAATAAATAAATAAATAACTAATCAATTAATCTTTAAAAAAAAAAAAAAAATTAGTGGCCAGCACAAACCCCATGCCATCCCTTTGCCCCATGGGTCCTTTGGTTTTACAATAGCTCCACCCCTACCCTCACAGGAGCAGTACCACCACTGCCCCCTACCACCATCCTACACACAACACTTTCATCCATGGATTTAAATAGCGGACGCAACGCGATGCTACGGCCGCTATTTAACGGTTGCGGCTCCCTCCGCCGTCGATATTCGCGACCGATATTTACTGCAATTGACCACTGTAACATTCATTATGTCCGCAACCGCGATAAATACAATGCGATCGAAAACGCGTCCGCGACCGCAATTTAAATCCCTGCTTTCATCCCTATTACTTGAAGCAAACCCCAAAATCCCAAGTTTTGGGGATTGTCTTGGGATTGGTCTCACATGCTCTACAAAAGAGCCAACAAGACAGATTAAAAGGGGAGGAGATGAAGGTTGAAGAAAAGAGAGGGGAGTGAAAAGAAGAAGCTGGTTCCATTCAAACGAAGGAGCTTTCTCTTTTCTTTTGCTGCAGGTTAAGTTGGATGAGGAAGAAACCACTAATTTTCGGGATCGTCTTCTGCCTCTCATCATTGGTTTGCTTCCAACAGTGAGTGATTTTCCCTATTTCATCTTCCTTCACATTTCTGTTGTTTTGAAAGTTGAGTTGTATACCAGAGACGTATAGCTTGGTATTTTGATCTTCCATGAATGACTTGACATTAGGCAAAAGCTTCAAATTAGTGAAAGTTGAGCTATCCTGAAATGTATTCTGTTACTATTTAGAAGGAGTTTTCGGAGAGTCCTGGTTAATGTAATGTTCTTCTTTAGGCTTGCACGTTAACTTGAATCATTGTTTTGAAATGTTTATAATCAGTGAGATTGGTTTAACTGTTTGACTGCTGTTTATGTCCTCTTGTATTAAACTTAAGACTTTATTTAGCGAAACAGCTCTTTAGGACAATGTAAGAACACACTTGCCAAGAGCAACCAGCCACCAATAATAAGGTTTACATGTGAAAATTTTATATATTTATACAATTAAATTTTATTATCGGAGCAAAAAAAAAAAAGACTTGTTGATAAATAAGAGCTTAATGATAAATAAGACAGTGAGGCCCTGGTTTAGTTTAGATTTTAAGGAAACTGTTTTCAATATGCTTTCCCTCCGATGTGATTAATTCTGAGTTCAGGAGTGTTTGCTTTGGAGTTGGAACTCTGCTAGTATCAGCGTGGCATCTCTACTTTAGTTTATTTTACTTTTAATTTTCTCAAGACTTGTGTGGTTTTTACCGTTTTAAGCTTTATGCTATGTTTGCCCCCTTTTTGTATAAAGATGCTTGAAATAGGTAATTAATGATATTGTATTATTATCTTTCAAAAAAAAGAAAAAAAGAAACAGAGCTTAGTGTTTGGAGATAAAATGACTAATCGAGATTAGGCCTTTAATTATGCGCTTCGTGCATGTGTTGCGCCCTATACATTTTATATTATCAAAATATTAGACGAGGTTTTTAGAAAAATATAACATTTTTAAGAAAATATACGAGACGACATTTTTAGCAAAAGCAATTTGTGAATTCTTGTTTAGACGTTGGAGGGATCCCGATAATTCCATAAAATAAGAATATGTTCATTGTAAGGATCACTATGAAAATCTTCAAGTATGGAGATCCTTTTCAAATTCTACCTAGATGTTGAAAAATTTGATAAGGCTCCCACATATATCGAGGGTTCGTGTTTTATTTTTAAAAAATAAAATATATATATATAAAATATTTTTGGTCAATTCATCATGTTATTTATTTATCCATGCTTATCTATTTGTCATTGGTTATCATTTTAATTTATTCGTTCATCTTATAACATGTTACGCAACACAAATCGCGACTAAATTTCGTATAAAAAAAATCTTAATAATTTTTCTTGAATAATAATAATGTACTTATAACGAGGACCTTCTAGTGTAGAGATCTTCTCCAAATTCCGCCTAGACGATGGGGAATTTGGGAAAGATCTCACATCGAGAGCTCTCGTATTGCCCCTTTAAAAAAATAAAATATCCCATTTTATAATTAAATTTGTTCATTATCCATATTATCGTATATTTTTTTTGAAAAAAGAGATTAGTAATCCGTCAGTTCTAAGGATCAAGGTAAGATTTTTCAAATGTAGAGATCTTTTCCAAATTTCACCTAGACGATCGGGAATTTGGGAAAGCTCTCACACCAGAGATTCTTATCCTCACCCAAATAAAATTTTATTTCTAAAATCAAACATTTTATTGTTTAAATTATTACTCGTTATTTTTCTACGTATGCTCATTCATTATTATTGATTATTCTTTTCATCGCACATCACATTTTATTATAAAATAAAAATAAAAAAGGAAAACCGAGAGTTTTAAGAGGGTCCTATGAAACAAAATAAAATAATATTCCGAGTTAAAAACAAATATTGGTATCCTGCCTAGACGTTGGAAGGTTTTGAATAATTATTGATTACGAAGGAACATTATTTGATTTAGAGGAATATTATGCAAATTCGAAAGTGAAGAAACTCTTCTCAAATTTTGCCTAGACGTTGAAGAATTTGGTGAAAGTTTTTGATGTCACATATTTTCATTTTATTCCTAAATGAAATAATTTGTTCTTTTCTACAAATACAAAAATTTGCAAAAAGAGAGTTATGGGAATTATTTTTAATATCAAAATTAAAATCGTTTTATCAAGATTAAAGGATAACACATAATTAAATGGTACCATTTTCTAAACGGGTGTCGTGGGGGTGCTAATCCTTCTTTGCACGTAACCGACTCCCGAACTTGATTTTGTTTTCTCTTTGGTTTAAAGCATAGACTTCTAAATTTTTTTTTTAAATGTTTTAATTAATTTTAAAATATTTTACTAAAACCAGTTTTAATAGGTGATCAATCACACCTAAACAAAAAAAGATTGGTGGCTACTCCGCATTGTTCTTGAAAATAATCTAGCGGTCGAAAAACCGTTATGACAATATGTATATGATAATTGAATTAAAGAGAAACTCATTAAACTTAGACTCTAACATTGGTTAGACATGACACGTAAGTATATTTCTACTTTACATGCAGATCAATTCATTCTAACAAATGAATATGAAACTCCCTCTGTCAAGTTGTATTTAGGTTACCAAATCAATTTAATTGGTAGCTAAACAATTAGAAGCATTAAGCACAAGATTGAATAAACAACATCAAGTATCGTTAAATCCAGAAAGAGAGTAAAATAATTCAAGTTGCATGTTGAGTTACATTGCAATCGTAGAAAAATAAATTTAATTCATGCTAAATATTAAAAATAATAAATAAAAGAGTTTCACCATCATAAATATTACAAAGAATATTAAGGGAAAAGAGAAATTTAAGGTTTGTCAGGTTTTCAGTCTTCAATTTTCAATTTTCAATCTTCCAAAATCTTCTTAACTCCTTGCAACCTTGTGGTGGATACTCTCCTTAAGATAAATTAGGTTTTTTACAAGCTAAGATGTAGTAAAAGCTAAAGTCGTAAAGGGTTTTTATTTATAGAGCTCCAAAAACCTGAAGAAGGAAAACTTTGTGGGCAAGTAGATTTTTCATATATGAACTGATTCTCTCCTTTTTCCTTTAGGATTCTACAAAAATATAAAAATATTAAATTAATAACTAATTTAAACATAAAATAAATAAATAAAAATAATCTAAAAACAACTAAAAATAATTAAATAAAAGTTTAAAATAAAAGGACATAGCTAATTTAAATATATAAAATATGGTAAAATAACTCTATTTCATAGAATTATCACACTCTCAAACTTTAGATTTTGCTAGTCCTCGAGCAAAACAAAACAAACGAAACTAAACTAAACTAAATAAAACGAATCAAAACATAAAGCTAGAGATGAATGCACTCAAGTAATGATTTCCTTAAATGTCCTAAAAAATTATCTCAAAATCTCAACTCAAAGTAAAACATAAACATAATCCAAATTCATGATTCAATTCAATCGTATGCCTCATGCTCGAATAGATTTTCAGTGTGTGTGTAAATAATCTATTTGCAAATCATTTCAAGCAATTCGAATAAGTTTATGCCAATGCAAAATACGAATTAGTACTAGATTCTCATATGTTTGCTTTTCATCTCTCTCTCAACTAATGTAGACTAGCACTTTGTCAAGGATCATGTAGGACTTTATTAAGCTTGTAATGAAAGGTTACGGTCAAGGTAGGATAAAGTATATATTTCGGTTTAAGTCACCCATAGACACTTTTCATTATTTCAGGATTTTCGAAGAGTCATAGTCTTGACCTCAAATTACATTCCCCATTATTTGAATGCATCTTCCTTTTTCTTCACCACATTATTCTTCTTCTTTTTTCATTTTTTTCATTTTTTCTTCTTTTCTTTTTCATTTTTTTTATTTTTTTATTTCATTCATTGAAAATAACCATTCCACCCAAATTAGACATGGCTCATAAGTATTTTCTGTAACATCATACACATGCTTATGTAGTGAGGGTTAGTCATGAATTTTTTTTTTCTTATTAGGCTAAGCTAAAATATGTGGCAATCAAAAAAAAGATGTATATCAATTAAGCTCAAAGAAAGAGGCTACGGATATTCATATATATATGGGTAGGCAAGAAAGGTTCCAACGATTCAAAAACGGCCTTAAATCATTTCCTTAACTTAGTATTGTCTAGGATTTGGCCTCAAGAGAGAATCAAACAAATTTTAGGCTGCTAGACCAAATCTCAATTCACATCAACATAAGAAGTCTTTAAATAAGCAATGCAATTCTAAGCAGGAGATCAAGTGCTCAATTATTGAAAATCACATCCTAACAATGAGACTAACAAAAGAATTTAATATAAAATCAAATCATATCTATGTTTTTTTCAATAGTCAAGATAAATAAATAACTAAAATTTATCATTGAACTAGGACATCAGCATCATTAAGTACAAAACATCTCAAGTTTTTTTTTATTTTAATAAAGACTCTTAAATATAAACATAGAAAAGAAACTAAAAAGAAAACACACAAAACAAACTAAAAAAAATCACATAAAACAAAAGAAACTTAGAGACACCCCCAAACTTAAAACAAACATTGTCCTCAATGTTCATAAATAAAAAGAGTAAGAACAAGAAAACTCTCCTAGTGATGAAAGCAATACGGGGTAAGCTCTAGTTTTCCTCTTAGACCTCATAATGCTTATCCAAGTTGGGCGAGTGGCCACTACAAAAAAATAAATAAATAAATAAATAAATAATAATATCTTAAAAAAATTAGAATTCAAAATTTTAAAAAATAAAAATAAAAAGATTTGAATACTTGCAAAAATAAATAAATAACTAGAAAAATTAAAAAAAAAAAAACAAATTATGTGCGCTGCACAGCTCCGGATTTTTTCGAGGAGTCAATTCCTGGCGTCGCGACACCAAGATTTTTAAACCAGAAAAATAAATTAAAAAAATTAGAGTATTTTTTCTTTTTATGTATATTATATAATTTATAAATACCAAGCATTCTTAGTCCAACATTATGTTACTATGTGGGATCATAAACTAAAAATATTTGTCATTTAAAAAATGGGCATGATTAAATTTAAATAAAAATATTTTTTATTAAGACTAAGAATATCAAATATTTTTGTCACTATTTAAAAAATATTAAAAAAAGAATTTTTATAATTAAATTTAAATAAAAATATTTTTTATTAATAAATAGTAATTCGAATTAGGTCGGACCGAATTTTTTTTATCCAGATTCGATCCACCCGCTTAATCCTTGAACAGGTCTCATCCGTTTTGGTCATAACAATAATGCTTTCCTTTGGTTCTTTTATTAACTCTACATTCCATCTATAATTTTTTTTTTCCCAACAATTCATATTTTGATGGTCTTTATCCTCGACCTTTAACATAACCAAAGGAATATTTAATTTCCTTTTCTTCATTTTGTTTATTAACTTTTACTTCTATATGTATCATGGTTTAAATGTAATGTCCAATCCATATTTATACGTTGTATTAAGTTTTAACTTTTAAGGTAAAGATTGAAAATTGAAATTGTTGACTATGATTAGATTCCACAAAAAGGTGACTACTACCATGAAAACTTTTACCATGAGAACTAATGAGAACCTTTGGTGGGCACAAATTTCAAATTTTTTTACATGAAAGTAGTTTATTTTTTCATTTTCTCTTTTGCTTGATTTTTTGTTGGTTTGTCCCGTTTAGAATAACACGGATAATTATCAAATAAGGTGAAACATCAAAAGTATTTAGTGTTTGCAATAATAAGAAAAAAATATTTAATAAAAAATTTGATAATTAGAACTATAAATGAATTGGCTTGAACGAATCGATCTCTGTTCGTGTTCATTTGTTTATTTTTAAGTATGTTTATGTTTGGTTCGTGTTCGTTAAGAATTTTAAAATTATGTTTGATTTCAATTCATTTAAATTAAACGAACTTTTTCACGAATATTAAACGAACATGTTCATGAACATATAATCGAACATGTTCGTGAACAATTAAAAATCTGTTCATGACAATAAACAAACAAACAAACAAATTTATTTATTTATTTGTTTATTGTCATGAACAGATAAATTTTATTTAAATATAAATAAAAATTAATACTTAATATTTAAATTCAATTATTAATATTTGTAAAAATTTAAATTTGACATATTAAATTATAAATAGCACAACTTTTTTTCATTATAAAATCCAACTAAAATATTGAAACTCAAAATAAATAAAATAAAATCATTTTTTATACACATTATTAATGAAACTTAAATTAAAAAAATTAAAGTTAACTCGTAGAAAATATATTGAATTTAAAATCATATTTAGAATAATTAATAAATTAATTTTTTTGGTCAAAAATTAAATAATTAATTTAATAAGTATTACAATAATAATATATAAAACAAAATTTAAATATTAAATAGTATTACTTACAAATGAGGTTGAATATTATGAGGGTATCCGATATTAAAATAATTGTTGTCATTTTTAACTGTCTTTATCATTTTATTTCAAATTATTTTTTGTTTCTTCTTCCAGCAACCAGGTAATTTTATTGCTAAATTCAACAATGTTCGAGCTATATGTAGTCGTAGACCTATCCACGAGGCATGCTACTCGTCCAGCCTGACAAGCTCGATCCGAATTAGACTGGACATGGAATGGGCTTTTAGTAATATGGATCGACTTGGTTAGGATTACTATTTAAATAATAAAAATAATATTTTTATTTAAATTTAATTATAAAAATATATTAATATTAATATAAAATATTTTAATATATTTTAAATAGTAAAATGAGCTTTCATACTGAAACTGGTCCAAACTGGGCCTGAGCAAGCAAAAAAAAAAAATTGTTATGGACACCTTTGTTGACCACTTAAGGCTATTTTCGTTTTCAAACGACTAGATTTGTGTTGCTTGGATCTTAAATTAGTACTAAAACAATTAGATTTCATCATGGAGAAAAAAAATCCAAAGCAAATCTAATAGTTTGAGACAAAAAACAATTCCAACATGTTAGATTTGACTAAATGAAATTATTTTCGATTAAAAACAAGTAAAAATAATGTTGATGAGACTAATGTACTTTAGAAATATATAAATATTTGGTTTAGCAAAAAACCTTCAAAATTCAAACCCTCAAAATATTTTTCATTATTGGTGCAAACATAATATTTTTTAATTTTTTGACCTTTTTATAATTCTCCTATTGTTCTCATGGTTCCATTCTAAATGTTCTCATTGTAGTTGCCACCCCACAAAAATGGATATTTTGCGGTATAAATTTGACACTTTCGAAATTCATCTTGCCTCGAAGTGAATATCAATGAGTACAAAGTTAAAACTTCCCTTGAACTAGCAGTAGTTTATGTTACTCGGACTTTACGAAAATATCGAATACGGATATACTCAATTTTTTTAATACAAAAATCATATATTTAAAAGATCATACTTTCATAACGATATCCGAACACAAACATCGAACACGAGTACTTTTGGAAATATGAAGAGTCGAAATATCATAGGTAGTAGTTACATAAAACTAACAAAAAAAGGTTTTTAAGGATTTCACTGCCACATTATAAATCTGTCCCAGAACAGGGCAGTTCCCAGCTACTTTGGTACATCAACTAAAAAAAAAAGAGCTGCAGAGATGATGAGGGCTTGGTCATTCTCTGGTTTAAGTCTAAAGACAACAGATATGCCTAAAATTTCTCTAACTAATTTACATTATACATGGCCACTCTCGGCCGTTCATAATTTTCAAGGAAATATGGCGTCGGTGTCGGCATACTGTGGTATCGGTCAATGGGTTTGCCCTAAAATCCGATACCGGATGCACTTTTTTCATGACCCTACCTGTAGTATGATATGATTTTTCAAGCAAAGCTCACTGCCGTGGTACAGGTGGTGTTGACTGAGGGTTTTGCCCATAAAACCCGATGCCTGGTGGCCGGTAAAACCCTCCAGTGGTTGGCTGCTGCTGAGGCTGAGATTGTTGCTGCTGCTGTAGAGGCTGAGAAGCAGGCCTAGCTAAACCCATTGCTATATGTGGGGGAAGAGGAGGCGGCGGCGGTGGCAATGTGTTTGCTCCATAACCGTAAGGCATTACCCCTACCATCATACCAGTTGACTGCATATACTGACTTGCTGGTGGATTTCCAGGAGACAGATGTGGAGGAGGTGGGGGAGGAGGAGCAGAAGTAAAGGGAGCTTGAATCTGGTTGCCTTGGGACATTGGTTGCATACCAGCCGACGGCGCAAGTGGCAGGTTGTTCATTGTCCGCTGCTGCAGTGGGGTAAAATAAGCTGTGCCGGTGACGTCTGAGTTGCTTGCATCGGATACAGGCATTGGTTTCTCAAGTTTGGGACGTTTTTCTGGAGGAAACATCGATAACCCTGACGGGAACCCACTAGATTTTAAGCTACCATTCATAGAGGCAGCTTCTTCGGCAACAAGGGACGAAAGTACAGAGGTAAGCATCTGAGCAGAAGATGCTGAAGCAGCAAGCTTAGCAGCAACAGCAGCAGCTGCTGCTTTCTTGTTATCTTCTTCAGTTGTTTTTGAAGGTGCAAAGGAAATCGCAGGTTGCGGAAGATGAGGCTGAGCTGAAGGAAGGTTCTGTTCACCTGCTACAGCGGCCTCCACTGTTAGATGGCCAGACACGGGGGGTAACGTTAGCCTCTTCCTTGCATTGCTTGCTTGCTCAACCTGACCACGAGCAACCTACACAAACCTCAATAGTTTCACTTCATCTAGTTGCATTTATATCTATGTTACTCGGACTCGGGTGTGCATGTCAGACAGGGGTATGTTTGATTTTTTCTAAGTTTTTGCATGTATTTGGAAGGTCCCTGGGGGATCATATCCTCATACCCACATCCGAATATTCGTCGGACACCGATAGTTCAAGAAAAATGAAGAGCCCGAACAACATAGATTTATATAAAAGAAAGTACAATCAAACAGTAGAAGCATATTCAGTTTATCTAGTAGTATAAGGATAATATGACTAATAAACAATAACCCCAATAGCACTCTGATATCAAATACTCAGGTCTGAAATATACACTTCATTGCCAATCAATTTTAGGTAAATGCCCACAAATTTGCATAGCATCAGAATCGGCCCAACCTAGTTAACATAAGATAAACACAATATCCTCGCATGGAAATGCGATAGGCCCGTTTTCTGCTCATGAGAGGAAGCATTGAGTAGTGATAAATTGTCCCTGTTTGTTAATCCTACCCATAATACGCGTAATATCACTACCTATAAAGGTTGCCTCGTGACAAACCTATTGTCACTACACGTGCAATGGAGTCCTGAGTGATGATAAATTTCACATAAATTAAGTTTGGAGTTTCCTAGGACTTTCTATTCAAGAGGGCATTTCTACCTATTATGACTTGGTTTAGGTAAAATGCCTTGACACGAACTCCATCAATCATGTACATCAGATATGGATTTCTACCAAGTTTTATTCCCAATTTACGGCAGAAAATGTTTCCCGATTGTGATTCCTTCCAAAATTAAAACATGTCACATTGCAAAAGAGTTTTCTATTTTAAAAGAATCTAAACAAACAAAAACCTGCAAATTTACGAAGTCCATAAATATTTTCAAAATCAACTCAAGAAATTAATTAGGAAGACAGTAATTCTTACTTGCAGCTGACTATCAATAAGCTCCAGCTTTGATTCCTGAAAAACTTAAACTTAGTGAGCGCTCAAACAAGGACAAATGATTACAAACTGTAATCGCCAACTCAAGAACACATGATAGTAATCAAACCGTACTTGTTCCTGAAGTGCTTCTTTAAGTTGAAAAATCAAGGTAGCCCTGGTCGTTTCAATATTTTCAAGTTGTTCAATGCATTGTTGGAGCGTGTTTTCTTGCTGCTGTAGCTCATCCAGCAAGGCAGATCCATTCTGATTCCCTAATCAAAATCAAATACACGTAGACTTGTTACACTCCCACAGGAAATCCAAACTGAAAGCAAGATATTATAATAAGAAAAATGTTCAGTTTGCCAAAATAAACAGTAAGCGGTTTACAACCTCAACCAAGAGATCCCCCATTAAATTCTTTTGAAACATAACATTTATTAAGAAAAAATTCCTAAGCAAGAAAAGATTCAAATACATATCCTCTTTCATCACTTTTTGATGGAAGAATCAATTATTTAGAGGGAAAACTATCTGGATCAGCTGCACCAGAGACATTTAATACACTACAAACATATTAGAACAACAGAAAACATAAATAAATAAACAATTACAGTACACTTGATAGAGGAGAAACTTTCTCTATTAATCAGCACATGCACCAAAATCAGTCATAAGAGCAATTGATATCAAATTTCTTTTATCTGTTCATTGCAGATTCAATACAGATTTGCACAACTTATTCCTATCTCAGTTATTGATTATGCATCCAAAATCATGTCTATTATTTCTCCGGGAGTAATTGTTGGTTTTGTAGGTGTTTGCATTGGGTGGATTGGTTTGGATCAATCAGGGAGCATTATGCATTATAATCTCAACTAAGGCAACCACAAACAAGCGCAATTTGCAGAGAGAAATCAGAGGTCAATAACCTTATAAAGTAATTATAAGACTATTATATGGCCAGAAAAGAAATTATATGACTCTTAAAAGAGCTTACTTCAACTAATTAGGATTGATTCTTATGATGTTCCATTCTCAAATCCATCTGAGTAAAATGCAGGCATTAAGCACAATAAAATCCCACAAATGATCAAGTACAATCATTTGAGGACCAGTGGGAGACATTCTCCTAGAATAAAATATCTTAAAATGAAAAGAAGCTACAACTAATAGCAAACACTTAAGAGTTGTACCAAGTAACACTGCTTGAAGCCTTAAGAGGCCTCAAGGACTTTAACTGCGCTGGCTTTCTAAAAGAGGGAAACATTTTGTGCCACTGGGAGATTGAAAAAAGTTAAGAGCATAACCAGCAAGATGAAAAATATATATGAGAGAAAAGCAGCCAAAATTATGCTGCTAGGTTCTACTTCTGATATGTTTATGTCAATAACTTAGAACAGCGAAAAGAGCCCAGTTTACCAATTTCTACCTAAGAAATTATTGAACTAACGAGTCCTAAGTAAGGTCTTAGACTTGATTGAATATGTTCGGGTTCCAATATTTTGGAACTAACAAGAAATAACTAGAAAATGGACTCAAAGAGTGCAAAAATTTGAACTAGTGATGTAGAACAAATAACCCAGAATAATAACATTCAATAATAGATGAAAATCTCGATGTCAATAACCAAAACCTAACCTCCAAATTCAACAAAACCTATATATATACGAGCTTCATCAACCTAGGTTTAAGCCCATACAAAATAAAGCCCAACTATCTAACAAATAAGGTCCAACAAAGTAAACCACACAAAAGCCCATAGACACATTAAATCCTATTTCCTAAATTTAGGTCTAGAATAGACACTTTTCCAAAATTTGCAAGAATTTCCTACATCAAGTAGTCTCTTGTCACAACGATTTATGACTGACTGGTGAACTCAGTTTGAATGCCTAACAATGTCAGGAATTCACCGACCAAGAGACCTATGTTCCAGGATTAAGAATCCAAGGTAATTATTTTGGCCCAATAATATATTCCTATCTTTATAAATCTAAAATAACGAGTATTTGACAGATAGAGTCGTAAGTACTCAACATTGTCTTCTAGTTGTTACAGCTTCAGTATTCTCTTTTCAATAGTGAATATATGTCGATAAAGATTACACTCAATAAAAATTTATTACAATTCTTACAGCACAGCTCTACGTCTAAACTAGTATTAATCGAGACATACAAAAACCTGTATATACAGAGAGAAGGGGGAGTTAGTAAACCTCTTTTACTGGTAAATAAAATCTGAATAAAATGTAAGCATACAACATTTAAATCTCATAGCAGAACTCATACCTTGAGCTAAACTACTTTCAACATCTTCCTGAATTTTACTCAAATGTTGTACAGCAGCATTACACTTGTTTAAAGCAGTATCCTCGTTTGGATTGTCCTCGAGTACAGATTGGTATGCAGTTAGTATCTTTTCTGGAAGACCTCCAACAGCCAATTTCTGAAGGTAAGATAACCAAGAACAGAAAAACATATTCAAATCATAAAAAAATCAAGCCAAGAAAATGTCTAAAGTCATAAAAGAATACAAAAA
Organism: Fremontodendron californicum; assembly: GCA_030761205.1. Taxonomy (NCBI): domain Eukaryota; kingdom Viridiplantae; phylum Streptophyta; class Magnoliopsida; order Malvales; family Malvaceae; genus Fremontodendron; species Fremontodendron californicum. The sequence goes on from JAULJL010000047.1 coordinate 3,590,403, forward strand.
AAAAAAGAATGGCTTGAATCGAATCAATAGATCCAAAGTAGAAAGGTGAATTGAATAGATAAATTCTTACAATTCTCACTGCAAGAGCATCCCTCTTCACTATCTTGATAGGATTTGAGCTTTTTCCATTGTTCACTGATGGAGGAGGAGGAGGATTCTTACCGAGCATTTCATCTTTAAGATTCTGACCTCGAGAACCAAAAACTTTTCTTTCTTCCCATATGTTAACCTAAACAATTATCATGCAGCCCCATCACCCCAAAAGAAAAACCCACAAAAAAAGAGGGGGAAAAAGGAAAAACTACTTGTTAAAAGATAGGACCATACAACAACTTTTTGGTAAACAAAGAATAATCTACTAAAACGCACCCAAGACCAAGAGAACCCCATTCTAAATGCAAATATCTACAAAAAAACAATTAGCATTTTATACTTCAATAAGTTGCTGGCTATGAAACCAAAAATACTACATGGAAAACCATGAATCCAAAAGCTTTGATAAGGGCAACTCTTCCCCATCAATGAATGTAATGCATCAATACTCACGTATAAATGATAACCAAAACAACAATAGAGTAAAATAATAGAAAACCAACAAACTACAAACTATCTTGTGAAATTGAGGTTTACCAAATTTTATTCATGTTTCTATATATTGAGTATTAGTGCAGCATAATGCAATTTAACACTGCCATTTTAAGGAGAGAGGGAACTAACCTAGGCAACAATCAGTCATACCAATGATCAGAAGCAAAATTATGAAAATGGTTCTACAAAGACCCTTAACTCATATACATCAAATCAAGAGATAGAGAATACACTATATATGCTTCCTAGAAAGGAATTAATCAGGCATTCGACATACAGCTTTTTGAGTACTTGCAATAGGACTAAAAATCCATCACCTAACAACTAATTAACCATATCTGAGAATTTATTACATTAACCATTTACAACCAAATAAAGCCACTTCAAAGAAAAAGAAAATAAAATGCAAGAATGACACTAAGTTACCCAATCCGGATAGAGTAATGTAAACTACTTCCACAAGAAAGAGCAGTAAACAATTGCAGATGCGTATGCATTCATAGCAATACATCAAATGTCAAGAGAAAGGGATGAGGAGAGTACAATTAACCAAAAGTAATAAGTATTGACATGCAAGCCATTAAATTCTTGGTAAAGTGATAGAGCAACCAAAAAAATAAATAAATGTTATTGCAGCATCAGACCAGTAGTTAAAACATGAAGTAGCTAAACCATTTGATACAAGCAACAGAGAGAAGACTGCTCAAATTGAATAAATAACTTACCAGTCTGGTTGCTGCTTTCTTTCCATGCTCATCACCATTTTCATACACATGTTTGAGAGCTGCAGGAAGAACTTTCCAGAATTCATTCACAAACTCACTTCCCTTTCGTCTGCTATTTTGCAAAATGTCATTAGCCAAATACAGAAAAGAAACACGCCGTTCCTTCTGGGAAGAGTTAAACAATTTGTCCCATGTTTCGACAATCTGTTTTGCCTTCTTCTGGTGAGTAATACACCATCGAGACAACGCTGAACCATCATTAAGGAAATGCATGCTAACATCAACTCATAGCAGTAAATAAGAAATACAAGAGGTATATTAGGCAATAATGAGATAGTGCAACTCTTTTTTCTAGGAAGAATTTTCATCAAGAACCATTCTTTCTCACTGGTAATTATCTATTTGGTTAGAAAATTATGTTGAGAGAGTTTCATACTGCACATAGCTTTAATAGATACCAAAGAAGGAACTATAACTACTCACAATGCTTAACCCTAGAATGAAAATTAGTTTTATGAAAAGTTTAGAAGCATCAACCAACTTCAAAAGATTACATTACTATAAATAGGGCCAGTATGCTATGTGCGCAGAAAATCTAATTACATGACATTCAATTGAAGACAAAACAACGAACAGACTCAACTGATTCAGAAATCAACAATAAATGTAAATAACAGGTCCTCAGCAAAACAAACAGCCAATAACATCAGTATCACCAAGAAATTCCTAAAAGCATCAATCTAAGGCCTATAGGCATTAATCATTGGTTGAATCACACATCATAGAGGAAACATTAGTAATTGCTGATAATTTACATAAATTCATTCTCCTTTCAATTTAAATGACATATGTTTAGTGCTTAATAAAGTAACACTCCTAATCCGCCAGAAATTAAACTTAGATAATATAAGACAACATAAATTCACAATCAAACCTCTCTTGGACCAAAAACAAAAAGGCCAAACAAGACTAATTACATTGTCTGAGACCTACAAACCACAGTAAAACAATGTCCAAAAGCAAGACTCGTAAAATAAAACTAAAACTAAAGAAACTACAAACAACACAATTTCACACATTCCTAATACAAAAAGAACATAAATAATACTGAAAAGAAGCAACTGTTTTGCCAATTATCTCATTCTACTAACGATATGCAGGTTTGAGAAAGAAAATACACCAAACCAACAGAAGTTGGAGATAATTTCCAAAACTAAGTTCACCAAGTTAGATCAAATACACAAGGTGTTACAGGAAGAAACCAATGCACTCCACTCCCTATATTTCAAAGAAGATGAATGGTAGGAACAAGACAAGCACAGGTCACCTACTTCACGCCAGCCGCTCAGTCTAAGTCTTAGTTAAAAGTGATTGCATGGTGGCAAACAAAAGATCGCCAATGAAGCAATGGATAGCCATCTAAGATAGACAGCCAGAGGTCCAAAGAAAAACAGCTAAAGGCAGCATAAATATGTATTGTATTAGCCCCAAAGAAAAGAATCACCAGAAAAAATGTGCACGATTAACGAATAGAACAAGACTAGCAAAGTGTAAAGAAATAAAGGCAAGTAATACAAGTTAGAGAAAAAACTTAAATATGTAGAAAGCAAAATGCTAAAATCCAACCAGAATAAGAGCTTCGATAACAAAATATTTAACATGTTATGATAATTGTGTGCAGAAGTTTCTATGCAGAACAACTGATGCAGTCGTAAGATACTAAATTCATGCATAGCAAGACCAGACAGTAAGAAAATAACAAAAAATGTGATAAAAATAAGGGATATCATGACACGATAAAACCAAAAGCATCATATCAGCTTCCATCATAAAGACCATAACCAAAGAAAACATACACAGGGTACTTCATGAGGGAAAAAAGATACAGAATATATACTCAATCAAATCTACAAGTAAAATATGTTTTTTTTGGGCACAGTAAAGTTATATGTTTATACAGAGAGAAACACTTATCTAAAAGAAAACAAGATAAACAAACAACACCTCTTCTTCAATTAAGAACTTTAGAATTACACTAGATTTCAACGATCAGAGTGTTATTGTAATTATATAGCACTAATGGAAACAAGAAATTATCCACCATTACTGTTTCTTCACAAAAACCTCCAAATAAGCTTAAACTAAAGGATACATTCAATGCTTTGTTGCGAATTATTGAGTTTTGACAGCTTCTCGGTTAGTGTCTGTCCATCAAAAACGCTGTTGCTCATCTTGCTGCTTTACAAGATTTTACATAGCCTGCAGAAAACCCTTTCAGTTATGGGAATTTAAAGGGGAGGGGGAGAAAAGAATATTAAAAAAAAAAAAAAGTAAACTTACTATTCCTAAATACTCAAGAGATCTTTCTATCATTCTAAAATAGATAAAACAAGTAAACTCTTTAAATCTCATGGAAATATTGATGCAAGAGGAATAATTCAGATTTTGTTCAGAGAGACAAAGTATGAGATATTTCTCTGATGATTCAGGTTACATTGAACCTTTCTCCAACATTTTATATACTTAAATTTGCCATCTCATTCTTAAATTACAAAATATCTTTCAAAGAATCCAGCAAAATAGCTATTAACTCCCTACACGAAATAAAAGGCAAGAAGGCCTAAAATCCCACATAATCAGGTTTGTTAAATGCTTCAAGTCCAACCATTAAATTCTATCAAAATTCCATGCCTCAAGCATTCATAGCCCATAAGCATCACGCCATTTAAGTTTGATAGCAACTTTGGCTGCATCAAAACAAACATCCTAATTTTCCTTGGAGGCCATCACCATTTCTAGAGTTGTGAATTACTCATCAGGTAGCCCCTCTAATGCAAGCCTAGCAGTTCAAGAACAATTTTTTTTCTTAATTTATGATCTCCTGCATGGCACTTGACCATGATACATGTTACATGCTCATTTCAAGAACTTTTTAATGTACATTTTGTTAGTAGTTTATGATGTTACTGGGAAACCAATCCCAAATTGTCTAGAAAAGTACTTTTAAAGGGTATTTAGAGAGCTACTCTTTAATCCAATATAGTTTGGACAAAATGATGAATTCGAGCCCAAGTGCCTGAGTGCCAATCTTTGACTTTTAATATTATTAGCTCACTAGGAGAATCCTAGTAAGCCCCATGGCACTTGGTCCAAATCGATTACTTTCTCCAAACTACATTGGACTAAAGAGTAACTCTCTATATACCCTTTGAAAGTGACTTTTCTAGACAATGTGGGATTGGTTTCTCACTAACATTATAAACTACTAGCAATCCCTCATTAGTTTGAAATGTTGGTATTTAATTTGTAGCCTTTCACACAAACAAGTATTATTCATACAAGAAGGTATCTCTCGATTTGAACCATCAATTAGCGAATATACCTTAAAATTCTAATGAAGTTTTCAGTGTCCACAGATTGAACTACAACTCCCAGTATTAGAATTGAAGATACACCACACATAATACTTGTTTATATTTCACCACACATATTCTTTCTCCTCTTTCAATAATAAAATACAGCAGCATAATCTCAAAACATTTCCTCAAGCTTTCACAAATTTATACTCCACCCTAAATGCCACGAAGACCATGGCATCAGTCTCATAAATCCGTACTCACAAAGTAAAGTTAGTTAAAAACAAAATTTCAACTATAGCTTTCATTTTCTCCATAAAGTTTATAAGCTAACGCCTTCTCAAATTACATACAAAAGTCAAGTCTATTGATTGCGCTAACGCATTTTTTTCTACTATTCAACAACATTCACAAAAATTTCTCCAACTATAAAATCTTTTCGCTAATAAAAAAATAATATAAAATAACTTCTCATTGAAAGTTGAAACTAACTAAACAGGCTAAAACTTAAATTATTTAATTTTACAACTTATATATAGAATAAATTTAAACTAGAAACAAATTAGTTTTTTTTTTTTTTTTTTAAAAAAAAAAAACTCTCAACTATGCCTAAAATCAAAATTCTTCACAGAGCTGACGTCAGCTTCCAAGATTTCAAATTTTCAATTCCATTTCTACTTAAATTTCTTAGCAAACAAACAGAAACCCTAGGGTTTCGAAGCACGCAAAAAAACAACTAAGTTTCCAAAGTAGAACGAAAATAATAAACAAGAATTCAATTACGATAATAAACAAAGAACCAACCTGTAATTTCTTGGACCAGTAGAAAATTAAGGACTCCTTTTAGAGAGAGAATATTTGGTGAAAGGGAACGAAAACCCTAAAAAAGTTGAAAGAGAAGAAGAAACCCTTTATTTTCTTTTCTTTTTTTTAATTTTATTTTGGCAAGAGAGGAAATGAGAGAAGAGAGATGAGGAAACCTGTCACAGAGAGATTTTTTTTTAGGAGATATATTAATTAAAAAATAAATTTGAGAATATTAGGAGCTTACGTGGGACGATCAGGACCGTAGATCTAAATTTAGAGTTTTAAGTTTGAGATTTTTTTATGTTTCTTCTTTTCTTCCGGAAGTGAAGTCATCTTGCCACGATAATTTGTGTATTTATATTTTATTTATTTATTTTTTTATTATAATCATATTTAAAATATTTTATATTTATATAAATTTTGTAATGTTAATAATTTATATTATATAGACTTTAATATATTAATATAGTTTTCGTATTTTTTTCGTATCGTATTGTGTTTTATTTCATATTTTAATTTTTTTTCATAACGTGTCTAATATTATCAGATCTACGAGTGACAATAAAAAATATACACTATGAAATTGTAAAAATATAAAATAAGTGACTAAAAAAAAGGTATTATCATATTTAAAAAATTATAATAAATTGTTTATTACGGTATTTATATTTTAAAAATATTTAACTATTATAATTTTATTAATTAATGTGATACTTATTTTTAATATAGTTAATTATCATCGTTAAAGCACATGTGACACCATATCTAAGCAGCCTAAATCCCTGCTTTTCACTTCCCACTTTCCACGATCCACATTAGAAATGATCTTTTATTAGGTTGAGCTAAGTTGAATCGCGATCCGAAATTCTTTTTTTACTCAAACTCGAATGAATAGATCTGTTTATAGGTTGAGTTAAGTTGAATCGCGATCCAAATTTTTTTTTACTCAAACTCGAATTCAGGCTAATTCAAAATTTCATTTTACTGTTTATTAGATATTAAAAATTATTGTTATATTAATATAAAAAATTATAATATTATAAATATTTTATAATTAAATTTAAATAAAAATATATTTTTTTATTTAATAAATAATAATTTAGATCGAACTAAATCGATAACTTAACTTAGATCCATCAATTTTTTTCTTCTTTTTCTTTTGTTACCCCAAACAAACATGCCTAGACAGACAGAATTGCAGGCACTTCTCTATATTCATTGCATCCATAAGTTGACAACTTGACATGTATTTTCTATGCAAAAAAAAAAAAAAAGGAAAAAAAAAAACATTTAGAGTTTGTTAATATCAAGCATTGGTTAGGGTAACAATGAATTACCCTGTAATTATATTTGCTTTTACTAAAGGAAAAATAGGATTAAAGGAGCAACTAGTGTGACAAGAAAATGACAACTCTCTTTGAACATTTGATTATAAGAGCTGGGGGATCTAAATGAACAACCTGTAGGTAATTGAAGTTTTCCTGAATCCTAAGAGACTGGCCTGGTGGAAGGTGAGATCAAGAGTTATAGTCTCCCTTCTGTGTGATATAAATCACCTATGTTATTCGGATTCGAGTGTGAGTATCAGATACGGGTATTTGTCCGACACAGATATGTTTAATTTTTTCTAAACTCTTCCATGTATTTGGAAAATCCTTGAAAGGTCATATCCTCATACCCATATCTGAATATGTATCGGACACGAGTATCAGACATGAATACTTCAAAAAAAATAAAGATTCGGAGCAACATAGTAAATCACCACACAAAAAGAATACATGTACATTTAGAAGGAGAAAGATGGGAAAGTATGAGAAAACGGTTGCACAAATATATTAGAGTTGAACACTTAATCACTTCTACAACCAAGATATAATTTACAAAAATATTCAAGGATCAAAATCAATTGTAAACCTCAAACTGCCTCACTTGAGAGGAAGAAAAGAACCAAAAAATGAAGAAAAAAGAAATCAAACCAAAACTCATTGTTGAAGAAATCAATCAATCAATCAAAAACTCAACAGAACATGACTACCATTAATCAAAAACATGATGGTAACCAAACTAGAAAAAAACTCAAAAACTCATCTATGAAAAGGATGGGGAGAAAAAGAACCATTGTAGAAGAAAACTGAAAATTGTCAAACTCTCTACTTTTCTTTCTTTTCTGAACTAAATTTTGTTGCTTTCATTCAGAATCACTCGAGCTCGAGCTGGAACTAGAACTTGACTCATGAGATTTTGCCTTTCTCACTATTTTCTTCAATTGCAGAGACTACATCACTAACTTCAATCTCTTTAGCAGAAACCACATCATGCTGCTCTACTTCTGCTGATCCATTCCTTAAGTCTGAAGAATGTGGCAGCTCAGCTGGATTAGATTCTCGGCCTTGTTGGAACGCACTATGTATATCCTCCAGAGATCTTGCCTCGACAACAGGTAATTTTGAATTGGCATCTCCGTAATCCTGCTGATTCTCAATCATACTTGGAAGAATTACTTCCTCAACATCTACTCCTTCATGAAGTTGCTTGAAAGCCAAATCAATATCTTCTACTGATTTTGCTTCAAGAACAGGCAGCTCAACATTGGTTTGGGTCTTTATATCTTCTGGTAACAATGCAGATTCAGTATAGGCAACACGAGATCCTTCTGGTAAACCAATTTCCTTGACATTAAAGTCCCCGACGGTATCTAATTCAGAGAGGATTCCTTCATCAATCTCTTTAATCTCATCTTCCTCTTCACTGATATTTTCCTCATCAACATAAGTGGAATATACTTCTGCTGCATAATTAAAGTGTTCTGGTACCTCTTTGGGGCCCTCACTTTCAATTTCGTTTAGGATCTTGTCTTTCAAATCTTCTCGATCTATTGGCAATGTATGTTCAGGATTCTCAGCAGGAGAAGAAGTGGACTCTGAAGTCATAGAAGAGAAATTTGTTGAAAATTTATCCTCGGACTCGTTAACTTTGTGTACATTAACATCATTGTTGACAATGTCTACTTCCCCTCTAGACTCAGTTGCAATCTTAGATGGTTCCTGAATCAGAGTGGCCAGAGTTAGTTTGATATCACCGATTTAATATAATTAGGATACGTAAATACCATAAAAATTGAGATACATTGTGTGAAATTCAGGGAACCAATGATCATCCAACGAGAAAGGTTTCAATTTTTTCAAATGAACGATTTGAAGACCTATTGATATAGTACCATGTCTATCAAGCACACTAGCGGATATGAAAAGGGATGCATGTGAAAGCAACGGAAGCAAACAATTCAACTCCTGAGAAAATTCAGATGCATCCAAGGAAATTTAAATATAAAATGCATTAAATTGCTTAAACGCCACAGTATTTAAGCATGCATGCAATAAGAACATTTCATATCGGATAAATCAATCACTCAGCCGTATGAAATCTTAGTTATATGTAAATATATGAGCATCACATAATTCATGTTTAAGTAGATACTTCACCATCATTATTTGATGCAAAAATAATATCATCGCTTTCAACTTAACTCTTTTCTTGTGCTGGTACATCTGGCATTAAAGGTTATTTTTATACAGCCATCAATTCCATAGAAGATAAAGAGAGGAACAGAAAAGGAAAGAAAAAAAAAAAAAGATACCATGAAAAAAACAAACAGGATAGATTATCAATTTAATCCTACCAAACTCCAAGCTCGCAAAAAAAAAAAATATATATATATATATATATATAACAGGGAGAACTTGATCTAACTAGACCAAAATAAGCATCGGGTATTTAATAAATGGAATAAATTATTGAAGACAAAATATGCATAATAGTTGATAAGATTACTCTTCAAAGAAGTATGACAATTCATCCAGGGGAAGAAATTTAAAAAAATAGAAGAAATATTTGCCTAACTTACCTTGAGCTTATCATGTTCATCAATGGGTGGTTCATCTGTAGATTTATTGGACTGTGACAGCTGTTTCTCCGATTCTGGTGAAGGGTTTTCTCTAGAAGGCATACCTTGATATCTAGAGTATGAAGGAATTCCCTCCACATTCATAGCACGGTCGAGACCAGTATCAATCTTTGAATCAGAACTTGGTGATAGGACTTGATCCATTTCAGGTTCCTTTTTGTGCTCCTCTCTGAGGTTAGCCTCTGAAGGGTGAACTTGTGAAACTTGAGCCACCACTGTGTGATCTGAGTCCTCTGCTGTGGATGAACTTACATCATTGGAAGGCATATGCTGGTAAGTCAAAGCCGTGGAAGACAAGTCCTCACCCTTATCATGGTGACCATCAACATCGGAACTTGCATTAAAGTTTGACGACTGCATTTGATCACGTTCAGTCCGGATGATTTCTTCCTCGGGCATAACACTGCCCTCTATTAAGTTATTCCCTGATGAACTTGATGAATGAATTTCATCTTGCTCAAGCTGAGTGTCTTCCTTATCAACTGCATGCCTATCTACTGGTTCAGCCTCTGAAGATTCATAGGGGTGCATAGGATGCTGTTGTTCCTCTGGTGAAGAATCCAACACCTCACCCATTCCTTGGTCAACAGCAAGAGTCATCTCTGCACCAAGGCTCAATAAGTCTACATGATTCTGGGTAAAGCTTTCTTCCTTATTCGGCAAATCCTCCTCCAATCCCTCGTGAGAAGATGATGACCATGCATCTGTTGAAACATATTCAACCACAGATTCAGGCACCATTGATACATTATGATCAGCAGAAGTGGAACAGACCCCTGATAAACCAACATATGTAACATCATGCTCACCAATCTCTGGCAGATCCCTTGCCCTTGGTTCATTTTCATTAAGTAAATCCGAGGATGCTGCATACATCTCTTGAAAACTAGAAGTACCCTGCTCAGTTGTTTCACCATGCCCTTTGGGTTCTTTATCAGTAGACTCAACCAACATTGAGGGCGAACCCGTTTCAGATATCTCAGCTTGTGTGTCAGAAGAGACAGATGAAAATGAGAGGAACTTCTCAACTGATGAAGGACTTAAATCATAAACAGGCTCCCTATGTTGATTATCATCCACCACCCTACTTGTAAAATGGAACTCTGATTCCTCAAATGATGGTGGTGTAGAAATGCCAGATTCTTTAATTTCATGATCTCTGGGTACAAAAACTGCAGATCCTTCAGATATCTTTTCATCTATTTCTGATAATGATGAAAAACTTGACCTACTGCTATAATCCTCCTCAACTGGCTCTGTTCTCGGATGAATTTCACTTGCATTGATATCCACATGAGTAGTTGCTCCAGCTTTAGACAAACTTGATTCCATTTCCAGCAGACCTTCTCCATCTCCCGATGTGATCTCAACCATATCATGATGAACATCTCTATTCTCAGCTTGTTCAACATGAATAGTTGATTCAATTTTACTTGCATTGAATTCCACATGAGTAGTTGCTCCAGCCTCAGACAAATTTGATTCCATTTCCAGCTGATTTTCTCCATCTCCCAATGTGATCTTAACCACATCATGATGAACATCTCGATTCTCGGCTTGGTCAACATCCACAGACTCAACATCCCCAGACGATTGGCTCTCTTGCTCATCACGGACAGAAGCATGATCTTCATTCAAGATCAGTTCAGTTTCTTGAGAAACTTGGCAAGTTGTCCTCCTCATCCACAACTGAACTTGCTGATTCAGAATCAGGAACAGAACTCAACTTCAACTCACTAACTTCACTTGACTGCCTTTGGAATGAGGAAGGGCTAGGTCCTTCTGTTACTAACCGCTCTGGAACAAAATAAGGTTTCCACTTAAGCTCTTGCCGAGGAACACCTAGAGATGATGTTCCGATATTGAAGCTTTCATGTTTTCGAAAGAAGGCTTCTCTTTGTGAAACTGTTTCCCTTTGAGTAAAACCTGAAAACTCTTCTTGGAAACTGTCTCCTGTAAGATATGGTTTTTCCTCGCTTGAGTCATAAGGAATATCAAAAGGGTTTCTTCTGGGCTGCAAACTGGAAGGAGCTGACCCAGGAATGGGAGGTAACCCTAGGTCATCGTAGGAATCATAGGGAAGATCAAATGGGTTACGTCTTGTTGTAGAAATTGGTCTGATGTTTAAGGGAATATCAGCACTATCTAAGTCTATTAGATTCTTCTCAGCCATCAATCTCATGTTTTTACGTGCTCTTCTCCTTGCAATAAGATTCTCCAATCGTTGGTTTCTTTCAAGCTCTGAAGTCCCCATATCCATGAGATTCTTCTGATCATCCTCAGTCCATTTAATTGCAGATTTACTTTCATCGTCTTTATCTCCCTTTGCTCCTTCTCCTTCTCCCTCATCCTCATCCTCCTCATCATCATTATCTTCCTCCACCTGGTTCTCTAACTCATCTGACTCAACACTTTCATCATTACTACTACCATGAGACCTCTCTGAGGCAGCACCCGAATCATCGTGAGACAATTGAGCAGGCTGTGGAGCTTCTGAGCCCAAAAGTGGATGCAACTCATCAAGCATCGGAGTTATATCTGCCATTGAAGCATCAGGAGAGGAGCTCTCAGCACCATCAGAACCAGAACCCAAAGATTCATCATCATCATCATCACCATCACCATCACCATCACCATCACCATCACCATCATCCTCATCATCCCCAGTGCGTTTCCAAGACGACATAAAAGAAGCAACCAAGTCATCACTGAAATCTACTGCAAATTTAACATCCTCCACTTCAAGATTCCTATCATGTACCTCATCTACGAAAAGATGTCGATCCTCCACAGCCTCCCCCATGCTCAGCACACCTTCACTCCCTAGCATCTCCTCCCGAATTTCCCTCTCCTTCTCCACCAGTGAATCATTCAACGTTCCCTCCACCTCATCAATCACCCCATTCTCACAATGAATATCCCTAGAATCAAAATCCTCATCAACCAATGGCTTATAAAGAACATAACCATCATCTTCCTCAACTTCACTAACCTCATTATCAATCAAACTAACTCTCTCATCAGCATTCTCTACTGTGTCCCACCTCTTCCCTACATGTCTTTCTACAACAAAATCCTCATAACCAACATCTCTCTCGACAACAATATCATCCTCAGTAGCCCCAGTTTTCAATGGTGAAACTTCATGACTAACTTTCTCTTCCCTAGAATCAAAATCCTCACCAACCGACGGCTTATAACGAACTGAACCATCATCTTCCTCAACTTCACTAACCTCATTATCAACCAAACAAACTCTCTCATCGGCATTCTCGACTGTGTCCCACCTCTCCCCTACATGTCTTTCTACAACAAAATCATCATCACCAATATCTCTCTCGACAACAATATCGTCCTCAGTAGCCCCAGTTTTCAATGGTGAAGCTTCATGACTAACTTTCTTTTCTTCTTCTTCCTTTTCATCGATTTCAGGTATGTTTGGTGACCCAAAACTCAAAAGAGTACCAAGCAAAACAGCAGTGCAAACCAAAACAGGAGATGCAGTAATCAAAGCAGAAAACAACAAAGGAAATTATCTATACAGAAATATCAAAAAACAAACCAAACCAACCAAAAATGGATGACTCCAAACCGATCTATAACATGTTTTAACTGATATCACCATAAATTTCCCAACTCTAACTCTAAATTCCAATCTTTCAAGCCCCATCTCTCTCTCTATATATAAATTTATTTCTTCTCAATTTTCAATCTGTATTTAAAAAAGAAAAAGAACCAATTAAAATCAAAACAACCCAATGGATCCAAAGGAAACAAATTTATAACAAAATTTTAGTGTAAACTCACCTTAGAGATAGAATTAGATGAAAGACAGAGCAATACAATGAAGATCAACCCTATAGCTGAAAAGCAACAATTAAGAGTTTTTTAGTGGCAATATTGCTATATAAACAAAACAAAAAATTAATTCAAAAGAAGAAAATTTTAAGCAAAGTTGAAAATTCTCAATCACATAAAAATTAAAACTTTCAAGCAAGAGATCAAAAACCCAACAATACCTGTATAAACCCAGAAACCTCAAGGCTTTTGAAGCTTGGGAAATTGGAACTTAAGGGAATTTTGAAAATGGGTTAAATACAAAGAGATCAGTAATTAAAAAAGAAAAAACAAAATGGAATCCTCTGTTTTTTTTTCTGCTCTGTTTTTTTCTCTTTCTTTTTGCTAACTTTTTTGGCTTGGCAAAACAGCTATGAATATGTAATGCTTTGTTTCTTTTCTGTATTCAAGAAAGAGAAGACTGAGAGAGAGTAAATGGTGTGTCACAAAAAGAAGAGGAAGAAAGGGAAAGATGAAAAATGGAAAATGGAAGGCAAGAAAGTTTCTATCATTTTGTTCTTCTTTTTTTCTTATGTTTTTTTTTTTTTGGGTACTAATTTTCTTTTTCTTTAATGTTTTCATCTTCTTTTCTTGTAATGATGAATTTAATAAAAGTGTTCATGGTATGATCGGATCAGATTTAAATTGAAAAAAATTTTATTTGTTGAAGTTTTAGCTGGAACTTGGTTAGATAAAAAAATATCATTTGATTGTTTAAAATATTAAAAAATTTATCTTTATATTAATATTTTTTTTATAATTAAATTTAAATATAAATATTTTTTATTATTTAAATAATAATTTGAATTAAATTAAATTAATTTAATTTAAATTATTAAAAATTTATTTCAAACTCGATTAATTTAAATCAAATTTATGAGATGATAATCCAGCCTATATACATGTCTACAGGAAAATAATCCTATAATGTTAATTTCTATTTTCATTCTTCCCCTATACATCAATCCAATCCAGCTTGGCACAAAATCTTGATCAATAATTCTTTTTTTTTTTTTTTTGTGCTTTAGAATATTTGAATTTTACCAATTCTTTAACTTTTTTCAATAAAAGTCTTAATGAAACTTAAAATATTTATCCAAATCTCAATTTATTGAATTGTCTTAATTAGTTTTAATTAACTATCATGAAATTTTTATTAAAATGATTACAATTGATATATACTCCACATTTCAAAAACATATGATTTAGCTTTAATTTCAAAGGGAAAAAAATCAAACTAAGGTGGTTTATCCTTTCAATAAATGATGTAAGGTTAGATGTTAATCATGATTTATTGGTCTAAGTTATTAGCAAGTAATTACTACAACTTTGGCCATTGATTGGAGATTTATTAATGATGGCTAAGAATGGAAGTGCTATATTATATTAGAGAAATATTAATATGTACCTAATGATATTGGTTAATTGATATTTTTTAAAAATAATTAATAAATTAATTTTTTAAAATTCAATAAAATTAATGTATTAAATATAATTTTTTTAAATAATTCTTAATTAGTGTTTATAAATACCAATTAACCGAATCTATTGTATTATTATTATTATTATAATAATTAAATATATTAGAGATTGTGACCACATTTAAAAAATATATATATATAGTATTTTATTGCTAACACCAGCCTTATTAAAGTTTAAAAAACTAGAATAATGGTTTTTTTTTTATGTAATGTGGATTGTTCCATGATGATTACTACATATGGTAAAGAGAATTTTATATTATTCTTGCTTTCTTCACAAAGTTTTGCTATTGGGACCTCTCTTCCCATTGATTTATTTTAGTCTATAGAGGTTTTATTAGTGAAGTAGTTTGAGGGAAAACTTTTACTAGTAGCTAGTAGCATTTCTTTATTGGTTAAAATTAGAGGTGGCAATTGGGCGAGTTCGGGCGGGTTCGGGTCGGGTTCATTCGGGTTCGGGTCTATTCGGGTTCGGGCTCATTCGGGCTCGGGCTCATTCGGGTTCGGGTCCATCCGGGTTCGGGCTCATTCGGGTTCGGGTCCATCCGGGTTCGGGCTCATTCGGGTTTGGGTCCATTCGGGTTCGGGCCCATTCGGGTTCGGGTTCGGGTTCGGTCTGGATTCAGGTATGTTTTACATTATTTTATATTAGATGTAATCATTTTTACGTAATTTAAATATTTATATCTAAAAACAAATTATTAATTTATTTTTATTTTTATACTTTTGCTATTATATGATATTTTTAATTATATTTATTTTTTAAAATTAATATTTGTTAGCACCAAAAGAATAAGAAATTAATTTGTTATATAAAATCAAATTTTGAAATAATTTATTATAAAAAATATGATATATTATATTTTAATCATATAGATATTTAAAATAATTGATTTGATGAACTCGAATTTCAAAATATAAATACATTATAATTTATATTCACTATAAAATAAAAAACTTTTAAAAATAAATTCTGGTCTTCATCTATTCGTTTATATACTTATAAAATGCAAAAATTTTATGCTTATAGTCAAGATATATATATATATATATATATTGAGTACTTATATTTTTTCATCAGTATAAAGTATAAATTATAAAGTAGTACTAAAAAAAATATAATTTATATTTAAATTATACGTAATAAATATATAATTAATATGATTATTTCTTAATATATAATAAATATACCCAAAACCAAAAGGCCATAAAACCCAAAATCCCATTAAACCCACCCGCTAAAATAAAATCCCATGAAAGCCATAGTCCAATTAAACCCACTCTAACCTAACCGTATAAGTATAACCCAAAAGGCCAAAATAATTGAATTATTGTCAAATTTTTTTACCCTTAAAGAATAATTTAATTAGTGTCAATTTTTTTTTAAAATCTCTAAAATTTTCAAGAATTTAAAATATTTAGATTGTAAATTCATCATGATATAAAAGTGTGTTATTAACCTGAGCCACAATTTCTATTAAGGGTGCTCGAATTATATAATTTGTGACTTTTAACATTAAGAACTACGTGATGTCACTAAAAAAAATTTTAAAATAAATATACATAATTTTATTTTTAATAAAATGATATCGTGTGATTCGCTGTGCAACAAATATAAATCCATAATTTAATTTATTTCTTCTTCGTACAACACTCTCCTCTATATATATCCTTTGCTTTTTGTTTACTTAATTAATTTAACCCAATCATCAATCAAAGTTCTTATCTGAGGCCTTAGGTAGGAGCTTTTGAACCTATTGGAAAGTTACCAATTATATGATGACTTTCCAACTTTAAATTTTATTTTTTAAAAAAATTTAAGCACGGAAGTCGTCATATTATATGACGACTTCTGTGCTGTAAAAAAAATTAAATAAAAAAATAAAATAAAATAACCATTGGGAAATCGGCGACTTCCCAACTCTTATTTCGATTTTTTTAATTTTTTTAAATTAAAATTTGTTATTATATATAAAAATAAAATTGTTTTTTAAAATATTATTTTAAAAGCCTAAATAATTTTTTATATATATAATTAATTATTTATATATGTAATGATAAATAAGAATAAATCAGCATATAACATGAAATTTGAAATATGTAAATATTACAGGTGCAGAACATGTAATTGGTTCATTGTTGATGCGAATTCTCCCCCGATGTGTCAGATGGATAAGGACATTTTTGACTATGATCTTCATTCCTACATAATCCATAACGTTTTGGTTGGCCTTTCTCCCTAAGGTCCATTTCATTACGAATACGACTTGATTTTGGCCGACCATGTGTATCTCTTCGCAATTCTGGATTGGGACGCATTTCTGGATTGGGACACACTTGTGGATTATTATATTGAGGCCAATAACCTTCATTTGCAACTGCTTCAAACTCATGCCTATAAACATTGAATATAGTGTCAAGTTTATAGACATTGTCCACCTATTGCATGCAATCTACATGGACATGTACACAAGCAGCAACTACATGTGAACAAGGAAACCTTTGTGCTTGAAACTTCCCACAGTTACACCACATCTCACTAAGATTTACTTTGTACTTCATTGCAGCAACTCCCTCTTATGGGTCAAGTAACTCCTCAATCAAAAAAGTTTGATTTGCAAGCGTAAAATTACGAACCGAGTGGGAGTTAGCTTTCCTACGATTTTCTTGTATTGCCTCTGTGACTGTTTCACAGTATGTGTGCCCTCCCTCGATCATTGTTTGTTGCTTGTTGCCCATCTTATCAAAAAGTTCAGCCAACCTATAATATGTTGCCTGCACCAAAACAGTAATGGGAAGATGACGCGTCCCCTTCAACACTGAATTTATAGATTCAGCTAGGTTGGTTGTCATATGCCCATAGCGTCTTCCTTCGTCATATGATTAGGCCCACTTCTCCTTGGGGATCCTATCAAGCCAGTTAGTCGCCTCTGCGTTTTCTCCACGATGAATCTCATACATCCAATGAAAATGGGATCGTCTCAACTCGTATCCTGATAAAATAAAAATAAAAATAAAAAACTTGTTAACTTCAGTATTATTTTATATATTAAAGGATATATAAGAGATAAAATAACTATGATCCGATTTCATACCCATGTTGACAATTTGTCGACGCAATTCCTTATTGTTAAAATTCTTCATGAAGTTAGCTGCAATTTGTCGAATACAGTACACAGAGTATGCATTTGGAGGATTCCATCCACTACCATGGCGTCTAATTGCAGCTTTGATGGATTCATGTCGATCAGACATCAAGCATATGTCAGGCTATGTTGTCACATGTATACGCAAATTAGTGAGAAAGAAGGACCAAGCCTTCGCTGTCTCACCCTCTACAATGGCAAAGACAATTGGTAGTATATTTTGGTTGCAATCTTGTGCAATAGCTAACAACAATGTTCCTTTGTATTTTCCATATAAGAACGTACTGTCTATTTGCATAATAGGTTTACAATACAGAAACCCTTTAATGAACGATTTGAATGTTCCAAAGAGTTGATTGAATATTCTCTTACCCTAGATCAGTCAATCACCGTAATATGCAGGTACCGTTTGCAATTCCACACTTGTACCAGGAATGAAATGTTGCATTGCACCCAACCATTTAGGCAGATCATTGTACGATCTATTCCAATCGCCAAAGACTCGAACAATTTCCTTTTGCTTTGCTTTCCACGTTTTCCTATAAGAAGTGATGTATCCATACTAGATTCGCATCTCAGTGATCAAAACTGAAACGAAAATCTCCAGATTTGCTTGGACCAATGACAGAATGCATGAACAGATCATGTTATAATCTAATTTGCAATGATCCTTGAAATTCTTCCCGATGTGCAAGTATGAGGCCCATTATATCTTCTAATCTCCCGTACTTGTTTCTTCTTCATGAATGTTGCCCTTATTCTCCAATTGCACCCTTTCGCATACATTGACACTTGCCATAATATTTGGTTGGCTCGGATTCAATAACTTTGTAATCTACAGAGTTTTTGATATTGTAGTGCTTAATAGCTGAAAGCACAGCCTCTTTCGTTGGAAATTGTAACCCAACACATAGATCAACTATAGATGGATTCCAACTCAGACCTGCAGCAAATGTATGACCATATTCAGGAAATTCTGGCACTTGCATTGCCTCCAGGTCCAGGGTGCGCATATGGGATGCAGGATCATAAGAGGGAAGAACTCTATAAGTGTTGATATCAGGGCCAACGTCTTGGTCAGAATCATTGCTCTCATCACTGTCATTTGCGAATTCAATATACTCTTCTTCTTGCTCACTAAAGTCACCAATATATTCACCATGGCTCCACATGATTGAACAGGATCATCACCAACTGGCACTCATCCAAGGCAGTAGGAATTGTTGGTGAGACAAATGAATTATGAAACGTTGTAGCTTGAGATGACACTTTTTCTGTGGGAATGTTGTATGAAGTGAGAACATCATACAACGGCTGAGAATCATCATCTTCTGGAAGCCCACAATCCTCAATATTAGCATATAACTCAAGTACACCAACATTTTGAAATGTCTCGTGAACATGAAACATGCCTCTCACATCATCATCATCTTCTAGTGTAAAAGTGCTATATTGGATACATCCTTCACCAATAGAAAGAGAAAGCCTATACTTAAATCTCTGAAACTCTTTTTGTATTTTCAGCTTTGATTTTTGTATGAATTTTTACCTTAAGTTCCTCTAATGTGACGTCTTCATCAACACGAAAGCTTTTAGGACGTTCACAGTTAAAAGTAGCACCTTCATCAGTATTATGAATTTGGCCATTATAGTAGACCAATGCGACCACTCTGTTGCTCATGTTGTGTAGTAATGAAACTGAGAATGATGATAATGGATGTATTATCACTCAGCAAAAGAAAGAAGAAATAGAGAATGATGAGGTATTAGCACTCAGCAAAAATCTGATTAAAAAACTAGTGTAGGGGGTATTGTAAACCTTCATCAGTATTATGAATTTATAATAGTTCATTGTGTTATACCGGATGACAAATCCCATCCTTTGTACATGATGAAATCTGATTCCCATTTTCTGGCTAGGGTTAATTGACTGAAAAACTGATCACTCATTGACTGAAAAATCTGATGACAAATCCCATCTTTTGTACCGGATGGAATCTTATTCCCATTTTTTGGCTAGGGTTAATTGACTGAAAAACTGATCACTCATTGACTGAAAAATCTGATGACAAATCCCATCTTTTGTACCGGATGGAATCTGATTCCTATTTTTTGGCTAGGGTGTTAATTGACTGAAAAACTGATTACTTATTGACTGAAAAATCTAATGACAAATCCCATCCTTTGTACAAGATGGAATCTGATTCCCATTTTCTGGCTAGGGTTAATTGACTGAAAAACTGATCACTCATTGACTGAAAAATCTGATAACAAATCCCATCCCTTGTACAAGATGGAATCTGATTCCATTTTCCGACAAGGATTAATTGACTGAAAAACTGATTACTCATTGACTGAAAAATTTGATGACAAATCCCATATTTTGTAACAGATGGAATCTGATTTTCATTTTCTGGCTAGGGTTAATTGACTGAAAAACTGATCCCTCATTGACTAAAAAATCTGATGACACGAAAAAAAGCACGAACACGACACGAATATCTCAAAAAATTTATAATATAAATTTTTAAAAAGTTAAATAAAAAAATTATAAAAATTTTTAAAATAAAAATTTAGAATATGCTTTTTAAAATTTTTTATATATTTTTTATTATATATATATATAAATAAATAATTATATATAAAAATAATAATATTATAAAAAATATTATTTAGTCTTTTAAAATAATTTAAAAATAATAATTTTTTATATTTAACTAAAAAATATTAATTTTAAAAAATTTAAAAAATATATATTAGTGTTGGGAAGTCGCCATATCATATGACGACTTCCCAACTTAAATTTTTTTTTTTTTAATTTTAGCACGGAAGTCGCCATATCATATGGTGACTTTCGTGCTTTATTTTTTAAAAAAATAAAAAAATTACAATGAAATATCATATGACGATTTCTCAGTGTTTTCGAAACAAGCGTATTTTGATACATAATTTGAAAAGATAAGTAGTTTAAAAATTTTTAAAAAAAAAAAGACAATATCCTAATAAATTTCCCTAGTTAGGACCTATGTTACCGGAATTTTCATTTAAAAAAAAAATTTATTTGTGTTCGATATTGATGTCTGACACATATTCTAATATAAGTATAAGATATGATTTTCCTAATATATAAAAAAAATTTAAAAATTAAATATACGCGTGTCAAACACATACTATACTCATATTCAACATTTATCTTAAATTCAGATAACATAGATTAAGACTAGAAGCGGAGGGGGCATGGCCTCTCAAAAGCTCTCAAATTTTTACATTTTCATTTTACAAATTGTTTTTCCCAAAATTATACTATTTTATATTATTTTCATATATATATATATATATATATATATATTGGCCCCACTGAGCCACTGCAGCCTATTCTTTGTTATTCTTAGTTCCTTGGCAGAAGCCACCTTTTGTTTCTGTTTTCAAAACTGTCTTCAGTTAGGTTCTTAATTTCTTTAATTCTTCCATTTTATTTCTTTCAATTGTTTGACTTGTGCCAATAACAAAGCCATGATCTCGGCAGAAATTCCTGGTTTGCTAATTCAAATGTTTCTGTTAACATATTTTGACAATCAGCAGTAAAAGCCGAGTTGGATAGCAATGCTTTATATGTTGTTTAACTTGGGTCAAGGACAAATCAAGCACCAAACTTTTATTCTACAAAAAAAAATAAAAAAAAATCGTAGTCTAACAATAAGAGAAAAGATTACAAATGTTAAAATTTGAACCTCAAATCTATTGGATGTCCCTCTTAAATGTAACTGCATGAACCAACCAGACTAAATCTTGATTCATCAAGCACCAAACTTTGTCCATGCAAATTAAGTTCATCATTTAAAAGGAAGGAAAAGAAAAAATACAGTTTCTTTCTCCTTCTGATTGGAAGTAGGACTGAGCAAAAAAATCGAGAAAACCGAAAACTGATCCGATCCGATCCGAACTGTAGTGTTCGGTTCGGTTTCGGTTCAGTTCGGTTTTTTTTAATTCGATTAAAATTCGGTTCGATTATTAGTTCGGTTTATTCGGTTCGGTTCGGTTTTCGATTTATAAGTCCAAAAACCGCAATTAACCGAACCGAACTGAATTTTATTTTTTAATTATTTTTTATTTTTATAATATAAAAATAAATATTTTATTTTTAAATTAGTGAAAAAATTAAAAATAAAAAAAAGACAATTTTTAAAAATTTTAAAAACTAAAATACTTTGATTGTGGAAATAGCATGTTAGACATAAATAACCTGTTAAAATAGCATGTAATAAAGCCCAAAAGCCCAAAAAAATATGAAAAATTTATAACCGAACCGAGATACGACGGTTCGATTATAACCGATCTTTTGGCTATTACGGTTCGGTTTCGGTTATCCATTTGAAAAAACCGAATTTCTCGGTTCGATTTGTAAAACCTAAAATAACCGATCCGAACTCACCCCTAATTGGAAGTCTTCCTTAATTTATACATTTCTTTATGTAAAATTTTCTTGCTCCTCCAACTTAACTGATAGCATAGAAATTACCTGATCTTTTTTTTTCTCTTTTACCATAAACACACAAATACAAACAAACAATGCATTACTGCAGCCAGAGACTATAGTTTCATGACCAAAAATTATACAAAACTAAGAAGATCACAACTAAAAGTAGAGTTCCCAATCCAAACCCATCATCAAAACCAGAGCTACTACTTGTTTGCTGAACCGAAGGCGAGCTAAACAAGCCTAGAGTTGGGGAAAATGTCGAAAGCAGCTGCACAAGGACCAACAATAAAAGAAGAACAAGCACCATAACAACATAAAAACTTCCACTATCCGAATCTCCTGCTTGAAACAGAGGCTGAACAAACTCTAAAATTGATAGCAAAGTAGGACCAAAGATCACCAATCCTAAAACTCCCACCATTAGAGATGGTACCAATGGAGATGGCCCTTTACTTCTCATTGCTCTCTCTTTATCTTTCTAACTCTCTTTATTTATTTATTTATTTTCTGGGGTTTTTTAAATGCAGAGAACAATGTTCTTGGCAGTTAAAAATAGGTGAGTTGGTTGAAGATTGGATATGGAATTCAAACAATTTGATGATCCTTTTCTTTGGTTATATGTGTTAGTTTACCCATTGTGTTAATTCAATCTTCTATTATTTTAATCTCTTTGTTTGTATATACAATGGAGGTTAGCTGTAAGGCCAACCATAATTGGATTTAATCAAAGGCAAGTGAGTTTTTTTAATTGTTTCCTTCAAAGATAGTAACTATGGAAACATTTTTTTATTTTTGGAGGTGGGAGTTAATTGCTAGAATATTTATGAAAAGGACATTCATTAGTCATCGAGGCTTTCAAGATGAAATTTTAAACAACATCGCTGACAGAATGACGAGATAGGTAATAGTAACTTCAACCAAGTTGTTCACGTCAGGAAAGAAAAAAAACACACATTTTAGAAATGCTTTTCAATAATACTGTAGTTTCATGTATATAGGTATTTACGGATCGGATCGCGTTCAAGTTGAATTTGTATAATATTAACATTATATATATTTACTCAAGTCCGACTCGACCCAAAATATGAATCTCAAATTTTATCATAATCCACCCATATTTGTAAATGAATAATTCAAACCCATTTCAAATTATTTTTAAAAAAAAAATTAAAATATATATTATTTGATTTTATTTTAGTAATTTTATATTTATTCTTTTATTAAGTTCTTAAACATTGACAACTTAACATATTTTTTAATTTTTATACTATAATATTATATATATTTAATCTTATATGACATAAATTATATAATATGTATGAAAATAAAAATAATATATTATTTAATTAAAAAAAGTTCGAACTAGAATCTTGAATGTTTGAACCAAAGCTTAACCTATTTTTTTAAACGAACCTCATTTTTTTGCCTATGTCCATTTTTCGAACCTAATATTTTTGTCCAAACCCTCCCAAATATCGAGCGAACCTTCATATTTAAACGGATAACCCGATT
This sequence comes from Fremontodendron californicum, assembly GCA_030761205.1. Lineage (NCBI taxonomy): Eukaryota > Viridiplantae > Streptophyta > Magnoliopsida > Malvales > Malvaceae > Fremontodendron > Fremontodendron californicum. Next base: position 3,614,299 of record JAULJL010000047.1, read on the forward strand.
CTTGAACAGATCTATTCATGTGTAATTCGCTAATGCATATCAAGTTTCATATTTTTTTCGTATTAATCATGTAAATATAAACATGATATAAATTATTAAATATATACAAATCTTAAATACAAATACAAATACAATACAATACATATCATTTTCATATTATGTTTTCGTATCCTATCCAAATCTAAACCTCACCCAATTGTACCCAAATATGTAAAGATAAAGCTTTCATTTCTTTTCTCCTTCAGTCAATAATCACATAGAAATTCAAAGAAATCACATAGAAGTTCAAAATTTTCATTTGAGCAAATCCTAAATCGGGTAATAAACAAATATATTCCTTAAAAACATATTAATACAATTTTTTTTCGTGTCGTGTTCAATATTATCAAGTCTAAACATAGCTTAGAGACTGAAAGGATTCCATGCAATGCAGTTTTAGAAAACAGTGCCATGCTTATTCCTATAGGATACCAAGGATATAAGATCCTGCCATTTAAAGCAAACATGGTAGCAAAATTCAGCACAAAATAAACAAAGTCAACAGGTTGCAGAATAGATTTCTTCACCCGGATACCATGCCAAGCTCCTTGTGTGTTCTAAGTGGAGAGAGACAGAAAAAGAGGTAACTCAAGTGAGCTTCATTCAGAGCAAAAAAATGTAGGCTTTATCACACTTTATAAGATAAAGAGTTCAATGGTACTTCTAACCATGTTAAATATCCAATTGACGCACACTAATGGTAGGTTGCTATTTGTCCGATTCTTCATTTTTCTTGAAGTATCCGTGTCCGACACCCGTGTCCGATGCATATGCAAACATGAGTATGAGAATATGATCTTATAAGGACCCTCCAAATACATGAAAATCTTGGAAAAAATTGAACATATCCGTGTCGGACACATACCCGTGTCCGACACTCATACTTGAGTCCGAGTAACATAGGTAGGTTGATGCTATCTAATCATACATATATAAAGAAAGAGAGAGCTACCGCTACACCAGTCATGCTGGTACTCTATATCTCCTGCAACCTATGTTACCCAGACTTTTTATTTTCATTAAAGTGTTCATGTTCGACACCAGTATCCAACACATATTCGAACATGAGTATAAAGGTATTTCCTTTGTTACTATTATTTTCAACTAATTGCTTACTAGTCCCTATTTTCTTCACCTCTTTGGTTCTTTCTAAAGACTCCCGCCTTCCACTGCTGCCTCACTCTGTAGTCTGTACCACCCTTTTCCTTCCTCTTTTTCATTTCTTTTCCCCCTCAATAACAAACAAATTAATGCAAGAACAAATGTTATATGGCACCAACAAATTAACATAAAATGTATATAAACAAGCATCTGCTATTCACTCATTTTGGTAAAGACAAGGGTCAACAGAAAAATGAAATAGTAGCAGCATTATGTCATGCCATGATGCAGCACTTAATTACACAACACAATAAACAGAAGTCAAGTTTCTTAACAATATGATCTTAAAAGGCTAAGATCAGAATTACATCGAGCCTTCGACCGGTTGGTAATGGTACGTACGCCGCCTTAACTGCGACTGCGTAGTTGGCTGTTGTAAAAAGATTCTTGTTGGATCATTAGGGTCAACATATCTGCGAAAACAGAGAGAAAATTTTACTTATAAGGCACTTTAAGGATTTGCTCATGCTATATTATGTGGTTGCTAACTAGGTCACTTACGCATGTCTCATCATTTCATCAACAGGGGTTTGTGCTGCTTGTAAAGGATCGACACGAGGCTGTGGTTCAGGATTTACTCGTCGATTATATTGTCTAACTGAGGAAATCAAGTTTAAGAAAAGTGGAACAAAGGTTCCACAGCCACCTTCTTTGAACAAAATCTTGAATGAATGAGTGGAGTAGAGAGCCCTATGCTCATTTTCTGGAACCACCTAGAATTTAGTAAAACTGACACATTCAGGAACTACTAAAAAATCAGCCAAGAGTTAACAGCAGGAGTTTTTCCATTCTACTTACAGGCTCCACATGACCAGAAATGTTGTTGCAGTGAAATATTGGCTGGTTAAACTTTTCATCATGCACATAAAGCTACAAAAAGGAACATATATAAATATGATGAATCAATCTCAAAATGCAGGACAAACTAACAAAGTTACTATATCCAAACGATTGACAACAAAGACACAAGAGTAGTTGCCTATGTTACTGGACTCGGGTGTGAGTGTCGGATACGGGTATGCGTCCAACACGAGTATTTTCAATTTTTTCTATGTTTTTCTATGCATTTGGAGGGTCTTTGGAGTGTCATATCCCTATACCCATATCCGAATATGTGTCGGACACAAGCGTCAGACACAGGTACTTCAAGAAAAATGAAGAGTCGGAACAAAATAGGCAGTTGCAACAGCAGCAACGAATGCCTGCTAAAGACTCAAATGCTTAATTTTAACATTGACAACTTAGATCATTGGAAAATTTACACAAAAAGTGATAACATTGTAGTTTTAGAAAGCAAATTCCAGGACCAAAATTATCCATTCTAAAAATTAGGAGTAATATTATGCAATGCCACAGAACCATAGTTAACAATTACTTTTTTAGCTGTTATTAAGTACTAAAACGAGGGAAAATATTTTAGATCGCCGTCATAAGTAATCCAACATTAGTATTCAAACAAATAAACTATCAAGCAACAAATGCGAAGGAAGCTCTAGCAAGTTGGTTGTCGTAGAAACATCGGATGCCAGGTGTGTCATACAAACAAGCAAAGCTAAGCCATATGCCATATGCCATATGCCATGATTGCTATCTAGTCATTTAAATCAAGAAGAGAAAAAAAGGAAAAAGGTACACAATGAATGATGTAGCCAGAACCTATATTACTCGGACTTATCATTTTTTTTTAAAGTATTCGTGTACGACACCTGTGTCCACATGGATACAGAGTCATAAACTTCAAAAAAGAAAAAATTAAGCATAGCCGTGCCGGACACATACATGTATCCAAAACTGACCCCGAGTCCGGGTAACATAGGCCACAGCCGCCACAGCCCAGAGACAAACCCAACAACCTTGATGAAAGGATATAGAAAAGGCAAAGTCTCCAGCGAACCACAACATTAAAACGCAAACATAAATATAAACAGTAACAGGAAGGCAACATTCATGGGCAAAGAAGGACTGGTTCAATCAATCAGTTCGTTTGTCTTAATGATAAAACGCCTTGGGTTTGAGCAGAAATGGCCTCTCAACGATGCAATAAAAAAACCCTAAACAATATCTAGGACCTGACAAAGGGTTGAAGCAATCTATCTGCCTCCAAATTTCATGACTCAAAACAGAAAAAAAAAAAAAAAAAAAAAAAAAGGATAACGTACCAGAGGCATATCAAAAGCAAAGAAATTCCCAGCAGGCTGACTTGCAACAAAAACCATCCGTATATTTGACAAGTAAATTGTGCCCCTTGATTTAACACGAGCTCCCTGAGATCTGAAAAAAAAAAAATACCAAAACAAATAATCAAATTGAACCAAGACTGCATCTTATTCTCAGCTAAAATAAAACCCATAAAAAATAAAATTAAAGATTAAAAGAAAAAAAGGGTACCCAGGAATCTTGTCCACTTCGAACTCAACGCCATCTCTGACGAGAACAAACATCTCGTTGGTGAAAGGAACGGGCAGGCCATTTGGTAATAGCTGAGGATTTAGGGCCATCTTTTCTTTTTGGCTTACAGTTTTCTTTTCTGGACTTAATTTGGTTTGGAGGAGTTAATGTATTCGTTTATATATTTATATTCTGACGTGTTAGGCTCCTAAGTTTAGAGAATTCTATAACCTTCTCCATTTAGGGAAGCCGACGCGTTACGTCGCCGAGCGACAGCTTTCAGACTAGATTTATGAGTCGGAATGGATTGCGATTCGGTAAAATATTAAAAATTTATTTTATTATTTATAAAATATTAAAATTTTATTTTTATATTTTATAATTAAATTTAAATAAAAATATTTTTTTATTTAATAAATAATAATACAAGTTAATCTTATTTAAATTATTAAAAAATTTATTCAAATTCGATTCAATTCAAGTCGGATATGTCGAATCGGATAAATAACCCGATCCGAACAAGCTATTTGTGGCTGATTGGGGCGGGGTTTTAACTTTTAATTTATTTTTTAAAAAAATGAGGTTCTTTTAGCATGAAATTGAGAAGGTGTGTATTTTTTAGACATTTGGTTCAAGTTAAATCTAGAATTTTGAAGAAAAATGATACTACTTAAATTATGTGAAGTTGTATAGTGTGACATCCAAACTAAAAAAATATGTAATAGCAACCTAAAATTTAATGAAAATTGTCAATGAGATTAAAGAGTTAAGACATATTAAAATAAAAAAAAAATTAATATAATAAAAGATTATACACATGGTATTAAAATTATGTTCGATCACACTAGATGGACCGGACGTGCTAATTAATTTTAAATTTAAACTAACAAAGTTTTGAGGTATAATCTTGGTGATTTTCATCTTTTGAAACGAGTCAACCAGTTAAGATTTGATTAAAGTACACTTAATGCAAATCGACTAGATGATTTTAGTTCAAAAAAGATATTTGAACTGAATGAGTACTTCTGAAGCTACAAAGCAGTTTGTTCAAAACATTAAAAAGCAAAGAATTGGAAATGATAAAAAACAACTTGGGATCAAATTAAAATAAATCACTTGAAATTGAAATAAAAACAAAAGGAATAATGTCATAAATAGCTCTTGAAGTTTATTAAATTTGTCAATGTGATACATGTACTTTAAAATTGTTCAATGTAGTACCTGTACTATCAAACCGTATATCACTTTGGTACCTTGACCTAACACCGTTAAATATAAACGTTGATGTGACATTGACCAATCAAGTGATGACATGTGGCAGCATTAGATTTTTTAGAAATTAATATCTGAATTTTTGTTAAAAAATTTTAAAAAAAAGGGAAACTTTTTAATAAAATATTTAAATATTTAAAATTATATTTTTAAAAATTAATATCTAATTTTTTCTAAAAAAATTATATTAAAAATATAAAAAATTTAAAATTATATTTTTAAAAATTAAATATGTTTATTCTTCAAAAATTTTAAAAAATTAAAAAATTTATTTTAAAAATTAAAAAATTATAATATTTAACTAAAATTATTATTAAAATATAAAATATTTTAAAATAACTTGTTAAAGAATTTATAATTTTTGAATTTTTTTTTAAAAAAAAAAATTACAAGAATCAAAAAAAAATAAATAAATACATTTTATTGTTTAAAATTTTTAAAAAAATATTTATTAAAAATTATAAAAATTAAAATATTTTATTATTTTAATTTTTGTTAAAAATATTTATTAAAATTCAAAGGTGGAGAGAGAAAGAAAAAAAATAAAAATAAAATAATAAATTTTTTATTATTACACGTGGCATCGCTTTGTGGTACCACGTGTAAAGAAAAAATATATATTTTATTTTTAAATTAAAATAATAAATTTTTATGGTAATACATGTGGCATCATTATATGGTGCCACATGTCAAGTTTTCATTTGATACAAAAGTCACGTCATCAATATTTAACGGTGTTACTGACAGGTATTACAATAATACACGGAGTGAAAACGTTAAGTACCAAAATAGACATTTTTAAAGTAGAGTTACCACATTGACAAATTTGATAAATTTCTGAAGTTATTCATGACATTATCCAAACTCAAATTAAAATAAATCACTTAAAATTTAAATAAAAACAAAATATATATTTTTTTATTGAATTAAGGCTCTTGGTCGCTTGAATAAACTTGATTGAACTTAATTGAAAATGTAAATTTGATTGTTTTGAATGTTTTATAAATCTCCAAACTAAATATCTATAACTGATTACAAAGAAACCACTTTCAGAAAGCTTGAACAAAATCAAATTAAATTAAACATTATTATTGGAGATTATTCTAGTCTACATTAGTAGAAAAAACATTAAAAAAAAAAAAAAAAAACAATGCTAAGGAAATTGAACATCATAATTGAAGATCATGTTCTTATAATTTTCTCATTTAGCATAATTGAGATCCAAATGAACCCTAAAATTTTGCTTGATAGAGTGAAAAAAAATTTAAAAAATAAAAAATTGAAGGAAAAGAAAAGTGAAGCTGAAAAACATATATATATATATATATATATATATTTATTAATGTGCTTGGTAAGAAAGATAAAAAAATAAAAAGAAAAAATAATTTTTTTTCCATTCATTACTTGATAAAGCTGAAAAATGAAAAAAAAAAATAAAAAATATATTGTTTTAGCATTATACTCATTGTAAATTAAGATAATTCACATCACTTTCATTTTATTTCTTCTTTTATTTCCAATTTATAATAATTTATTTTTGTTCTTTTTTATAAAAAATACTCAAAATTCATTTTCTTTTCATTTTTTTACATTGCTCTTTTAATTTTTCACTCTACCAAGCACTAGGTGCACTACGTCAGTACAATAAAAAAAACGAAAAACCAACTTAACCAACCACTAAAAAAATAACCGACCGATAACCGATCAAACTTTTTTATATAACTGAAATAACCGAACCAATTTACTTCGGTCGATTTTATCGATTTTGTCGGTTACTTGTGAAAAAAAACCAAAGTAACAGAAAGCAAATAGTTAATAAAAACAAAGAAACAGAACGGAACTAATATCAAACCCAATCAACCAAATTCACCACTCGATTTATTGTAAATCATCTTAAAACAACCTCAAGCCCAAACAAACACATTGAGCACCAAGAACCATAAGCATTCTATCAAACACTTTAGGATCATAAACAGAACTTAGGCAATCTAGAGAATGATGCAAGGACTCCACCCCAACCAATAATCAACAATAAAATCAAGAATCAGACAACAAACGGTATCAAACCCAATCAACCAAAACCATCACTTGAGGGAGGTAGAGAGCAGCGAGAGCCGAGAGCCAATAAAATGAAAGAGTGAGAGGGAGGTAGAGAGCAAAGATGAAACTTGAAATTGAAAGAGTGAAATTGTGAAAGAGGCGAGCATTCGGGAAAGTGAAAAACCCTAAAGACCTAAACCGTTTTAAGTGTGTGGGTTTAATTAATTGGATATTTGGGTAACTATTGGGTTGGGTTGGGTAATAGGTTATTGGGTTTATTAAATTTATTGGGTTATTAGTATTTGGGTTGGGTTTGTATAAATATTTTATATATAAAAATATATTATAAATATATTTAAAAATATATAAATATAATATTTAAAATTGATTAATTCAATCGGTTCGGTTATTCAAATCACTAATCGCAAACCGATTGAGTTAACTTAAAAACCGATAAAAATAATCGAACCTAACTGAAATCGAGTTAACCGACCCGATTTAATCGAAAGATGTCGGATCTATCAGTTAACTCGGTTCTAACCGAGTTTTGCTCACTCCTACCAAGCACAACCTAAATCAATTAGCTTAGCAATTAACACTATCAACCCAACATGATTAAGATAAGAGTTAAGTGGGATTATATACTAAAATCTTCAGACACAGAATTTGAAACATGGTTCACAAACTCTAATATATTGCCATCATAATAATACATATTATTATTATTATTATTATTATTATTATTATTATTATTATTCAATAAAAGATTTTGTTAATGAACGTCGGGCATTGTTTATGGTTATTATATATAAAAATATTTTTATTCAATATATTGAAAATAATGAATAAAATTATCAATTATTGTATCTAATACAGTGTAGTCGATACTGTACCAGCATGTACAAACTAATTTTAAGATAAAACGAAACGGTATCAGTATCATACGATTTCGGTTTTTGTATCAGTCTGTATCGATTTGTACCGGCCCTTACCGGTTAATACTAGTCAGTACCGATCGATACGTATGGGTTTGTATCTGATACAATATTTTGATTTTTTTTATTAAAAAAAAGCACTTATTTGATTTTTTTAAAAATCAATTTCTAATGTTTTTTTTTGTCTTAATCGCTTTTATTTTTTTCATAATTACATTTAAAAATAAAATATATTAATTAAATTAAGTTATTAAACTTAATTAATAATAATTTACTATATTTTTTAAATATTTTATATTTATTTAATTTTTAAATTTTTTGGATATATATATATAATGGAGGTATATTTACATGTGTATATATAATATATATTTTATTAAAAAATTTGAAAATATGCTATATAAAAATTCCAGTAAATTCAAAACAGTACAGATTTTTTAATCCAACGAGTCGCACTTGAACCAAACTCGAATAATTTTTTGGGTAAATATGAAAAACATGCCCTCAATAAGCAAATAATTGTTAAATAATAATTGTTGAATAATCTAATAGATATTGTAAAGACAAAATTATCCTTGATAAAAAAAACCTTCTCCTCCTTTTTTCTCCTATTTTTTAATTTAATTTTTAATTAAAAATAAAATTTTCTGAAAATAAAATTTTTTAATTTTAAAAAATAAATTTTAAAATTTTTTTATTTACTTTTTTTAATTAAAAAATTTTAAAATTATAAAAATAATATTTCTTTATTTTTTAAATTTAAAATAAATAAATATTTAAATATTTTATTTTTTAAATTTATTTTCAATTAGAATTTTAAAAAAATAATATTTCCTTAATGAAAGAAAAAGAAAAAGTAAGTTTTTTCATTGAGGATAATTTTGTCTTTACAATATTTTTTATAATAATTTCTAATTGTTCATTTCTCTTTTTCAAATAACTTTTATCTATTAGATCATTTAATAATTATTTACTTGAGGATATGTTTTTCATATTTACCCTAATTTTTTTATTTATTATTCGGACCTAATACGACGAACTTAACACCATGAACACAAACCTTCAGGTTCAGGCACTTGCCAGTTTAGCATGGTGATGACAAACGATTTTGTGGCTGCATCTTTCTCATAAATCCAATTCAGAGTATGGATTAATTTTAAAAAATGAATACCATTAAGTATTTATTAATAATTTAAATGTTGGAATCCCTTTTAATCATAAAGGAAATAAGTGGGTTTTTTTACTACAATATAGCCAAAAAAAAATACCAAATTACCGTTGGTTTCGGATTAATTCCCAAAATACGGCTTTTTTTTTCTAGCTGGGAAATCGCCATCCCCCATGGCGATTTCTCAGCGTTAAAATTTGAAAATTTGTAAAAAACACCAAGGAAAATCGCCATGGGGGGTGGCGATTTCCCTTGGTGTATTTTATAAAATTTGCAAATTTTATGAAGGGAAATCGCCATGGGGGTGGCGATTTCCCTTCATGTATATATATATATTTTTTAATTAATAAACAAAAATTAAATTTAAACAAAAATTAAATTAAATTTGATAAATTTTTTTTTTAATTTTAAAAATTATAAATTAAATTAAAATATTTTTTTATAATTAAAAAAAAAATTCGTAAGGTATATTTTAGGTTTTTTTATAATTTAATATTTTGAAATTTGTTTTTTAAATTTTGTTAAAAACAAATTAGATAAAAAAAAAAATTTAAATTTGAAAGGGGGGCAACGGTCCCCTCCCCCCACACCCCCACCCACTATTTTTATCTATAAATACCCCCCTCCTCTCCTTCAAATTTTCATTCTTCTTTCAACAATTTTTCATTTTTCTACCAAAAAAATTTCTTTCTACAACAAATTTTTTTTTCTACAACAATATTTTGAAATGGCTTCACTATTGAGATTACAAGAAAATCACATATCGGAGGTTATATTTAACGAGGTAAGTAAATTGTTATATTATTATTGTTTTTTATATTATTATTATTTTTTATATTATTATTGTTTTTTATTATATTATATTATTATTGTTTATATTATATTATATTATATTATTATTGTTTTTTATATTATTATTGTTTTATATTATATTATATTATTATTGTTTATATTATATTATTATTGTTTTTTATATTATTATTGTTTTATATTATATTATATTATTATTGTTTATATTATATTATATTATATTATTATTGTTTATATTATATTATATTATTATTGTTTTGTTATTTTATAGTTTTATACTTTTATTTATTAATTTTTAATTGTTATAGTTTTATAATATATTAATTTTTATTACTATAACAGGAAACTCGTCGCGTGTTACGTGCGAGGAAATTTACATTGGAGGACCCGCATCCATCTATTATCGACCACTTAAGAAGAGCCGGATTTTATCACGCAAGTCAAATTCGACGACTTGTGATACAACCCGATTTAATCAGTGCGTTGGTCGAACGATGGAGACCCGAGACGCACACTTTTCATTTTCCATGTGGTGAATGCACGGTCACTCTCGAAGATGTTGCGCTGCAACTTGGACTTCCGATCCATGGCGATGCAGTTACAGGCGGAAGCCTGCTAGATTGGAATGAAGTGTGTCAAGATCTATTGGGTGAGGTACCTCCAGAAGAGTATGTATATGGCTCAACGGTGAGACTAACTTGGTTGAAATCGTTTCAAAATCTTCCATTACATGCAACCGAACAACAAATACAATATGCTGCTAGAGCATATATTTTACGTTTGATTGGAGGATTACTGATGCCTGACAAATCGAGCAGTCGGGTACATTTAATGTATCTTCCATTGCTACGTGATTTAGAGCATGCGGCAAATTATAGTTGGGGTTCTGCGTGTTTGGCGGTTTTGTATAGAGAACTTTGCCGAGCTATAGTTCCAAAAATCCATGACATAGGTGGATGTTTAGTGCTTCTACAATCATGGGCTTGGTATCGGCTACCATTTCTTGCTCCGCGCGTGGATATTTCGGCTGTATACCCCATTGCAAGCAGGTAATAATCTTTACTATTTTATTAATTTTGTACGAACTTGTATTTTAATAGGTCATTAAGATATTATATGCATTTTAATAGGTGGAGAAGGAGTACGAGTAGAGATTTTACAGAGACTCCGAGCGATCTTGCAAGTATAAGAGTACGACTAGATCGACTAGGATATGATAAGGTAAATATTTCGATTGTTACATTGAAGTTTTTTTTATTTAATCCATATGAAACTAATAATTTGTAATAATTATTCGCAGTTTCTGTGGATGCCATATTCCTCGCGTGAAATTATGGCATGCCTCCCATCGGATGCCTACAATAATTTCAATATATGGAAAGCAAACACAGCATTGATATGCTTTTCATATGTAGAGTGGCACCAAACTGACCAGGTGTTGCGACAATTTGGGATGCAACAACCAATTCCTGCAGCCCCGGTGAACCTTGATAAGCTTCACAAGGTCGACATGCGTGGTCGTAATGATGAATTCTGGCCTGCGAAGCATGAACATTGGATCCAATGGTGGAACATACGTTTTCAACGAATTCCGACAGGTTACCCGATTGTTGGTAATAATTTCAACCCATCTGCTGATTACATAAGATGGTATAGAAATGAAGGTCGGCCTTTCGTTTGTCCACCGTCAATGTATGAGGATGTTAGGAGTATGCCATTTACCGGACAAACTTCAGCTCCAGTCCCTCCTACACAGGATATGGATGCTCCTAGACCTCGCCGACAACGTGGGCGAATGCGTCAACCGACCTCATCGGAGTTCACAGCACCGAGGATGTCATTTGATCATCCTGAACCTGAACGGGATCATGGAGTACCATCCAACCATCGTTATTCCGTAAGTCACCCCGGATATGACGTTGATGAGTGTTACCGACCATCACCGCCAAGAACGAGGTTAGATGACCAGCTCCTCATCCTAAGTCCAAGTTCAGCATATCTAACATCCATGTATCAGTTTGGAACCCCTTCGTCAGCATTTGATGCTACATCATTTATGGGTGTATCTAGTAATCAGGTTCCCGTTATGGGTGAACTAGGTGTTGGCTCATCCAGCAGTGGGTTTCAAATTTTTGATACGGATGAAAGGACTGGTGACATACAACCGGAACCAGTGGCGGTTATAGCAAGAGGTCGTGGTGGACCGCGAATACGTGCCACTGACGAGGTTGAACGACGGGCGCAACCACCACCACTAGAAGAGCTCGACACTGTTGCTCTACACCACGCAATAATTAGAATAATTGTAATGTGTTTTAAATTTCTAATATAAATTTATATGTTTTGCATTTCATGTTATTTATTTTAAATTTGTTCGAAAATTAATTGTTATATTTTATTTTAATTTATATCTTAATGTTGTTATTTAATTTTAATATAATAATCCAAATTACATGATAAGTTGATTTTCTTTTTTTTCATTTTAATTTAATTTTCTTTTTAAATATTAATAAGAAATAAAATTTTAATCATAAATTAAATTAAAATTATTTTATCAAATATCCAGTTTTAAACTGTAACAATCTATACTATTATTAAAAACAATGATTAAATTGATGTCACGAGTTAATCGAATACCAACTCAAAAAAACTAATCAAATTAAAAAAATTATTTTACGATACCAACTTAAAAATAACTTCTTTATTTAAAAAAGTGACTCGATAAATTTCTTTAAAAAAAATTTTATTTACATTTTACATCATTAAATTATTTTTGATATAAATTAAATTTTCCTTTTTATAATATTACAAAATTATAAAAAAATACAATTTTTGATATAAAAATTTAATAAAAAATATAATATTCTTTTTAAATTTTAATAAGAAATATATTTTTATTTTTATAAAATTGTAATAATAAATTAAATTACATTTTTAATATATATTTTAAAAAAATAAATAACCAAACCTATAAAAAAAATATTTTAATTTAATTTATAATTTTTAAAATTAAAAAATAAATTTATCAAATTTAATTTAATTTTTGTTTAAATTTAATTTTTGTTTATTAATTAAAAAAAATATATATATATACATGAAGGGAAATCGCCACCCCCCATGGCGATTTCCCTTCATAAAATTTGCAAAATTTGCAAAATACACCAAGGGAAATCGCCACCCCCATGGCGATTTCCCTTGGTGTTTTTTACAAATTTTCAAATTTTAACGTTGGGAATGGCGATTTCCCAGCTAGAAAAAAAAAGCCGTATTTTGGGAATTAATCCGAAACCAACGGTAATTTGGGAATTTGTTTTTGGCTATATCTTAATAAAAAAACCGAAATAAGTGATCCCTTTTATTAATTAAATACTAATTCTGGAACTTGTCGATTTTTTATTTAAATATAGCCAAAAAAAAAATTTTCCCAAAATACTGTTACTTTTAGATTATTTCCCAAAATCCGCTGGTTTTAATACTAGCTGGGAAATCGCCACCCCCAATGGCAATTTCCCAGCGTCAAAAAACATATTTTGGCTAAAAATACCAAGGGAAATTGCCATGGGGGGTGGCGATTTCCCTTCATGTATATATATATATCTTTTAATTAATAAACAAATTTTAATTTTTTTTTAATTTGTAAATTTTATTTTTTAAATTTAAAAATTATAAATTAAAATAAATTTATTATTAAATTTAAATATGGAAAAAAATTTTTCTTATAAAAATTAAAAAAATAAAATAATATTTCTTCTTAAATTTGTATATCAAAAATTTTATTTGTAAGTTTTGTTTTAATTTTAAAAATTTGTAAGTTTTGTTTTTTAATTTTAAAAATTATAAATTAAATTAAAATAATTTTTTTATAATTTAAAAAAAAAAAAAAGAAATTTCGTAAGGTATATTTTATTATTTAAAATTTATGAACAAATTTTTTTAAATTTTGTTAATTGATTTATATTAGATAAAAACAAAAAACAAAAAACAAAAAAAAAACTTGCATTACATTTTCCCTTATATGTACAATAATAATCCAAAGTACATGATAAGTTGACAAAAACATGTAATTCATTTATTGTTGATGCGAAGTCTCCCCCAATATGCCAAATCGATGCGGACAATTTCGACGGTTATGACCTTCATTTCTGCATAATCCACAACGTTTTGGTTGGCCTTTCTCCCTGAGGTCCATTTCATTACGAATACGACTTGATTTTGGCCGACCATGTGGATTTCTCCGCATTTCTTGATTGGGACACACTTCTGGACCATCATATTGAGGCCAGTAACCTTCATTTCCAACAGCTTCGAACTCATGTCTATAAACATTCAATATAGTTTCCAGTCTATAGACTTTGTCCACATATTGCATGCAATCTACATGGACATGTGCACAGGCAGCAACTACATGTGAACAAGGGAACCTTTGTGCTTGAAACTTTCCACAACCACACATGTCACTAAGGTTGACTTTGTACTTCATTGCAGAAACACCCTCTTGTGGATCAACTAACTCTTCAACCAGAAAAGATTGATTTGCTCGCGTAAAATTACGAACAATGTGGGAGTTAGCTTTCCTGCGATTTTCTTGCATAGCTTGTGTGACTGTTTCACAATATGTGTGCCCTCCCTCCATCATGACAATTTGCTTGTTCCCCATCTAAACAAAAAGTGCAGCCAACCTATAATATGTTGATTGCACTAAAGCAGTAATGGGAAGATGACACGTTCCCTTTAACACCGAATTGATAGATTCAGCTAGGTTGGTTGTCATATGGCCATAACGTCTTCCTTGATCATATGACTGCGCCCACTTCTCCTTGGGGATCCTATCAAGCCAATTAGCCGCCTCTGCATTTTCTCCACGAAGATTGTCATACATGAAATGAAAATTCGGCCGCCTCAACTCGTATCCTAATAAATTTTAAAACAAAAAACTTGTGAATTTCAGTATTATTTTATATGCTAAACGAAATATAAGAGATAAAATAACTATGATTTGATTCCATACCCATGTTAACAATTTGTCGACGCAATTCCTTATTGTTAAACTTTTTCATAAAGTTCGCTGCAATGTATCGAATGCAGTACACTGAATATGCATTTGGAGGATTCCATCCACCATCGCGTCTAATCTCAGCTTTGATGGCTTCATGTCGATCAGACATCAAGCAAATGCCAGGCTGTTTTGTCACGTGTCTGCGCAAGTTACTGAGAAAGAATGACCAAGCCTCTGTTGTCTCACCCTCCACAATGGCAAAGGCAATTGGCAGTATGTTTCGGTTGCCATCTTGTGCAATAGCTAACAATAATGTGCCTTTGTATTTTCCATATAAAAAAGTACCGTCTATTTGCACAATAGGTTTCAATACGGATACCCTTCAATGCACGACTTAAATGTCCAAAATAGTCGATGGAATATTCTCTTACCCTGGACCAGTCGATCACCGTGATATGCAGGTACCGTTTGCAATTCCACAATTGTACCAGACACGAAATGTTGCATTGCACCTAACCATTTAGGTAGCTCATTGTACGATCTTTCCCAATCGCCAAATACTCGAACAATTGCCTTTTGCTTTGCTTGCCATGTTTTCTTGTAGGAGGTGATGTATCCATACCGGATTCGCATCTCAGCGATCAAAACTGAAACGGAAATCTCCGGATTTGCTTGGACCAATGGCAAAATGCATGAACAGATCATGTTACAATCTAACTTGCAATGATCTTGTGAAATCCTCCCCGATGTGCAAGTATGAGGCCCTTCATATTTTCTAATCTCCCATAGCTGTTTCTTCTTCATAAAAGTTGCCCTTATTCTCCAATTACACCCATTCCCATACATTACGCACTTGGCATAATATTTCGTCCGCTCAGATTCAATTACTCTGTAATCTACAGAGTTTTTGATGTTATAGTGCTTGATAGCTGAAAGCACAGCCTCTTTCGTTGGGAATTGTAACCCAACACACAGATCAACTGCAGATGGATCAAATGTCAGAGGCATAGCTAATGTATGAGCATACTCTGGAAATTCCGGCACATGCATTGCCTCCAGATCCAGTGTATGCATATGGGATGCAGCCTGATATGGGGGAATATCTCCATGAGTGTTGATATCTCCATGAGTGTTGATCTCAGCAGGGACGACGTCTGGGTCATAATCAGTATTGTCATCACTTGCGAATTCAGCATCTTCTTCCTGCTCACTAAATTCACCAACATCTTCACCATGGACTCCACGTGGACGAACAGGATCAACACCAGCTGGCTCATCTTCGAGGGTAGTAGGAATTAGGGTTTGTGAGACTAATGAAGTCTGAAAAGTTGTAGCTTGAGATAATGGCACGACTTCTTCTGTGGGAACGTCGTATGTAGTGTGAACATAGAACGACCCAGAATCATAATCTTCTATGTGAAAGTTTTCTGTTGTGCGAACATTTGAAGGGCTGCAATCATCGTCAACATTATCTATGTCAGCATATAACTCAAGGACACCAACATTTGCAAATGTCTCATGAGCATAAAACATGCATCTGACATCATCATCATCTTCAAGTGGAAATGTTCTATATCAGACACATCCTTCACCAATAGAAAGAGGATGCCTGTACTTAACCTCTGAAATTCTTTTTCTAGTTCCAGCTTTAATTTTTGTATGAATTTGCAGCTTTAGTTCCTCTAATGTGACGTCGTCTTCAACACGAAAACTTTTTGGACGTTCACAATCAAAGGTAGCACCTTCATCAGTATTATGAATTTGGCCATTATAGTAGACCAATGCGATCACTCTATTGCTCATGTTGTGTAGTAATGAAACTAAGAAAGATGAGAATGTGGGTATTATCACTCCGCAAAAGAAAGAAGAAATATAGAAGGATGAGAATGAGAATGAGGAGGTTTTAGCACTCAGGAAAAATCTGATTGAAAAACTGTTGTAGGGGGTATTGTAAACCTTCATAAGTATTATGAATTTATAATGGTTCATTATGTTGTACCAGATGACAAATCCCATCCTTTGTATAGGATGGAATCTGATTCTGATATTCTGTCTATGACTATTTGACTGAAAAAGTTATAACTTATTCAATGCAAAATGTGATTGATAAATCCCATCATTTGTCTCATCCATTGCAGAAAGAATCAAATTCCAATATTTTCTGCAGCATTTGATGGACTGAAATATAGCTGAAACCTGTCTAAAACCCTAAATCATCAGTCTTATCCATTGCAGAAAGAATCAAGTTCCAATATTTTCTGCAGCATTTGATGGACTGAAATATAGCTGAAACCTGTCTAAAAACCTATATCATCAGTCTTATCCATTGCAGAAAGAATCAAGTTCCAATATTTTCTGCAGCATTTGATGGACTGAAAAATAGCTGAAACCTGTCTAAAACCCTAAATCATCAGTCTTATCCATTGCAGAAAGAATCAAGTTCCAATATTTTCTGCAGCATTTGATGGACTGAAATATAGCTGAAACCTGTCTAAAAACCTATATCATCAGTCTTATCCATTGCAGAAAGAATCAAGTTCCAATATTTTCTGCAGCATTTGATGGACTGGAAAATAGCTGAAACCTGTCTAGAACCCTAAATCATCAGTCTTATCCATTGCAGAAAGAATCAAGTTCCAATATTTTCTGCAGCATTTGATAGACTGAAATATAGCTGAAACCTGTCTAAAACCCTAAATCATCAGTCTTATCCATTGCAGAAGGAATCCAATTCCAATATTTTCTGCAGCATTTGATGGACTGAAATAAAATTTTCTTTTTTAAATTTTAATAAGAAATAAAATTGTATTTTTTTAAAATTTTAATCATAAATTAAATTAAAATTATTTTATCAAATATCCAGTTTTAAACTGTAACAATCTATACTATTATTAAAAACAATGATTAAATTGATGTCACGAGTTAATCGAATACCAACTCAATAAAAAAAATCAAATTAAAAAAATTATTTTACGATACCAACTTAAAAATAACTTCTTTATTTAAAAAAGTAACTCGATAAATTTCTTTAAAATTAAATTTCTTTGATATAAATTAAATTTTGCTTTTTATAATATTACAAAATTATAAAAAATACAATTTTTGATATAAATATTTAATAATCAATATAATCTTCTTTTTTAAATTTTAATAAGAAATATATTTTAATTTTTTATAAAAATTTAATAATAAATTAAATTACATTTTTAATATATATTTAAAATAATTAAATAACCAAACCTAAAAAAAAATTTAATTTAATTTATAATTTTTAAATTTAAAAAATAAAATTTACAAATTAAAAAAAAATTAAAATTTGTTTATTAATTAAAAATATATATATATACATGAAGGGAAATCGCCACCCCCCATGGCGATTTCCCTTCATGTTTTTAGCCAAAATATGTTTTTTAACGCTGGGTGGCGATTTCCCAGCTAGTATTAAAACCAGCGAATTTTGAAAAATAATCTAAAAGTAACGGTATTTTGGAAAAAAAATTTTTTGGCTATATTTAAATAAAAAAAAAAACCGGAACTTGTCTAATTGTAAAACATATAAAATCTTAAATTCTAGCTTCTTCTAAACTGAAAAAAATAAAAATAAAAAATCATAAAAACCATTAAACTTGTAAGCTGTTATAGGCAGCTTAAACTCTTATTGGCAGCTGATTGCCGATGATCGAAACTGATTTAAACTGCTGGCGGTGGCGGCGGTGGTGCAGCTCAGCCCTTTATAAAACACTGCTGCTTCAACAGAGGAGCCAGTAATGGATTGTTGAAATGATCCAAAATAGTGTTCAAGCAATCCTTAGCAGCACAACAATATACTCCAATGGAAAGTCTTAGTTTCAGGAGAGAATTTAAAATATCTTGAATGCAATTTGTGTTGTGAAGGATCCCCAACACTTGTTCATATCAGCGCCGGGTGGCGGCGCAGGAGATTTCCTATCAGGCGCCGATGAAGGCGGAGTTTGGGCGTTTGGGGGTGCTGGAGCTGGACTGCTAAAGCGAATCCAAGGGAACCATGGCCAAACCCAAACAATTTCGGCTGGTGGTGGTGGTGGTGGCAGATTCGATCCCTCATCGGCTGTTAGACCTTGGGTGAACAAGGCGGCCGAAGTAGCCAGAACAAATAGCAAGGCAGGAAATCTCTCTTCATCTTTGAAAAATTAAATGGAAATGCAAAACAATTTGAGAAGTATGCATGAAAGGAAGAAATTTAAGCATGTTTCTAACGGTTTTTTTTTTTATTTATATTTTTTATATCCCAAATTACCGATACTTTGTTTTTAATTACCAAAATTTATTTTTTTTAATCCTGTTGAAAAATCATCATGGGTCATAATGATTTTTCATCTATGTTTAAAAAAAAAATCAAATTTAGACCGTTTAAAAATGGTAAAAATAATTAAAATAATTATATAACAATTAAATAACAAAAAAAATTACAAAATTAAAATAATTATATAAAAAATAAAAATTAAATAACAAAATTTAAAATAAAATTTAAAAATATAATATAATATAATAAATTTTAAATAATAAGAAAAAAATAATTTACAAAAAATATAATTATATAACATTACTAATAAATAAATAAATAACTTGCATAACATGAAATGCAAAACATGTAAATTTATATATTATTATACAAAAATACATTATTCTCGTTATATTATACATTATTATACAAAAGTACATTTATTCTAATTATTTATGAATGAGCTCTCTTATTTGTTGAGCAACAATGCGAAGCTCTCCTATTGCGTGGTGGTTGCATCCGTCGTTCAACCTCGTCAGTGGCACGTACTCGCGGTCGACCTCAACCTCTTGCTGTAACCGTCACTGGTTTTGGTTGTGTGGTATCCACATGCTCATGGACGGTGCTGTAATGACCTACATCCATCGCTGGAAACTCAATATTAGAGGGACCTATATCTTTTGTATCTAAAAATGGAAACCCATTGCTGGAGGAGCTAACACCTAGTCCACCCATAAAGAGGACCTGACTACTAGATGGACCCACAAATGATGTACCACCATATGCTAACGCAGGGGTTCCAAACTGATACAGTGTACTTAGATATGCTGAACCTGAACTTCGGGTGAGAAGCTGGTCATCTGACCTCGTCATTGGCGGTGATGGTCGGTAACACTTATTAACATCACCCCGGGGTGACTGATGGAATAACGATGACTGAATGCTACTCCATGACCTCATTCAGGTTCAGGATGACTAGTTGACATCCTTGGTGCAGTAAACTCATTCGCATGTGATGAGGTCGGTTGACGCGTCCGCCCATGTTGTCGGCTAGGTCTAGGAACTTCCATTTCCTGTGTAGGAGGGACTGAATTTGAAGTTCGTCCGGGAAATGCCATATTCATAACATCCTCAAACTCCAACGGTGGACGAATAAAAGGCCGACCTTCTTCCTTATACCATGTTATGTAATCATCAGATTGTATGAAATTATTACCAACAATGGGATAACCTGTTGGAATTCATTGATAACGTATATCCCACTTCTAGATCCATTGTTAATGCTTTGTATGCCAGAATTCTTCATGACGCCCACACATGTCAATCTTGTGAACCTTATCAAGGTTTACCGGTTGTTGAGAACTTGGTTGTTGCATCCCAAATTGTCGCAACACCCTGTGAGTGTGGTGCCACAACACATATGCAAAGCATATCAATGTTGTATTTGCTTTCCATACATGAAAATTATTGTAGGCATCTGATGAGAGGCATGCCATAATTTCATTTGAAGAATATGACATCCATACAAACTGCTAAAAGTAATTATAAATTATCAATGTTCATATGGATTAAATACGCATGTTAATACTTGAATGTAACAATCGAAACATTTCCTTATCATATCCTACTCGATCTAGTCGTAATCTTATACTTGCAAGGTTGGTCGGAATATGGATATGATCTTTACGATGACTCCACTTGTTAAAATGCATATAAAATCTTAATAGACCTATACAAAATACAAGTTCGTACAAAATTAATAAAATAGTGAACATTCATGCGCGGAGCAAGAAATGGTAGCCGATACCAAGCCCATGACTATAGAAGCACTAAACATCCACCTATGTCATGGCTCTTTGGAACTGTAGCCCGGCACAGTTTTCTATACAAACCCCCTAACACTCAGATTCCCAACTATAATTTTCTGCATGCTTTAAATCACGAAGTAATGGAAGATACATTAAATGTACCCAACTACTCGATTTGTCAGGCATTAGCATTCCTCCAATCAAACATAAAATATATGCTCTAGCAGCATATTTTACCTCTTCTTCACTTATGTGTTCGGGAAGATTTTGAAAGGACTGCAACTAAGTTAGTTTCACCGTTGAGCCATATACATACTTTTCTGGAGGTACAGCGCCCAATAAATTTTGACACTCTTCATTCCAATCTAGTAAGTTTGCGCTTGTAACTGCATCGCCATCCACTGGAAGTCCAAGTTGAAGCGCAACATCTTCTAGAGTGATCGTACATTCACCACACGAAAAATGAAAAGTGTGTGTCTCGGGTCTCTATCGTTCAATCAACGCACTAATTAAGTCATGCTGAAGCAGAAATCGTCGAATTTGAGTTGCATAATAAAATCCGGCTCTCTTTAAGTGGTCAATAATATATGGATGCAGGTCCTCAAAAGAAATTTTTCTCGAACGTAAGACGCGACAAGTATCCTGTTGATAATTAATTAAATTATAAAAAATTAATAATACAATACAGATAATATTCCAAAAATTTACTTACCTCTTGAAATACAAGTGAGGATATGTGGTTCTTTTGCAACCTCAACAATGATGATAAAGCCATTTTTAAATCAACGCTAAGAGATTTTGTATGGAACAATGAAGAACTTGAAAGAAATTTTAAATTTTTTCTATATGAAATAACAGGAAAAAAATTGAGTGTATGAATTAAGTTGGAAGAAAAAATGAAGTAGATTGGGTATTTATAAAGATAGTTGGGGTTGGGGTAACCGTTGCCTTCAAATTATTAAATTTTTTTTTGCCGTTTTTAAACAGTTTAAATTTTATTTAATTTAGAAAAACAGTTGAAAAATCGCCATGGCCTATGGCGATTTCCCAACAGGGTTAAAAAAAAGCTGATTTTGATAACTAAAAATAAAGTATCAATAATTTGGGATATAAAAAATAAACAGCTATATTGAGATAAAAAAACTTGTTTCTAACTGTATATTCTGATTTTTAATATTTTTTTTAAAAATGATTGAGATCATCATCTAACTTCTGATTTTTAAATATATATTTTTTTAAAATGGTAGACATCATTATCTAACTCCTTTCCAGAATATTAAATTAAATAAAAATTATTATTTACCGTAAACCTGACAATTCGTGTATTCATATCGTGTTAATGTATTTTACCGTGTCATAATCGTATTTAAGATATTTTATATTTATATAAAATTTTATACGTTAATAATTCGTATTATATAAATTTTATGACATTCGTATATTCGTATCGTATTCGTGTTACTTTTCATGTCGTGTCATGCTTTGCATCGTATTTTAATTATTTTTTTCGTGTAGTGTCTAATATTGCCAACTCTAATTTACCGTTTTAAATTACACAAGTAGAACCAGTAGAATAACAGATACTCTTAAGATATATTTAAAAAATTAAAAAAAATTAAAAAAAAATGAGATATGTGACAATCTTTTAATTCCGTTTGCGTATCAAAAACAAACTCTA
This sequence comes from Fremontodendron californicum, assembly GCA_030761205.1. NCBI lineage: Eukaryota > Viridiplantae > Streptophyta > Magnoliopsida > Malvales > Malvaceae > Fremontodendron > Fremontodendron californicum. The sequence goes on from JAULJL010000047.1 coordinate 3,636,855, forward strand.
AATTAAAACACTAAATATGAGTCATTTTCAAGTTACCAAATTAAAAAATAGTAACTTATTTTAATTTTGTTAGACTCCTATTAAAACACTGCTGCATATCAGTGGTTAAAGTATTTAGATAGTCTATGTACTATAGTCAAAAGTGTATTTTAGTTCTTATACTATAAAAGTGAGTAATTTAATCTTTGTACGTTTGAAATTGATGCAAAGAAGTAAAATTGTTAACTGTGTTAATAAAAAATTGTCTAAATGCTGATGTGGACATGTGAAACTGACAGAATAAATGAAATGGAAAAAAATGATGATGTGTCAAAAAATTTTGCTCAGGTGAAATTTAGAATTTGACAGAATATAGATGACTTCGAAAAAAAAATGATGACATGTTTTTACGGGAAAGAAAGGGATTTGGGTACAAAAATTATATTTTTCTAAATTTCACTTGAGTACAAAAATTTGACACATCATTTTTTTTTTCCGAATAATTTTTTCTATCAGTTTCACATGTTCATGTCAGCATTTAGACTATTTCTCATTAATACTGTTACCAATTTTACTTATTTGCACCAATTTCAAACGTATAAGGATTAAATTACTCACTTCTATAGTAGAAGGACTAAAATGCACGTTTGATTATAATACAGGGGCTGTTTAAGTACTTTAACTGCATATCAGTTCATTTTTGGTAGAATCATGTAATTATCTCTTGTATTTTTATAAATTTGTAATTATCCTAATTAAGATAGAGGCTATCACAATACTTTGTATAATTTAATTATAAACTAATTCAATTATCAATTATTATTTTGTTTTGTTTTGTTAGACGCCTATTAAATTAAAACATTACAAAGAAATGAGCTATACATGTTCACTTACAACAGAGCTATTATTGGGGATGAGAGGCTACTAGATGGTAGTTTTGTTATTTACTACTTGGTTATCTTTCAAGGGTGAAACAAGAATGGTAATGGGTGGACACCTAGCTAGGCTAAAACAAAAATGTTTGATCAGCCATCAAAGTTATACCATTGGATAAGTCCATATCTAGCTGGGTGAACACTTATTCATTGGTTATTGAGAGTGATTCTTCAAACGAGGTAAATTGAATAAAAAATTCACAAAGAATTTCGTGGAGGTTGAAAAGATATATTCTGCATTTGAAAGAGTTAAAGGCACATACTGATAATTGACAGATCTGTCATATTCCGAAAGAAGTTTACAAAATTACTGATGATCTCGCAAAATCTGAAATGAATAGAACTCAAGAGCTTTTACTTTGGAATAGTTAAATTTATTGTTTTGTCTTTGTCAAGTAACCTTCAAAGTGTTTAATTTGTTATTCACATATTTTTATCCGTATTTTTATGAGTTTATATTTGATAAATTGATAATGTATATATTTATATATTGTTGGTGCACTAGATGATGTCACCTCATTAAAAATAAAGTTATCTGTATTTATTTTTTAAAATTTTTAATGAGGTAATATCATTTGATTTACTAACAGTATATAAATTTATACACAATCAATACATCAAATATATATATATTTTTATTTGCTTAACAATTTACTACTATCTGTCATTCTTGATTTAACTCTCGTTATAAAACTCTATTTGACTTAAAAAAAAAAAAGTCCATAACTTTTTCTTCCATGCTCAGTAAGAATTACTGCCCTACCCATAGTTAGCTTTTGGAAAGATGGCAATTGATTATTTTTATTTTATACAATTCTTTTTGTTAGAATTGGAATTTTGTAAATGAAAATAATATAGAGAATTAGTAGGTGGCTGCAACCATGTATTATTTCTCTTCAAGTTACCAACTGAATTTTTATGGAAAATGTATCTATATATGCTATGATCATGAAAGGCAGTTAATCTGATCTTTGCAAATTTTAATTAGATTTAGGTTATGTTATCCGATTTTTTATTTTTTTCAAAATATTTGTATCCAACACATATTTGGATATTAGTATGGGGTATGATTCTTTAAATATATAAAAATAGCAAAATGTAACATATATGTATCAAATATATACTCGTATTCGACACTCACTCTAATCTGGATAATATACATTACTTTTAACAGTATAAAAGAAATTAATTATGTTTTGTCAAATTATTTTCGACCTCTGTTACTTTGTTTCAATATGAAACAAGTAATTTTGAAGAAAATATAGAAGTATATATAAACTAGTTTGTGACCTGTGCAATGCACATGATAATTTTATCTTTTTAAATATTTATAAACACACATAAATTCGCATTTTATGCATACTTATATTTGAAATTTCAAAATTTATAACATACCTAAATTTCAAATATTAAAATGATATATAATAAAAAAAAAAACTTTTTAAGAGCACATATATAGTAGATAGTATTAAAATTCTAAAAAACATATGATAAAAATAAATAAAACTCTAATTTATAACTATATATTTATATCAATTAATAAAAATAATTTGTTTATTTAAAATATTATGAAATTATATTGTTTATGATGGAAAAGATAGGAAAATTCCCATTTTTATGTCATACTTTTGAATTTGTTTCACTTTCTAAGCTGATTAGAGGGGCAAAGATTTGATGCCCTTAATCTGTATCATTAAAACTCATAAAATGAATTATTTGCATTGTATATATTCAATTATTATCTTATATGTTTAGCAATATTATTATTTTAATACATTAACTTGAATCGAGATTGCGATATTTTATTAATTAACCGAGATAATTAATTTATCAAAATTTTACTGTATTTTAATTTCTTTAAGTCTTGTTTGAAATAAAATAGAATCACTGTTGAATGCGATTAAAATTTTTTTTAGAATTCAATCGCACCGTTTATCCCTTTGAATAATAGGGGTTTGGCACGGTAAAATCCCTTTCAAAAATAGGGGTTTACGCTAAACCCCTATTTTTGAAAGGGATTTTACCGTGCCAAACCCCTATTATTCAAAGGGATAAACGGTGCGATTGAATTTAAAAAAAATTTTAATCGCATTCAACAGTAACCGTGCTAAACCCCTATTTTTGAATCGGAGGATTTGCTCCAATGAAAGAAGAATTTCTCCAGCAGAGTTTTTTTCGAATTTTGTACATTTTTTTTTCTTTTTCATCCTTTAATTATAGTTGTAGCCTTTACCTTTATTTTTTTATATATATTTAATTTTTAAATTATTTATATAATTATTATTTTGATTAAATTATTTATGTGATTATTTAATATTTGTTATTTATTTTTAATTTAAGATGTGTGTCGCAATCTCAAAAAAGTCCGAAATTATCTGCCCCGTCGCGGGACAATCGTCCTCGTTAAGTCTGTGACATTGGGAGAAAATAGAAAAAAAGATGACTTAATTCCTCTAAATTAAAGATTGAGGGTATGAAAACGACCTCAAAAAAGAAATAGAGTCGTCACCAATCTTTTTTGGCTAGGTTTGATCGGCCACCTATTAAAATCGATTTTTATAAAATATTTTTAAAACCAATTTTGTAGTATGCGCTTTGAACCAGAGAAAATAAGTGCGAGTTCGGGAGTCGGTTACGTGCGAGGAAGGATTAACATCCCTACAACGCCCGTATAAAACGGTACCTTATTAGTCGTGTGTTATCTCGAGTCTTGGTGAAAAGTCGGTTTTAAATTTGGTGTTCTAAAATAATTCCCTTAAAAAAATTCATATTTATTTGAAAATGATTTGGAATTTACTAACATAAAATTTTCCATATTTTTCAACAAACTCAGCAAAACATGAAATTTTTCTTTGATTTTGAAATTTTTTGAATTATCCTCGTTTTATTGGAAAAAAAGATATTCCGTTGTTAATGATAATTGATGGTATCCTCCCCGGCAGACCCAGTAGAGAACTCATGAATTATCTTAACTCGGAAATAATTTTGATATAAAAAAAATATAATTTGCTTTTAATATATTTAAAAAATCATAAAAAATGACCATGAATATGCAAAAATGTTACTAAGATAAATATGCATATTTATCATGACATGACAAACATTTTATTAAGGCATGGTACAAGAAATAATGACATGGCATGCTTGACATGGCAAAAATCTAAATGACATGGCATAAGAAAATGAATAACATGGCAAGTGAATGAATGACTTAGCATACTCCAAATGATATGGCACATGAATGAATAACGTGGCATATGAATGACATGGCAAATTCTAAAGGATGTGACATGCGAATAAATGACATGGCATATGAATATTATGGCATAATCTAGATGACATGGCATGTGAATGAATGACATGGCATATGAATGACATGACAAAATCTAAATGACGTGACATGTGAATGAATGGCATGACATATGAATTAAATGGTATAATCTAAATGACATGGCATGTGAATGAATGACATGACATATGAATGATATGACAAAATCAAGATGACATGGCATGTGAATAAATGGCATGGCATATGGATGACATGGCATGTAAATGAATGGCATGGCATATGAATGAATGACATGGCATGCTTGACATGGCAAAATCACAAATGACATCATCATAAAATATTCATAATCAATGAACACATCATTATTTGAAATGGATTATTCATGTGAGGAATCATATAAATGGCATATGTCGAAAAATATTACCGTGTTTCCCTGCAAACCCGGTAAAGCTTGAAAAATAATTCTTTCATATGACATTTACATGGTTTCGAGTAAAACGAAAACCATACGTTTCGATTCCATAAACACGTGCATTGAATAATTTCCCAACCTCCCTGGCAAAAGAATGAGCTCGAAAAATTATGAAAACTTCCAGATCTGAGTTTTATATTTTTTGGAAGGTATTGGAGAAGAAAAATCCAGAATCGGAGCTCAAATGAAAAGAGGCAAAGTTCGGGTGCACTAACCCGAAATTCCAAAAGAAAATTTCGGGAAAAATAGAGAATGAGCTTGAAAAAATTATGAAAACTTCCAGATCTAAATTTTATATTTTTTGGAAGGTATTGGAGAAGAAAAATCCAGAATCAGAGCTCAAATGAAAAATGCAAAGTTTAGGAGGCACTAAACCAAAACTTTAAAGAAAAAATTCTGAAAAAATAGAGAATGAGCTCGGAAAAATGTGAAAACCTCCAGAACTAAGTTTTATATTGGAAGGGATGAATTGGAAAAGAAAAATCGAAATTGGGGTCCATTTGCAATTAAATTAAATTTGAGGGCTAAATTGTAATTTTACCAAAGAAACCGAAAAAGGCTATTTTGCAAATAAAAAAAGATAAATGGCCTGGAAATTTTCAGGCCATTTTCTGACAGCTGCTCATTAAAGGGAGGAGTGTGATCATCTTGAATCAAATGGCCAAGGTTAAATAGCAAAATGACATTTTTAAAAGGACAAGATTCTCCATTACTTTGCCTACATGGCATTTTAGGCCAATGAGATGTCTCCAAATTGCAAAGCCATGTGAAGACCATGTGAAGGCTATGAGATGATGCCAAGTAAGATTAAAAATGCCACCTAGGAAGATATTTTAATAGTGAGCCATATGATCTAGACAAGTGGCGTAGATATTTTGTAGAGATAGGAGACAAAGCTTAAAAAAGAAGCAACTCTCACACTTTTACAAAGAAGGTAGCTGGCCAACACTTTAGAAAAGAGAGAGAGGATTCATTTTTTCTTTAAGGCATTTTTCACTCTTGAGAGAAAAGAAAGAACAAAAAGAGAGGGAGGATTCATTTTTTTCTTAAGGCATTTCATTAGACTCTTGAGAGAAAAGAAAGAAGAAAAAATAAGAGGAAAGGAGAGAGAAAATCTTGATTTGGAAAGCAATAGCTAGGTAGCTATCACCTCCCTTCTTCCTCTTTAATATTTTCTTTGATATTGTGATTCTTTTTCTTCTCTTTTTGTTCATGTGATTTGTTAACTTTTTGTTGAATAAAAAGGTTTTCAAAAAATAAATTTTAAAGGTTTTCTATCCTTTATTCCTCATTTTTTATCAAATAACCAAATTGACAAAAAAATTTACAAGTTTTTTGCATTTAGCCGAAACTCAAAAGATGTTTTTGTGCTTGTTCTTGCTTGATCATTCTTGCTTGTTTGTTTGTTCATATTTTTAACTCATGGTTGATTCATTCTCATATGATCGTGGGCTGTTAAAATCATGCATTTTATGACATTTCAACTAGGTTTTTGGCCTAGATCAATCAATGATCTCAAGCCAAAAATCCCTTGCCTCTACTAGTTGAGAGAGTGATAGTTTAGATTGGGTATTCTGACTTTGAAATTTTTTTTCACTACTCATGGTCTAAATAAAATTACTTTTCTACCACATGCTGTAGTCATTTGGAGGATGTCATGGTATTTGTTTCAAGATTTTACATTTTTTTATCATGGTTGAAAAAATGGCTTTTGACAAAGCAGTTTTTAACTCACTGTTCTGACTTTGGTAAAAATTCAGTCATGGTATCCTTGGTCCAAAAATTAAGCTGATTTTTTTCCATGGAGATCAACATGTTCTAGGTCTACACTAATTTTTACAGATTTTTCTGAAATTGTTTAGAAGGGCAAAAAATTAGATTTCGAAAACTGGTTGTGAGAGTCAGATTTGTTTTTAAAAAATAATAATTTTCTGTTTTTATTAGTCTACAAAGAGGGGGCTGATTTGGGACATTGGTTACTGTCTTAGGTTGATTTTCATGTCATTTCAATGATAAAATTTGATTTTATAAAAGTCGGGTCAATGATGGTCAACCCGGATTTTAAAACTAGAAAAAATAAAGCCTTTTAAAAGGGAGGTTTGACCATGAGGCCTTTTTCATCCCAAAAATTCCAAATTTTTTAAATCCGAGCCCAAAGTCTTTCGATTTTGAAAATCCGATTTAAGTCTCTTCCAAAGGTAGTCGGATACCTTTTTAGGTATACAGATGTCCTTACTTCAAGGAAGAAATATATTTTCATGCATTGCATATTTTAAAATGTTTTTACTTTAATTTGGCATAAAACGTACTTTTCGGTTTCCTAAATATTTGGTGAGAATTAGTTCCTAATCTTTTCCAGGTTATTTTTCCCGGAATTTCTTTTGAAATTTTGGATTAGTGCATCCGAACTTTGCCTTTTTTCATTTGAGTTTTGATTCCAGATTTTTCTTCTCCAATACCTTCCAAAAAATATAAAACTCAGATCTTGAGGTTTTTATAATTTTTCGAGCTTGGATCCTATTTTTCCCGAATTTTCCAAGATTGGTCTTTAACCCTCGAAACTTCAGTTTTACTCAAAACTGATCCGATTTTTGGATTTTCTTTTTACATTGTCTTTGTTATATATTGAATTGGAGTTGGTTCGAAAATATCCAATTTTTACGATCGAATTCCTTTTCGATTTAGTTTTCCCCTTTTCAACATCGAGAATTTTTTCATTTTTCTGTTTTTTCTCTGACCGACTTTTTCTTGGGATCCACTTCAAACTGGGACTTGGGATATTTTTGTTTATTTATCCTTTATCAACTGGGGGCTTCAATTTCACCGAAACGGGCCATCTTCGCAGTTTTTCCCAAATTTGTGAATTTCTCATTTATTGATTAAATCCTTATTTTACTTTTTCTCTTCAAACCAATTATTCTTTCAACTCCGCGTCAAAATTGGACCTTCCAATATCCATATTTATTGATCTTATTCTATTTGGGATCTCCAAATTCGTCCAATTTGACCGTTTCCGAACTTTTCTCCAAATTTGCCAAATTAGATATTTCTCTACACTGAATTTCTGCAACCCGTCTTCCAAACTCTATATCTTTCGTTGTAGACCTCATATTATCAAAATTCCTTCACCATTGTTCAATTCAACTTCGGATCTTGATTTTGACTGAGAGTTGACTTTTTTAGTGATTAACTTTTTGGGGTTATTTTTTTCGAGTTGACTTTTTGTGTTGACCTCCGAAATGAAGTCTTGAAAATCCATCTGTGGAATGGTGGAAATCTCTTTGCGTTTCGAGAAGTTGAAATGAGAATTTGTCTGGTTTAGGAAGGCTTAGACAAAATTAGGTGTCTACAATGTGTAAATGTATTATTATTTTAAAATAAAAATAATCATATAAATAAAAACATAAATAATTTAGTAATAGATTTTTAGATCAATATCTTTAATAATTATTTTTCATTCTCACCACTAGTGTTGCTTTTGCATTAAACACATATCACATTACTGATTTTAATACCATTACAGTACCTAATCTCATTGATATAATAACTAATCTCACCACCATCATTGTTTTTAATTTTCCCACCCATCTAAATAAAGTCTTACTACTTTTGGATACATTTTTAAATTCAAAATTGAGGCTGGAGTCAAGAGTAAAGGTGTCAATCGGCCGGGTTGGATCGGGTCCGGATCGAGCTTATGTATGGTATCAATACTATATATGTTTGCTCAAGCTCAACCTGACCCAAAATATGAGCTTCAAATTTTGCCTAAGCCCGTCCATATTTGTAAATAGATAGACCAAGCCCGTTTAGGCCCGTCCATAATATTTTTATTTAATCTTTAATAATTTTTTAATTTTTTTAATTAAATTTTTAAACATGAACAACTTAATATCTTTTTTAATGTTTATGATATAATATTATATATATTTATCTTTATATGACATAAATTACATAATATATATATATAAATAAAAATATTATTTAATTAAAAAATATGTCGGTTTGGGTTCGGGCCTTGAATGTTGGAGTCAAGACCCGACCCATATTTTAAACGGGCCTCATTTTTTTCCAAGCCCATTTTTTGGACCTAATTTTTTTATACAAACCCTTCCAAATACGAACGAGTTTTCAGATTTGAACAAATAATCCGATTTTTGAACAAATCAAATCAAGAGACAATTTAAAAAAAAAAAAATGTTGACGTGGTAAACAGTCCTAGTACTTAAAAAGAGTGAAAAACCCTCCGAGTCCGATTTCCACGGGCCTGAGCCCTCTCCTATTTTAAAGGCCGCCCCGGTAATATCGATTTCTCCGTTCACCCGACAGCAAAAGGTCAAAGGCGCGACTCCCTCTAGTGACCAAAAATGTCCAGGGTTTTCAAAGGTTTCAGGGCGCTATTAGCTTCCCCAGCGGCGGCGGCGCCGTCGTCAGCAGCAGCAGCAGCCAAGTTTTCTTCTGCTTCTGCTGCTGCTGCTGCTGCGAAATCAGCTTCTTCAAAAGTGGCTCAGAAAACTCCGAAAAAACCAACCATTTCAAAACCCAAGACTGAAAAACCAGCTGCTCCGCGAACCATGACTCGACCCACTGGGATTACTAAAGTTACCCCTGTTTCTCCTGCTTTGGGACAGTTCCTTGGAGCCCAACAGGCTTCCCGTACTGAAGCTGTTAAGCAGATCTGGACCTATATCAAATCCCACAACCTCCAGGTCGTCTCTCTATATATATATTTCTTTTGCTTCAACTTTATTTTTGTATTTATTTATTTGGTATGTTAAATGGTTTTTTGGTTGATAGCTTCTTGGGTTGTCTTTGCTTTGTGTTTTTGGCCCTTTTTTCTTTTTCTTTGTCTTTTTTTTTTATTTGTTTATTAAAGTTGCTTTATTTTTATCTATCTTGTGAATGATGCAAATATGAAAAAAAAAAAAAAAAAAAAGTAAATAAATGTGGGCTTGGGTAAATTTTTGGGGTAATGCTGTTCAACTTTGATTCTTAAGTTTTTGATTTGTTAATGTTTTTTTTTTTTTCCTTTTCTTTTCTAGTTGCTTGGTTGATGGCATTCTTGGGTTTCTGGCATCCTTTTTATGGGTTTTTAACCCTTGCATATTTGTTTTATTTTCTCAGTGGTTGTTAATCATGAAGTCCAGAGCTGTTTGGTGTTTATTGTTCTAGAGAAGTTAAGCTGGCAGTTGTGGTAGGAATAGTTTTGTGAATGTTAATATTAATTATTAATAACTAAGTAAATTAATGTGGGGGGATTAGTAAAATACATTTGGAATGCTGTTCATTGGTTTTAATTGTTGGTTCTTATTGTTCATGACTCTTAAGTTTAGTGCTTTTTAAGGGGATTCAAATTGATGTTTGGATTGCAACTGTAAAAGGAGTTCTTTTTCTTCTTTTTTGTGGGTGTTTTCCTTTTGTATTTAAAGTGACATTTAGAAAAACTGGATACATATAAATTTCTTCATGTAAGAAAGTGAAGTAAAGATGAAAGGAAAGAAGGGAGGGTTCCAAAAGTGATTTCTAAAACTTTGGATTCTGTCACGTGTGCTTAAATCAAGCTACAGGTTATCCCACCATGGCCCCTCTTCTTGCATTTCCTGGTTTTCCACACACTAAGATTTTGCTTGGATTTTGGGTAGAAAAATATAAGACTGGAAAACTTGAATGGAACTTTCCTGTTTCTTGTGACAAATGATGTCTTCATTATTTACTTTTCCACAGTTTCAAGAGGTTAATGCGCTGGTTGGATACTGGAAATCACTAGGGAAAGGAAAGAAAAACGAATTATATGCGAATATTTAAGAATCAGACTTTAATCTCTTAGGGTGACTTGTTCCTTCAAGTTAGTGTTAGATCCTAGGAGGGTAAACAAATTGAAAGGAGGAATGCTCGTTGTCCTTTGGGCTAATCAGACTGTCCTTGACACAGAGGCATAGAGCAATAGGTGCTTTAGGTATATGGTGTTTGAGTTGTCTAATGGCTGGTTGTATTTGGTGTTTAGTTCTCTTTCTTGTTAGATGTGTCCCTCCTAAGCAACATTTTCACCCTCCACTTCCTTTTTCCTTTTTAATGCTTGCATAAGAGATTTCATTGGAGAATCCTACTTCTTCCTCATATCCTCCCATGGCATGTGCTTCTTATTACCGATTAGCTATTATTGGTGGAAAAAAGATCATGAATGAGGAAAGAGAAGTATGGGAGAATGGTTGAGATAAGTCTCTTTGCAGTGTCAGCAAATCCTCCTAACCTCTTGCACGTGTTTCATAGTATGTCTATGGAGTTGAGTAACACAAATTTATGCAGTCCATATTTGTGCTTCCCTATGTTACACGGACTCGGGTGTGAGTGTCGCACACGGATATTTGTCCGACATGGGTATGTTCAATTTTTTGGCAAGATTTCCATGTATTTGGAGGGTCCTTGGAGGATCATATCCCCATACTCATGTCCGGATATGCGTCGGATACGGATACTTTAATAAAAATGAAAAGTCGGAGCAACATAGGTGCTTCCTATAGGAAGGAAAATATAATCCTCTTTTTAACCCTGAACCATAATTTTCACATGGATGATCGCTTTTCTTTTCCTGCTGGATCATGTAAGCAGTTATTGTCATTATTGCCTTATTTGCTGGTTGTCATGATGTTAAAGTTGCTGATTTTAGTATTTTATGTTTAATAGATTTTGCTCAGATATCATATTTTGAGTGACTGTGACATTGTTTTATGAGGAAAATTTGTCTAATAACATACACTAAAATATATGGATACTTTTGCCTGCAGAATCCCAATAACAAGAAGGAGATCTTTTGTGATGAGAAGCTTAAGACCATTTTTGATGGAAAAGAAAAGATTGGTTTCCTGGAGATTGGGAAACTATTAACCCGCCACTTTGTGAAGACTACCTGACCTCTATTCTCGTATTTGGCCTTAGGTTGCCCAACCAACATCAAGCTAGCTCTTCCGTCTGTTGTCGGATTTACCGCACAAGTGAAAGTATCGTTAACGAGTAATAAACTGAACTCATTTCAGTGTATGTTCATGTTTTGCTATTTGTTTTGAGAGCTGAACTCTCTGGGGTGGGCTTGCTTGCAGCTGAGAAAGTTTCTAGCTGGATTTGTGTAAAAATTTAGTAGGGACTAGGGATTGAAAAGCCATCATTTTAGTTTTACTGTTAATGGTGACTGGATCTTTGATCAACTAGTAGTTTAATCATTCAACTATGAGGAAACCATTGTCGATGTTAACATTCGAAGTTCACTCTTATAAGCTGCCTTGTTTATGGGTGAGGCAAGCAGTGTCAGTAGAGTTTTCTAAGTTGGGTTACTCTTGCAATGTTTCTAGTTTCCAAACAAATAGTAATGGTCGGATCAGGGTGCTGTTTTCACCTATAGCCTATAGTCATCAACTATGTTAGCCGGATTTGGGAGTGATCCGATACAGGTATACTTAATTTTTTCCAAGTTTTTTCATATATTTGGAGTATCATACTCATGTCAGAATATGTTCGGACATAGGTTCTGATAGGGATACTTTAGAGAAAATGAAGAGTCCAACTAAAGTAGGTCATTAGTGATTTTCAATGGGGGGATTGTGAAATTACATATGGCCAATTATTCCATAAGGTATTTGAAGAAAACTTGTTTCGTTGGCTTTTGTATAAAGATATTCGAACTGTACAATTAGTAGCAAAAATATGCCTAGACTTTATAACAGTTTATCGGGGTGCCTCTATTCTTCTGGCCTACTCCCCCAGGGTAAAAGCTTTAGGCCTTTCTCTTTTTCCCAATCAGACCATTCAGATTAAGGTAACTTGAATCAATGTTAACAAGGTTGAGTATTTATGTACTGCAGCTGGTGAATCGTTTTTGCTTCTTTCAAAGTTCAACAATGCAGAATAATGAGACAAATAAATCAAGGATTTATAGAGCTTAGGTCCGTTTAACATTGCTGTTGGTACAGTTTTTGAAGTTTAAAAATTACGTTTGCGGTGAAACGTAATACTAAATGGGGTAAAAAAATTTGATTTTTGTAGTTTAGCAATTCAAATAAAAAAGCCAAAAAAAATAGAGTTTTTGAGTTTTAAAAGTTGGTTTTTGAATAAAATGGTTTTATTATCTTCATATCTTTACATTTTTTATTATTTTAAACATTTTTTTTTTTATATTTCAATTTTTCATAATAATGTCAAACATTTAAAAAATTTTAAATCATAATTTTTCATCGCACCTTAATATTTGTAATTTTGACTGCGTTTTTTTTTTTTTTTTTTTAACAACAAAAACTACTTTAAAATATTCGCAAGTGTACTGTACAAGGAACAATAATAGGTGCAAAAAGTTCATTGACAAATCAATATTAGATGAAGAGATCAAAATTTTTGTTTTCTTTCTTTTCAGTTGAGTATCTCAGACTTGATTAGTTGAGGAGATGATTTATCCATTGCTCTACAACAGTGGGAGAATTATGAGATAATTGGCTTTAACAGATGTAATACAGAATCAAAAAAAGACACGTCACAATAAAAATAATAATAATGTATTAAATATAAATTTTTTTCTTAAAATAATACTTAAATAATCTTTAATCGGTACTATAAACAACCGTTATCTGGACCTTTGATAAAAACTCCACTTCTGTGAGAGGCAAAGGAGGCTTAACAAGGTTGAAAGGCTGCAGCTTAAGATTCACGAGTATTGGGATATGGATTCATTCAAATTCAAAAAAACCCAATACTAATTTGGTTGAAAACATTCTCTCTTGCCCATCTTGGCAAATAGCCTATTTTGACTTTGTTTAACTGTTTTTTGAGGTTGGTTTGTAAATAAACAGAGTGTTTAACGAATATTTGATTCCTGTTGGTTATCAAGTTAAATGAATTATTTTGAATAAAATTTTACGATTCATTTATTAAACAAATTGATCTCAAACAATGTATTTTCAATTTTTTTATGGTTCGATTATAAAATCGTTAAACATATGATTTAAAACTCGTTCAAAGATAGTTTATGATTAAAAAAATAATATAATTAATAATATTAATATATTTAGTATTATTTCATTTATTTTATAATATATAATTTTTATTTATTATTTTGCCTTCTACTTATTTATTTTATTATTCATGAATATATTTTTAATAAATTTATTTAATTTAAACAAATCAAACTCGATCACGTTTAATTTTAAACAAATCAAACTCAACCAATCTAAAAAAATAAATTAACAAACACTAAAAAAAAACTATTATTAAGTCCTTTTCCTGAATATAAAATAGACACTCAACATAGCTAAGTGAGCCCATCCCCAATACAAAAAACAAAGCCAAGTTCCCATCACAAAAGTCTTAGGAAGTTTTAACTGCACAATAATTTAGCTACATTTCCAAGTTTCTTCATCTCTTTCTCTCTCTAGATATCTCCTTTTTCTTCCTGGTGAAAGTGAAGCTTTGGCCATGGTAGGACAATCAAGGAAATGGATGATATTAGTTGCAACAACATGGATACAAGCTTTTACAGGGACAAACTTCGATTTCTCTTCTTACTCTTCAACATTTAAATCAGTTCTTGGGATATCTCAAGTTCAGCTTAACTATTTGTCTGTTGCTTCAGATTTGGGGAAGGCATTTGGTTGGTGTTCTGGGGTTTCTCTAATGTATTTCCCATTGTGGGTAGTCATGTTCATGGCTGCTTTCTTCGGGCTTTTTGGCTATGTTCTTCAATGGCTTGTAATCAAACAAGTTATTACCCTGCCTTATTTCCTGGTTAGTTCTCAATCTTTAAAGCCTTCATGGTTTTAGTAATTATAAGGAGTGGAATAAAATGATATGGGAAAGAAAATGCTTCTTGTTTTCTTTTGTTTTAACTTGAATCTATACTTGTTTAAATTGCCTGGTTTCTCTGCTTTCTGGGATTTTTAATCTGTTTTTTTTCACTGAATTTTGCAGTTTTTTTCCATTTGCTTTCAATTTTTGTTCTCTATTCAGGATCTCCTGCTTTCCTTTAGTTTTTTTCTTCTTCTTCATCTTGTTCCCAGGGGTAGGTGGGGGTTTACATTACAATAAGTACTTTTCCTTTTCTTCTCCTTTTGATATATTTTCCCTTTTTTACTTTCTATAATTGACAGAAATAAATTAGTGAACCTCACTCCATACAAAACCAAACATTACCACAAGCTGAAGTTGGTTCCTAGTAAATCTAACAATGTAAGTTTAAGTTTGGCAAATGGAATGTAAAACGAACTCGTTTTAATCCAATTGATTCATGCCATTATCTTAATTTTAAGAGACGATATTCAGTAGATCTAAGTTTAAATACCAACACCTGTAATTCTTTCTCTTATTCTAAATTACTGACTTCTTTGTACCAAAAAAAAAATGGAATGTAAAATGTAGGGTAAGCAAAATTTTGGTTAACCGAATGAGCCGACCGAATTCGGTTCATTCGATTCAGTTTGTTCGGTTTCGGTTTTATTAGATTATTTAATTTGGTTTAATTGGTTTATTCGGTCGGTTTGCAATTTTTTATTTCTAAACGGATCGAATAAATCGATAATTAATATTATTTTTATATAAATATATCCAAACTCAATCCAAAATCCAACTCAATCTAATCCAAAAATAAACTAACCCAATCCAACCCAACAGAAAACCCTATAATCCAAACTTTTAAAGTAAAACCGAAAAAATCAATCGTACCGAATTTAATTCGGTTCGGTTAATTCAGTTTTGAGATGTTTTTTGATTCGGTTCGATCGATTTTACAAATTAATTCATTTTAATCGATTTTCAAAATTTTAAAATCGAATCGACTTAATGCTCATCTCTAATAAAATGACCACATCTGATTCAATTAGGTGCGGTGGTTGTGGCTGGTTGTTGGAGAAGTAAAGAATAATTTTCAAACCTTTCTAGAACCTTTCCTCATCCTTTAGACGCCCTCAGGACTATATGAGGAAGCCACTCCAATACCAAGATAAAGATTACCACTTTTGGTATGGGACCAAATATTTTGCCCCAATTGCTTTTCCCAACTAATTTCTGAATCACATATTTCAGTTTATGTTATCCAGATTTTTCATTTTTTTAGAAGTATTTGTGTCCGACATATATTTGTATATGGGTATGATCTTTCAAATATATGAAAAAACTTAAAAAAAAATTTAAATATACCCGTATTGAACACATACCCGTATCTAACACTTATTTCTGAATTAAGTAACATAGATTTCAGTTAACACCAGAGAGACAAACAAATAGTAGGAAAGTTGTCCAATTCTTTCTGCTGGAATTAACCACATATATGTAATGCAGCTATAGCTTTTTCTTTTGGTTAAACTTGCATTTGATTACTTAATTAAGCTGAATCTTTGTTAACTGGATCATCCGAGAAGCAATTACCAAAGAGTTACTTAATACTTTTACTGCATATTTTGGTCGGTAAAAAATATTTGCATAATTTGTTTATTCAAAATTTGCTTTTGGGTAAACTTTCTCAAAAGAATGTCTCAAACGATAATTTTTTTTTTTTTTGTTTTCAAGACATGTTTTAATTGAAAGAAAGTTAGGATATTTAGTTTAATGTGACAAAGATTCAGTAAAGAACTTGTTTCTAGTAAAGGCTAAGTTATCCGGACTCAGGTGAGTATCGAATACGGGTATGTGTCATTCTCCATATATTTGAAGGATCATACCCAATATATGTCAAACACAAGTGTCAGACATAGATACTTTAAAAAAAATAAAGAATCCGGTAACATAGGGTAAAGGAAATATGGGATTTTATGTTGAACCACTCGGTTTGTTATCAGATCAACTAATGTTTGGTATCTAAGGAGTAGTTAGTCCTTATATGATGTGATTGAAAACCACCGGTAACTTTTTATTTGGATCATTGTTTGCCAGGCAAGTAGGCAAACCTTCCATTCCAAGTTCCAACCTACCTTTCTTGCATTGTAAGCAAGGGCTCTCCAGGAGTCACCCTCAACTTGATACAATTTATTCAAACATTCAACATCACAATGTGAAATAAACCAGACAGCTTATGCTAGAAATGCTGCAAAAATAGCTCAACATTCTTCATATTTGACATGAAAAGAAAATTTTACATGGCATAAATAGGAAATTATGTGAAATTAAAGGATAATAAATCCCTTGTTTGCAGCCTGTGAATAAAATTATTTCATTTATTGCAGACACAACCAGGAGAGAAGGACCAAAGTGGTCAAACTCCATTAATTAGGGGAAGATACTTGACATTGAGCCAAAACTTACAAATTTATACTGACATTACTGAATGCAGTACTTTATTTTTTTTGGGTACAAAGCAGGCCACAGCTTAGGGATAGGGGAAGGGATTGCAGATACTGGGATTCGAACCCAGACTTACTGGATGCCACCTCTTAAAGGTGACTGCATGAACCAACTGAGCTAAGCTCCGGGTTCGCAGGACTTTATTTTTTGATAGAAAGAAATTCTACTGAATCCATTACTTGCAATATCTGGTGCCTATCTGTACATCATTCCATGACTCTGTTCAGTCATGTAAATCTGTTATCCATGGCTAATTCACACTTTGAGATAATATGTTTAACATAATCTAAGTTTAGTTCCTCATTATCAGTAATTAAAAGCTTAGCCTCACCCACATCTGTGCCCATCACCACCTCTCTATCTGCATGCCTGCACACAAACAAATTTTACAAGGAGTTGATGGATAATACCCTGGTGGGAAAAGAGGGAAACAGTTGCTTAAGTAAATGCATTTGATTAGTGCTGAGACACCATTCCACTGCAAACTAATCGTGTTTTAATGCGAATTCATGGCAGGTATTTCTTCTGTGTTTGGTAGCTGGTTGTAGCATCTCTTGGTTCAACACAGTATGCTTTGTTTTGTGCATCAAAAATTTCCCAACCAACAGGCCACTTGCTTTGTCCCTCACCATCAGTTTCAATGGTGTAAGTGCTGCACTTTACACTCTAATCGCCAATGCAATAAACCCCGATGATGACACCCTCTACCTCTTGTTAAATGCACTTGTGCCTCTTCTTGCATCCAGTTTAGCTCTCGTCCCAATCCTCCGCAAGCCACCTTTGCAGCTTCTATCCACTGATGCCATTACTCGGGATTCCTTCATTTTCATTATCCTAAATGTTTTAGCTGTTATCACTGGCCTATATCTTCTCCTTTTAAATTCACTTTCATCTGAAGCATTAAGGGCACGCACTCTCCTGGTGGGTGCCTTAATCCTATTGCTTCTACCTTTGTGTTTACCTGGCATTGTCTGTGGTAGAAACTGGGCTCGTCGTACTATCCATCCGAGCTTTTGTCTTAATGGCTCCGATGACCTTGAGCTCCATAAGGAATTGATAGAAAGTGATCAAAATAATAGCTTGAGTATTGAGCCATTTTCTGTAACAAACAAAGAAGGGTTCTTTGGGAAGGTAATGGAGAAAGGCAGATTAACAATGCTAGGTGAGGAACACCCTGCAAGATTGCTAGTGTCCCAGTGGGATTTCTGGCTATATTATGTGGCCTATTTCTGTGGAGGGACAATAGGGCTGGTTTATAGCAATAATCTAGGGCAAATCGCCCAATCACTCGGATACTACTCCCAGATTAATACAGTCGTGACTCTCTACTCCTCTTTTTCGTTCTTTGGTCGTTTGCTTTCAGCTGCCCCAGATTTCCTGCATGGGTATGTATTTACTGCCTATGTTGATCCGATTTTTTATTTTTCTTGAAGTACTCGTGTTCGACGCATATCCGGACATGAGTATGGGGATATGATCCTCCAAAGACCCTCCAAATACATAGAAATCTTAGAAAAAATTGAACATACCCGTGTCGGACACATATCCTTGACCGACACTCACATCCGAGTCCAGTAACATAGTTTACTGCAAATATTATATATATGCTGTTTACAAGATTGCATCAACATAAAAGAATAAGCACCACTTTATTATCTTCATAATTCATTAAATAGAGGAAAGTCATCTCCAACAGAGTTGCATCCCTTTGCATGGACTGCCCTTATTCTTTATGTTAACCCCAAGGCCATTATTAGAGTTCAATAGCCATTGAATATACAGTCTTAGGAAGCAATTCTGCGTTGAAGTTGCTTCATAACTGAACCATGAACTATAATGTAAAGCCTTTAGCTATGTTACTCAGACTCGGGTGTGAGTGTCGGACACGGGTATGTTCAATTTTTTTTAAAGATTTTCATGTATTTAGAGGGTCATTGGAGTATCATATCCCCACACCCATGTCCGGATATGCATCGGACACGGATGTCGGACACGAGTACTTCAAGGAAAATGAAGAGTCGGAGCAACATAGGCCTTTAGAGCTCACTAATCTTGCCGTTGACCACAAAGGCCATAATAGAAATCATCCCTGAAGAATTTTGGAGAATTAAAATTTTAAATTGACTTCCATAGTTAGTTGCATGTAAGCTTTTAACTCAAGAAAATGATGAAAGCTTAAATGTTTACCAATGCAGCAAGGTGCAGTTTGCAAGGACTGGGTGGCTAGCAGTTGCTCTGGTGCCTACACCAATAGCCTTCTTTTTGCTTGCTGCAGCATCAGGTAGTGAAGCAGCATTGTATATTGGCACAGCCATGATTGGATTAAGCTCCGGATTCGTATTCTCAGCAGCAGTGTCCATCACATCGGAGCTATTCGGACCTAATAGTGCGAGTATCAATCACAACATCCTCATTACCAACATTCCGATCGGATCACTCCTGTATGGTCTCCTTGCAGCTTTAGTATATGATTCGAATGTGAAAAGTTCTACCAAGGAAAATGCATTGGAGGAAGCAATGGTGTGCATAGGTAGGGACTGCTATTTGCGGACATTCATATGTTGGGGATGCATTTCCCTGTTAGGCTTAATCTCAAGTTTTCTGCTTTTTTTAAGGACCGGGCCTGCTTATGACGACTACGAAAGGAATAGAAATCGAACACAGTTTTCGTAAGACTATATTTTCCTTTCATAGGATCTCATATTTCTAATGTACTTGAAAGGGTATAAGGATTCCCAGCAAATTTGGGAAAAAACCTGAAGGGACAAATGATTCATTGGATCATATATACAACTAACAGAGTGTCTATCCCATGGTAGTCGGTACCGTGTCGGTCGTATCAGCCGATACGTATTGATTTTGAAGAAAAACGAAACGGTACTAATATCGTATCATTTTGATTTTTGTACCGATCCATACAGGTCTATATCGGTAGACTTGTACTGATTGGTATAAGATACTCTATCCTCTTCAGAGGAGGCAGGGGCAATGCAAATGTTTCTAACAACTAGAGAATGATAAAGAAAAAAAAAATTGCTTAGATTATGACTCGTTGAATTCATCTAAAGGCAGATTAGGTTTTAGCTAGTTTTACCAGTTATGGTTGAACCTAGAGGTGCTCATGGGCCGGGCTTACACTCGGAAAAAAATATTTTTCCTTGTTCAAACCCGTTTCGAGCAGGGCTCGGGTTGGTTCATAAGCACATTTCACTATTCATACGTTATTAAAATATTAAAAAATTATTTTTATATTAACATTTGTATATTTTTTATAATTAAATTTAAATAAAAAACATTTTTTAATTGTTGAATAGTAATTCTGGTCGGGTCGGGTCAGTTGTAATTACAAATATTTTTTACCCAAGCCCGATCCAAATCGAACGGGTTATCCAATCCGAACCAAACGGTTATCCGACCTTTGAGCATGTAGCTGAACCCTTGGCTATTCTCACAGTTTTTGTTACCATTGTTTTGTTGCTCAATTGACCCATTGAATCTAAAGAAGTTTGCTAATTAATTAATTTAATCATTATAATATTTAATATTTAAAATTCAAGCTTATGACTCATGAAAAAAAAAAAAATCAAGCTTTGCAACTTTTGTTGTGCTGGGTTATTGAAACAAAAATATTAAAATAATAGGGTTGAAAGGAAAAATCGAAAATTGAAAATCGATTTGAATTGTAATGTTTTGTTTGGTTGGAATCAATCTTTAATTAAATTGGTTTTAATTTGGGTAATAATTAGATTTATTCGATTTAATTTTGATTTAATTCACAAATTAAAAAATTATAATTATTTGAATCAAGCCAAATTATATTTTTAATTTTTTTATAATATAAGAATACTTTATTTTTAAATTAAAAAAATTTAAAAATCGATTTAAAGTGATAAAATTCCATTCGATTTTCAAAAATAAAAAAAAATGGAACCATTATCACCTTACAAACTTAACTTCAGGTTATCCGATGGATCCTTCATCTAGAGGTGAGAAAAAATTCGGTTAATCGGCAAATCGATCGAATTCGATTTATTCGATTTTGGTTTTATTCGATTTATTCGATCGGTTTGCGATTTTTTATTTTTAAACTGAATCGATCGAATAAACTGATAATTAATTAAAAAAATAATAAATAATATTATTTTTATTTAAATATATCCAAACCCTAAACTCAATTCAATCCGACAACTCATAACTCAAACAAATAAAAAACCAATAACCCAAATCTTTAGAGTAAAACAGAAAAAACGATCGAATCGAACCGGTTCAATTTAGTTCGATTAGTTCAATTTTGAGATTTTTTTGATTCGGTCAATTTTACAAATTAATTCAATTTAATCGATCAAAATTTTAAAACCGACGAATTATCCTACCTTCATCCATTTAGAAAACCTAAAACTATCGATTGGGCTTTGTGGATGTGAATTTGAGATTGATCACGACCCGAGTACATTTAACCAAGTTACCAAACGGATCCCCAATTTAAACCTTCTCTTTAAAATTTTAAAATTCCATTGTAGATCTTCAAAGTTTGAAGCCCCAACTGAGCTTAAGAAACAGAAAAGAAAAAAAAAAAAAAATGGCAGCGAAACAAATGGAGGAAATTCAAAGAAAATTATCAATGTTAAATTACCCTCGAGCAAATGCTCCAGCTCAGTCTCTTCTCTTCGCCGGCATGGAACGTTACGCTCTTCTTGAATGGCTCTTTTTTCGGTAATTTCAATTTCAACAATCAATTTTTTTTTTTGTTTTCCTTTTCTTTTTGTTGAGATTTTTATTTGATTGCTATTTTAATTTGGGTTAAATTCAGGCTGTTAGGGGATAAGTCACCGTTTTCCCAACAAAATTTGCAAGGGGATGCTATGGATCGTGATGAAGAAACTTCTAGAATCCAATGTAAAGTTCATTATCTCTTGAATTTATACTTCTTTTTCTTTTTCTGGATTTTGGGTTTTGTTGATTATTTTGTTTGTTTTGGGGAAATTGTTAAAATTTGCAGATTTGGCTGAGATTGCGAAATTTTTGGGTATTACTACTACAATTGATACAGAAGTTATCCAAGTAAGCTAACTCTGATTCTAAGTTACTATTTTTAGAGGCTCTCTTTGATAGTTTGTTGTAATTCTTTGAAAGTTGATAAAAAAGAATGCAACACTTGTTCAAATATAATGATTTTATATGAAAGTAGAACAAATCATGCGTTTTGTCATTCACAAATATTGGAATTTTAGACTTTAGTTATTATATACTTTTTATTCGAACTCCTATTTTGTTCCTTGGCTTCTGGATGTAAAAGTAGTAAAAGTAACAATCTGTCAGAACTTAAGTGAAATAAGTGGCATTTTTTTGTAAAGTGCTGGATTCAGGCCTAGTATTAATGCCCACAGAATAATTTGGCATTTTGCATCTTGTTAGGTGAAGAGAGACACAAAGAAAACAAAGTTACTAATGATGTTCAAAAGTAATGTTTTGGGCAGTTGACATTTGAAATCTGTGGCTTTTTTCTTTTCTTTTCAAATTTGGGTTTTTGTTATGGCATATTATGTCCTAAATTATGAATGTGAGATTGGTTGGACATGGTTGGTTTAGAGATGAACAAAACCAACAATACAAACTTGGACTTTTTTCCCTCGAACTATTAGAAAAAATATTTCCTAGCTCTGATAGGAGACTTTGACATTTTTGAGAAAGTACTGAGAAGTATAGAGGTTTATCTCTTAAGTTTGATGAATGTCTCAATGGGGCAATGCAAGGAGCATTGATTATGACTGTAATTGGATGAATCCTATGTCATTTATAGTTTACTCTTGTTTGTATAGCACATCTGAAACTTTGTATTTCCAAGTTTTGGCACAAAAAATAACATGGTTCTTTCCAGGGACGAGGAAGCTATGAAGATCGAACTGAAATGCTTCACCTTATTGTTGATCTGGTGGAGGCAAGCATATGTGCAGATAATCCAGAATGGAGGTACAGATGATATGGAGTTCAAATTACTTTAATTCTCAAAGAAGACATGTTCATTTCCCTATGTTTATATCATTTCTTTTGTTTCAATCATTGCTTTCAATGTTAGTCTGGTATCACAATATTATTTCTTTTTCCAAAATTTGCTTTACATTCTTTTGCAGTGTGGATGAGCAGGTAGCAAAGGACATACAACTAATAGATGCTATTGCAGAGAAACAAGCTCTAATATTCTCTGAGGAATGCAAGTTGTTCCCTGCAGATGTGCAGATTCAATCCATATATCCATTGTAAGCAGCCTCTCTTTTGCCTTATTCGTGTCCACATATTTACCTGATTCTGTTTTTCCTGTTTCTCTTCTATTTGCAGTACTATTTAATGTAAATATAAGTCAAACTTCCACTTTCTTCCTTTTGAGATCTGATTCTCTCTCAACTGATCATTGATCAATAAAGCCCTAGATTCATCTAAATTGCTGATTGTCCAATAATTGCCTATATGTTGCTGAGGATCATCTTCAAGACTGCCCTTGCCGGAGAGCTGGTATTTATTGCCGTGATAAAGTACTCATGTATCAAGCCCAAATGTGTGATTGAGCCTAAGAGTTGCTTTTTTTGCCCATTTCTTGATAGGACCATACCATATTGCTGTCATAGTAGTCAACATCTCTTGGGACTAGCACTGGATAGCGGGGCTTCTCTTAGTATATGTATCTACTGTCTATTTAAACCAAAATATGAAATTGTCATATGTCATGGACTGTTGGGTTATAGAATTAATTTCCTGCTAGTCCACTAATGCTACTAGCCTCCTGCCTCCTTTATTAGACCCCACTCCTACTTCTACTGCAATTTTACAATTTAAGATGCTTATATAGTGCTTTAGCTGAACTGTTAAGCTATGAAGATCATGCTCCCAGTATAGGTACCATTACAATTAAAAATGATCCTATATTGCAATTGATGACAATTTCAAACTGAGTTAAATGCCAATCCCATGATATGTAGTCTGCTATCAGTAGATGTAGTGACATTGTCTTCCTTTAATCAAGTTTGTTTGCAGACCTGATGTTTCTGAGCTGGTGTCAAAGCTTTCAGAACAGTCCAAGATACTCTCAAATCTTCAGCAAAAAGTTGATGACTTGGCATCGAAGGTACTAGCTCCTTAGCGCATGGTTCAACATGTTTTTCGAGTTCTATGTTTGTGTCTGTTTATTCATTTAATACCTGGTAGTGCAGTGGCGTTTGATCAACTTGATGTTATAGTTTGTAAGGCATCTTTTCACTTTATGTGGTGTTTTTATTGGGAATAAAGCATTTCCACCATTCATTTACTCTTAGGCCACATAGGAATTTGTTTTTGCTTAAGATGAAAATACAATATTTAGCATCTGTCACCAAGCTTACTGTTTTGGGATTTTCAAAAGCGGTGTTATTGTGCTTCTAATATGTAATTGATCTCCAGTTATATGGAGCATTGAAGGTGGTTATTCTGTTACCAGACTGTCAACACTTGCTCTTGTAATTTAAAAACTTCCCCCACTTCGAAGATACTTTTTTCAATGTTCCGAGGCTACATGGTTTTCTAAATTATTTTGTTCTTCTACCTGTGAATTGTCCCAAAATTTGATTCCTGCTGTATGTTTAGACATCCATAGTTTTTTCTTTTTGTGTATGTGTGTGTGTGTGTGTTTGTATTTGTGCATGCTCATGTGTCTCTTACTAATTACCCATGTTTTGTTTCTTTTTAATTTCAATTCTTCCCCCCCCCCCCCTTCTAGCATGCTTACAACCCTGACGAGGAGTATACAGAAGTGGAATCTAAACTGCGGGCACATTTGGAATCTTTTCTTGAAACTGCAAGATCATTCAATATTATTTACACCAAGGTCTGGCTTGCTGTTGCTTTTAGTTGATAAGCTTATAATGTTTATTCTCACCTATCTCCTATTTTAAAGAACAGTCAAT
Source organism: Fremontodendron californicum (assembly GCA_030761205.1). Taxonomy (NCBI): domain Eukaryota; kingdom Viridiplantae; phylum Streptophyta; class Magnoliopsida; order Malvales; family Malvaceae; genus Fremontodendron; species Fremontodendron californicum. Next base: position 3,661,776 of record JAULJL010000047.1, read on the forward strand.
TGAAAGATCTTGCTACATTTATGTCTTAATTAAATATGCTCTTTTTCTTCATGCTATTGGCAGTGTGTAGTGGCATAACATGGAATGATGTAGCCAAACCCCATTTAGGTGGGGTTACGGGTTACTTTGTTGATTTTTAGTTAATATAATTTCTTGTTTTGATGTTCCGAATCCCTATAAAGAAGGTTCTTAAGGGAAAAGCTTTTGGTTTAATTTCCAATGTGTAAATGGTGTGAAGTTTAATTGACTTCAATTACACTTTGGATCTGCACAAAACCTTATTCTAGCATGTATTCATTTATCTCGGCAATGTGATGTGTTATGCACTTAATATGATCCTTATGGATTAAAAAACCGGACTGGACAGTTGAACTGGAAACTGGCAAGTTGTCCGGTCCGATACACATTTGGAATCTTTTCTTGAAACTGCAAGATCATTCAATATTATTTACACCAAGGTCTGGCTTGCTGTTGCTTTTAGTTGATAAGCTTCTAATGTTTATTCTCACCTATCTCCTATTTTAAAGAACAGTCAATTGAAAGATCTTGCTACATTTATGTCTTAATTAAATATGCTCTTTTTCTTCATGCTATTGGCAGTGTGTAGTGGCATAACATGGAATGATGTAGCCAAACCCCATTTAGGTGGGGTTACGGGTTACTTTGTTGATTTTTAGTTAATATAATTTCTTGTTTTGATGTTCCAAATCCCTATAAAGAAGGTTCTTAAGGGAAAAGCTTTTGGTTTAATTTCCAATGTGTAAATGGTGTGAAGTTTAATTGACTTCAATTACACTTTGGATCTGCACAAAACCTTATTCTAGCATGTATTCATTTATCTCGGCAATGTGATGTGTTATGCACTTAATATGATCCTCATGGATTAAAAAACCGGACTGGACAGTTGAACTGGAAACTGGCAAGTTGTCCGGTCCGATACACTATATAAAACAAGGTATTAGCTGAACCGGTAAAAAACTGGTTTGATATTGATATATATATTTTATTTATTTTTTCAAAATTCTTTTGTAATTGATGAGATTTGAACCTTTAACCTTTTAGTTATATATTAAAGAGCATATCATTAAGTTAAATACATATTTTTATTAATTATTTACTATATTTAATTTTTATTTAATATTAAAATTATTTTTTAAATATTTAAAATCTTGTTTAAGTGAACCGGTCAGTTGAACCGGAAACCGGAGGTCTAACCTGTTTGACTTCCGGTCCCTTGATGATCATTGACTTCTTTTGCCCTAGAATTTCTCTGTAGAACTTGTCATATTTTTCTCTGTTAGTGCATGTTTCTTGAATCATCTTAAATTTTGAAAGTTTTCCTTGTAGGAAATTCGTCCATGGACACACATGATGGAGGTACCACAACTTCATGGGTTCGGGCCTGCTGCCAATCGCTTGTTGGAGGCTTACAAGATGCTTTTAAAGGTATCTCAATGCTGATTCTATCTTTGTCCTAATTTATGGTATAGGAAGATGAAACTTTTTTTTTTCAATTCTTTCATAAGCTTAGCTATATAAATGATTCGGGTGCTTGTCTTTTGATTTAACATCTCCCCCCCTTTCCCTGTTCTCTTCTTTTGATGTTGCCTATATTGTTTAGGAAGACGGTTTTGCTAACACTGTTATTGTCTGCTTTCACGAGAATGCATATACATGTCTGCCCATGTGTGTCTAAACATGCAAGAACGAGGTAGACTTACGTGGACTAATGTGCTGAAAGGAATACTTTCACCTAACATGTTTCACCTAACACTGTTATTGTCTGCTTTCACGAGAATGCATATACATGTCTGCCCATGTGTGTCTAAACATGCAAGAACGAGGTAGACTTACGTGGACTAATGTGCTGAAAGGAATACTTTCACCTAACATGTTTCAGCTAACACCTCTCTTTCCTCTCACATCAATCTGAATTGGTAGAGCCAATTAATTGTAGCATACAACCACTCTTAATATCTTGCTTTCAATAATCGGTATTCAGATCTAGATTTTAGAAGTTTCAATTGATAGCGGTCCTAAATTCATCATATGTTAGAAAAGTGAGATTAATCAATTTGAGGAAAGTTGGATGAATGATCGATAAAGCTTAGATAGGCCAAATCTAAGTTAGCTGGCTTGCACGACTTTGGATTATATACTTGCTACTTTGTTTGATAATTAGCTTGCTCATAAGTCCTTATTCTGCATTGGATCTTTAATATGCATAAAATGTCTGGAAGACCTGCATGTTTATGTGTCATGCAAGAATCATCTGAATTTATTATGGCAAGAGAAAATATCTAAATATGATGTACATAAACAAATGAGAGCATGCACACATACATAGGGAGGGGGAGATGCCAATGGGGGTTGGTTGAGTTGGTAAGGTTCGAATACTTCGCTTGTAAGGCCTAGGTTTGAATCCTGCTTCCGGCTGTATCCCTTGGTGGACGATTGTAAATCCAATGTACGTCCTCATCGAGACCTGCACTATGCCCTAGTCCTGGAATGAGGTATAGTCTCCTCTCACCTAAACTTTCAAGTACCTAAAAAAAAACAGCAAGGGGCAGATCAGGTTGGAAATAATGCTTGATATACACTAAGATGGCTCATGATATATCCCATCATCACTTCATATAAGTTTCAGACTTTAGTCCTAGATTATTTGATAGTTTTCATATTTGTTCAACATTTTAATTATCCTTCACATATTCTGGGGTTGTAAGAAAACTTGAGATTCCTTTGCTTCTGTGGCAGTTCCTGGGCAACTTGAGGAATCTTAGAGACTCACATGCTGCTCTTGCGGTTGGATCGTCTGAAACAGTTGCTGGTGAACCCTCTTCTGTAACAAGAATTATTTCTGAGTGCGAGTCTGCATTGACATCCTTAAATTGTGATCTTGGAATTCTCTCGGCTTCTATTGCTCGCGAGAAAGGCGAGCAAGGGCAGCAAGTAAATTTACGATGATTATAACTAGACGACAGTAAGAAAGTACTGACAGAGTATCTCTCCGTGTCGAAGAGTGTGTATGTTCCCTTAAAAATGCACCATTTTATGAGCTCGGATTCGTATTTGGATTGAGACCTGGGTGTTGAGAGCTGGCCTCATATGATGCAAGTTGTTCTGGATTTAAAAGCATGGTGATCATCAAAGGATGGAGTCTGAATTGATATTTTTGGGTTGATGTAGATGTAGTAGCAACTTTTGATTCATAAGAGTTATTATTGCATGTGTGTGAATCTGACATTCTTAAACTGTGATATTGGATTCTCTTGGCTCAATCGTTTGTAAGCAAGGTGATTCATATCATCTACAATTAGAATACAGTAATTTTACTGTTTGATTGCTTGAATCAATGCACAGTTGGCTGGTTACAAAACAAGTTTCTACTTATTAGAAAATGCTAAAGTTTTTTACTTTTGAAACTCTGTTACGGATTTTGCTGACCAGGGCATTATTTAAGATTATTATATATAGTAATATTTTCACCTAATGTATTGGAGATAATGAATAAAGTTATCAACTATTGTATTTAATACAAATGTTATCACTATAAATAGTATATTAGTTAAACAATGCTTTTAGGACAATTGTTAGCAAAACCTCTCTATTATTAACCTTTCTACATCGTCTCCTTTTGTTTTTATTGTTAACATTTCTATTGTGAGTAGATCTGCTTATAGATCGGGTCGGGCTGTGGTTTGAAATTTTTTTATTTCCTTTACCTAGGTCGGACCTTGGACAAGTTCTGACCGTTTGTTTTACTGTTTAAATAATATTAAAAAATTATTTTTATATTAATATTTACATATTTTTATAATTAAATTTAAATAATTTATTTTATTTTATTATATAAACAGTGATTCATGCCAAGTCTGCTCGAATTGAAAAAAAACTCTATCCAAGTCTGATCCAATATGGGTCGGACTTGTCAGGATAGACTATTCAACTCTTAAGCAGGTCTAATAGTAAGTGGAGAAATGAAATCTAAGTAAAAATGAAATTACAAGTTGTATTTATTCATGAAAAGAGAGCTTTTGAGAAATCCACTAATGTTATTGGTATCCAATGTTAACCAAAATATTTGCATTTAATTAAAATAATCTGGATCCACATAAATCTAACTAATTAATTGTGTGTTATCAAGCAAAATTAATTTAGAAAGAAATTACCAACAATGTAAAATTGCTTTTCATTTGATAAATTTTACTTTGCTTAGATTTAAATTCAAGGTTTTCAAAATGGAATCGCGTTTTAATGAAAAATTCTATTTTGGATACATTTAAATTCAAGATTTTCAAAATGAAGTCAATTAATCAAATATAATTTATAATATTTCTTTTGTTTAACACTATGTTATTATTTTTAAACTATAAATATATATTTTTTGGTGTCAAACATTAAGTTTCAAGAATTTTGATCAACTATTGAAGCCAGCCTACAACCAAGCTTCCTTTGTTTTATTGTATATTCTCCCCTCTCTAGGAAATGTTGAGCTAAAATTGGATAAATATAAAAGTAAAATAATCTTGTCTTTTTCCTTCTAAATATTCTTCAAAATTTCTAGACCTACTTAATATGCTTTCAATATATGAGTTTACATGGATTTTTATTTTTCTCTTTTTGTCTTCAACATATATAATTTGCTTTATCAGAAAGATTTTAAAAAATTAAATATATCTCTATCGGATATATATCCCTACCCGACATTTATCTCCGAATCCGATAACATAACCTATAATTGCACATAAATTCAAAGGTATGAACGCAAAAATATAAAAATTTTACGTTCCCATTGCCTTTTGATACTGAAAATTCGTATATACAAAAACAATGGCAATAAATCACAAAATATTTTCGAAATAATAATCAATCTAATATTTATTATCAAAACTTTAATGCCAAGTCAAAAAGGTCTCATAATATATAACATCAATTTCATATATAATAATAAATTTTTATTATAGTAAATTAATCAGTACATATCAAAGTAATTTTAGTCTCTTAATACCAAAAATAAAAAAAAGTAATTTTAGTCTCGTCAATAACCTAAAAATGTTCTCAATATTCATTTTATGAAAAAGATGGTTAGATTAGATGAATTCAAGATTTAACCCAATTGGTTCATGCAACCATCTTTAAGAGGTGACATTCAACTGGTTTGAGGTTCAAATCTCAATATCTGCAATCTTTATAAAAAAAACATGATTAGATAAAATTGTAATTTAAGGAGGTTCATTTAGCAAAAAGTTCATGTAACAAAAATGGAAATTAAACAAATCAATTATGCCATTAAAGATATTTACAATGTGATTTGGCAAAGTCAACAGAGAATTAATGTGCTGTGGAGAATTAAAGATGGAAAATCATTATTTCATGAGAGAAATAAAAAGTCCACCCCCCCCCCCCCCCCAAGATTTTATGGTTCTAAGAATCTCAAAAAGATTCATTCAAGAAAGGAAATGCATGTCAAATGTATCTTGTCAAATTATATATATTCATATACTTTGTACTACAAAGGGAAATGGAATTGACTGTCTTTTTGCTCATTATTTCACCATAAATTATTCCTTAAATTTCTGAATCTTAATTTATTTTTGTCTCAATTCATCTCTCCTTTCAACACTATAAAATAAATCCACCAAAGTTCAAGTTCTTGACACCCAAACCAGCAATCCTCTCAATCTTCTTACATTAACAATGGCTGCAGCTATTTTTTTTGCCATCCTTGGTCTCTCTAGCCTTTGCCTTATTGATGCTCAAAAGGGTGGTTTCAGTGTTGAATTAATCCACCGTGACTCCCTTAAATCTCCCTTTTACAATCCCTTGGAAACTACATCTGATCGTATTACCAATGCCTTGCGTCGTTCCTTTAATCGTGTTCATCGTTTCAAATCAAATTCTGTGTCAACAATGGCAGCCGAAGCCGATATAATCGTCGATTCGGGCGAATACCTAATGAATATATCACTTGGTACCCCAGGTTTCGATATTGTTGCTATAGCTGATACAGGAAGTGATCTTATTTGGACTCAATGCAAGCCTTGTTCTCAGTGTTTCAAACAAGATGCACCATTTTTCGACCCTAGTGAATCATCCACTTACAAAACGATTTCTTGCAGCGCAAGTCAATGTGAGAGTCTTGAACGAAACTCTTGTTCTAGTGATAATTCTTGCCAATATTCAGTCTCTTATGGTGATAATTCCTTTTCAAATGGTGATCTTGCTGCTGATACACTCACTTTGGCTTCAACAACGGGTCGACCCGTAGCTGTTCCGAAAACAATCATCGGATGTGGACACAATAATGATGGAACTTTCAATGAGAAAACTTCTGGTATCATTGGCCTTGGAGGTGGTGATATTTCACTTATTTCCCAATTGGGAACTTCAATTGCAGGCAAATTCTCCTATTGCTTGTTGCCTAGTTCTAAAATAGGAGAATCCAGCAAAATGAACTTTGGTTCTAATGCTATCGTTTCAGGAGCTGAAGTTGTTTCAACTCCATTGACTAAAAAATCCCCCAACACTTTCTACTTCTTAACCCTGGAAGCCATCAGTGTTGGAACCAAAAGGATAAAGTTTACAGGTTCGTCTTTCGGATCCGATGAGGGTAACATAATCATTGATTCAGGCACTACATTGACTCTAGTCCCAGAAGATTTTTACTCAGAATTGGAATCAGCCATGTCTGGTCAGATTAATGCAACAAGAGTTGAAGGTCCTCAGGGTTTGAATTTATGCTATGATATTGCTGAAAATGACATTGAAATTCCTGATATTACAGTGCATTTCACTGATGCTGATCTCAAGTTGGAGCCATTGAACACCTTTGTCTTGGTTTCAGACACAGTTAAGTGCTTCACTTTCAGTTCTATTCAAGATTTTGCAATCTATGGTAACTTGGCTCAGATTAATTTCTTGGTTGGATATGATACTGAAAAGCAGATGGTCTCGTTTAAGCCCACTGATTGCTCCAAGAATTAGACTGGTTATTATTTTATGCAATATTTTAGTTGGATTTTATGTTAAATATTTATGATTACTAGTTGTTGTTTTAATTTCCTTTGTTATCAGCACTTCACTACTGTTCAAATTTGTTGTTTCTAAAGATATTTCACTATGTTATTAAGATACAAAGATCTCTCTCTCTCTCTCTCTCTCTCTCTTTCTTTTTTTTTTTTTTTTTATTTTAGGCTTTATGTTTATCAATCTTTTGAAATTTTAGAAATGATGTGCTGTTAAAAGTTATTCTGATTATATACCTAAACAAGATTGGATTTGAGTTGACCTAGTAATTCGTATATTCATGTTGTATTTATATTAATTTTATGTGTCATAATTAGTGATAAAAAATCAGATCGTATCATCTAGTCAGAATGATTCAATCGTGAACTGACAAGTTGTTCGATCTAGCGTGATATATAGAACCAGATATATCTTGAACTGATAGAAAACCGGTTTAATTGAATAAAACTGGTAAAATATCGGTTTGATCGATTTGATTTTTTTATTTATTTAAATTTTGGTCATAGTTAATCGTGTTTAAAATATTATATATTTATATAAGTTTTGATACATTAATAATTTGTATTATATAGTTTTGACACGTCTGTGTATTTATATTATTTTTTTGTATAGTATTTTTTTTGTCATATTTAATAAATTTTTATTATATTTGTGTCGTGTAATTATATAATATACAAAATCCAAAATTACTATATGGAGAAAATAAATTTCTGCAAGCAAATGTGTAGTTGACATAATTAAGCACTATTAAAATTGTATCCGTAATGTGGCAAAATGTTATGAAAATAAAATAGAATTTACACAACAAGTAATGGTGCCATTGATTCTCTCGTAACAACGTCGATACTCTTGCCTTAATTCTTGTGATTTACTACAATTTTGGGATAAGAGAGATTTAAATTGACACTTTGAATAGGAGATGCATCCACCTAATATTGAATCAAATGCCTTCAACCAGGCTTTTTTTTTTATTTTTTTTTTATTTTTTATTTTTATGCTCAAAATAATTTGAGTCCTTTAGGAACCTTAATTTGTAGTAATTAATTTGGTTTTGAGTTATGTTATCCGGACTCAAAAGTGAGTGTCGGTCTGTCGGATATGAGTATACTTATTTTTTAAATTTGTAATATTTAAATGATCATATCTCCATACTCATATTCGAATATGTGTCAAATATAAATATCGGACACGAGTATTTAAAAAAAAATAAAAAGTCCAGATAACATAAGTTGTTAGTATTAATCATATTACCTAGTACTAGACTTGTCCGTGGACTGGATCGTGGCCCGTAAATTTTTTAATTTTCTTACCCAAGTACGATTCGGGTCTGCCCAAAAGCCCATTTTATTGTTAAAAAAATATATTAAAATATTAAAAAAATAATTTTTATATTTTATAATTAAATTTAAATAAAAACTAATTTTTTTATTTAATGAATAATAATTTGATCGGGCCGGGACGACTTGAATTAGAAAAATCCTTACCCAAATCCGATTCAATTCGGACCGGACGAATAGCCCGATCCTTAAACAGGTTTACCTAATATTTCTTTGCTAATATATAATTATATAATCTCCTATTGCTTGGTGCCAATATTTTCTTCCGAGTATGAAAAAAGCAAAATAAAAAACTTGGCAGTAATGCTGTTGTTTCAGCTGGGGTTATTTTCCTACCTTGGTTATTTCAACATCATGTTAGTGTTTTTTTTTTTTTTTTTCCGCTCAATACATCATGTTAGTGCTGATAACAATAAAACAAGAATTTACCGGTTTTTCCCATGAAAGTAGACCGAGTTAGGCAGATAACTCGATTTGATAAATTCGATTTGAATTAGATTGGATTCGAATAAAGATTTTTATAATTCAAGGGTTCGGATAATGATTTCCTGTTATTCTTATATATTATTTTGTTTTAAATTTTGGAGAATTCTAAAATAAATAATTTTTAAAAAAAAAAACATAAAGGAAGAAGAACGTGTTGAAACCGTTGTTATAAAGTGTTAGAGCCCATTGATTAAATTAGAATAAGAGTAAATAAATTCTTAATAAATTCTTAATTCACGTATACTTAATCAGAAAAAAAAAAAATCACGTATACTCGTCTTCATATACAAAACCTGTCTAAAGTTAATCTACGGCTTTTCATGTCAGCCATAATATAAAACAATTATTAAATTTATTAAAATCTTAAACACGAATATAATACATATATTAAATATATCATGTTAATTATTTTTAAACGTGTCGTATTTATTAGTCGTGCTATAATTCATGTCGTATTTTTTTTTATCTTGTTCATAATTATTAAATCCATACACCATTTTGTGTTGCAATTGGGTTGAAATGCAGCCCGTGTTAGAGTTTTGAGGTGGTCTTAAAATTATTGAGTTAACATACAAGAATTGAAGAGAAATAAATTATTGTTTTTATGGCCTCTCATCTAATCTCCAACAATAAGTAATTTATTGATTAGCAAATTATGGCCTATTATTTCTATTAAGGTGGTATTTGATATGAGGTGATGATTTTAAAAACTATGGTGATCTACATATAGGTAGTGTTTGGTATGGGATGATCATTCCAAAAACCACAGTGATCTATACATGGTGAATAGATTACTATGTTTGGTAAGTATCAGTGAGTTTACGTGACAGTGATCTTGGATCACTGAAAGTGATCAGATCGTTGCCTTGGAGGGTAATTTAATTCCCATCTAAAAAGGTGATAAACTTTTATCACTAAGATGAAGTGATATATAAAATCAACGATAGTCAATAATACCCATTTAATATGTGAATTAAAAACTTTCTCTCAAAATTATATTTATTTTATATTATAAATTTTTATATTTTCAAACTAATATTCATTTTATCAAGTTCAAAAAATAAATTTAGTGCTATTTTTTTTAATTGTTTTTAAAAAATGTTATATATATATATATAACAAATATTTTTATTTTCTTTTATTATGATTTTAATAGATATAAGTGTTATTTTCTAATTCAAATTTTTTTTACATAATTTATATTATAAATATTAATTTACTTATCAATAAATATATTTGTTAATTTTATAATTTAATTATACCTAATTATAAAGTAAATAAAAAATTACTGGTATTTTACAAATTATTATTTTTGAATAACATTAAAATCATTAACTTGTATAATTATTACAATATGCATGGTTAATTGGATACTTTTGAACAAAATAATATTTGATTTTTAATAATACCAAATACAGTGATCTTTAATTTTTAAAAATTAATGATTATTAACCAAACAAAGTGATCACAAATCACGAGTGATAAGATCACCCGAGTAATGAGAACACTTTGGTGATTAGATTACCATGGTGATATTAAAAAGATACCAAACTAGCGTTTGGTTAGATTACCATAGTGAATAGATCAGTATGTTTGGTAAGTATTCAGTGATATTACGTGGTAGTGATCTTGGATCACCGAAAGTGATCAAATCACTGCCTTAGAGGGTGATATAATTTTCATCTAAAAAGGGTGAAAAACTTTTATCACTAAGGTGAAGTGATATGTAAAATTAATTATAGGCAATATTAGCAATTTAATATGTGAATTAAAAATTTATTTTCTCTCAAAATTATATTTATTTTATATTATATTTGTTATATTTTCAAATTAATATTCATTTTACCAAATTCAAAACTAAATTTAGTGTTTTCTTTTAATTTTTTTTTTTAATGTTAGATATATAACATAATTTTATGTTATGATTTTAATAGATATAATTTTATTCTCTAATTCAAATGTTTTTTTTTACATAATTTATATTATAAATATTAATTTACTTATCAATAAATATTTTTTAATTTAATAAATAAATTATATTTATTATAAAGTAAATAAAATATTACTAATATTTTACAAATTATTATCTTTGAACAATATTGAAATCATTAACTTGTGTAATTTGATATTTTCGAATAAAACAATATTTGATTTTTAGTAACACTAAATAAAATGATCTTTAATTCTCAATAATTAATGATTATTATGTTATTAACCAAACAAAATGATTCTAAATACGAGTGATAAGATCAATCACTTCACTGATTAGATTATTATGGTGATATTTTTGTTTTGATGCTAAATCCACAATTTTATTAATCATTAGAAAATCCCACCACAACCTGGGAACCACAGATTTAAGACTGCTGAAGGACTCAACACCAGAAAGACACCCTAGCAAATAACAACAGTATCCGTTGACTCAACACCCACGGAACAAAAGCTACCAGCATGCAATGAAGTCATCTGATCTCCTTACTAAAGCTGTCATAACGATTTTTCGATCGTTAAGATAATTTTGAAAATATAAATAGAGTCATCATTATTTTTTTTTGTTTAGATGTGATTAGTCACTTATTAAAATCGGTTTTAGTAAAATATTTTAAAATTGATTAAAACATCTTTTAAAACCAATTACGAAGTCTGCGCTTTAAACAAGAGAGAAAACAAAATCGGGTTCGGGAGTCGGTTACATGCGGGGAAGGATTAGCACCCTCGCGACGCCTATTTAGAAAACAGTACCATTTAATCACGTGTTATCTTAAATCTCGATTTAATGGGCTTGACATCGGTATTTAAAACTAATTATCTTTTTTTTTTTTTTTTCAAAACATGTTTAATCTTTTTTTTAGAATTGTTATTATTTTTTTTTGAAAATGAAAGTGAACGTAAATCTATTATCGAGAATACTTATTAAATATTCCCAACACTCTTGGTGGTATTTAACGAGATCCTCTCACCTCAAGATATCTTAGAAATCACAACTGTGACATCCTTCGAATTTTGTCATCGACAATTTACATCAATTTTTATTTAATACGTATGATGCGGATATTTAAACACGGGATGCACACAATTAAGCATATAAGAAATGTGATAAATACATAATTACACGATTAAACATACGAAACATAATATTAAAAAAAACACGAGCATGGCAAAATATCAAGCACGTAAACATTCATTATTTATTCATTTCTTTATTTTGATTATTTCCATTTTGAAATGAAAACGAATTTTTTGTATTGAGTATATCGCTAAATACTCTCACCACTCGTGGTGATATTTAACGAAATTTTCTCACCTTGGGATATCTTAGGAATCAACACTATGACATCTTTCGAATTCCGTCGTGGGTAGATCACATTTCTTAAAATATTTTTGTCTTTGCTTGGAAAGTAAATTAAAATGCTTTTTATAATTATTTTCGAAATAAAAGAAATTATCTATGTAAAAATAATCCTCGAATCACTCCGATATTTACGATAATATTTTAAGTACTATTCTTACTCAGACCATTTCAAAGAACGATTGATACTCCGACCATCCCGAGAAAGAATCCGTTTTTAGAGAATTTTATTTACCAAAAATAATTTAAAAGACACATATTAATTAGAAGAATTATTATTTTATGATTTTAAAATCGAAGCAGAATAATAAAAAATATACTGTATGCTAGACAAAAATAAATAAATAATAATAATAAAAAATAATAAAAATAATAATAAAAGAAAGTAAAATCATACCTGAAAATGTCGAGAATCCAAAAATCAGAACGCCGAAATCTATCTTCGTAAAATTCTTTGTTTTTTTTCTTGACCACCTGAAAAATATCGAAAATCCAAAACTCAGAATGTCGAAATCGATAATCGTTAAGTTTCTTTTCTTTCTTTTAATTTGTTTTGATTTTCCCTTTTTTATTTTCCTTACTTTTTCCTTTTTATTCTTTTAGTTTTATTATTTTTTCTTCATTATTTTTTTCTTTTATTTTCTTCTTATTTTCTTATTTTTTTCTTCCCCTGGAGCGGGTCGGGTGCACGGACCCTGGGTCGACGCGCGAGTCAGCACGACTCGCCCCAGGGACTATAAAAGTCCTTTTTTTTTTCTTCATTTCCCCCTTTCTCTTTCCCTTTCCCTCTCTCTCTACTCTCTCACCCTATGCCTTCTCTCTAAACCCAGCCACCAGTTTGCCAAAATCCGGCGATCGAACCACTGTGTCGATTGTCGACCGTCGTCGTCGGCCGTCGTCGTCGATCGTTGCCACTCAGCTCCCAAATTTTTTTCAGATTGCTTCTTTTCTCCTCCCATTCCCTTTTCTCGGATTAGTTTTTCCAAAAACTATCCGAGGAGGCCTAGATCTAAACTCGAACCCTGAGTCTTCAAACCTCCGATCCGGCGTCGTCCAACGTCGGGTGGCCACCAAAATTCAGCCGAGACTTCCCCTCCCCTTTCTCTATCTTCTCACGGTTCAAAATATCCAAATATCCCCCGAGCCTCACGAATCTGGAAATCCGAAACCCAAGCGGCTTGTGTTGTTGTTGTTGTTGTTTTTTTTTTTTTTTTTTTGTGTTTTGTGTTTTGGTCTGTGGTTGGGGTTGCAGTGGGTCATTTTTTTTTGCTTTTTTTCTTTTTGGTTTGTGTTGGTGGTTGCCGAAAGGGATCCCGTTTGGCTAGTATGGGTTGATGGTGGTGGTGCACGGTGGGTTGGGTACTGTAGGTAGTGGTCTTCGGGACTGGCCTCTGGGTTTCCGAAATGGGGGAGCTGAGTGATGGGGTTTTTGTGGGAGGTTAAGTGTTGGTGCAAGGGTTAGGGTGGTGGAGTGAGGAGTTGCTGGCTAGGCTTTGGGGAAATAGGTGGGTTGAGTGTGCAGGTGGTTGGGGGGTGGCGTGCAAGGCATGGTGGTGTGTCGGTACCTGTCTGCTGGTGTCAGGGGGCTCCTAAGGTTAGGGTTTGATTGGTAGGGGAGGGGGTTCATATGGGGCTGCAGGGTTTGGGGTTGCTGTTGATTTGGGTTTGGTGGGGTCGGGCCTGTTTGGCCTGATGGGCCTATCGAATGGGCCAAAAGTGGCCCAGTCTAGGTTGGGCAGTGGTGCAGGCCAGTGGGCCTGCTGCTAGGCAGGCCTAATTTGGATGGAAAAATGGTTGTTGGGTTTGCTGGGCTTGGTGGCCTGGTTCGTGGTCCAGGGCTTAGCCCGGACAAAATTAGGATACAACAGCTGCCCCTCTTTGCACATTGTTGAGAATCAAGAATAGGGCAAAGATAATAAAGTCTAATTTTGTCCGGTTGATTTTTGAGATAGGCAAAAGTTCACCGTTGAGGAAAGATCGAGAGAATTTTTTTTTTGTTGATAAAATTAAAAAGCTAAAACTGATTTTGGAAATGATTTAATGACCTGAACTAAACCAGGAATCGAAATGTGACTTGGTTGAAACCAAAGTCGGAGAGTGGTATAGTCGAAACCAGTAATTGACTGAAATGATCTGGATGAAACTAGGGATTGGTAAAGTGACCTGGGGGAAAACCAGCAGTCGAAAGACGACCTAGGCGAAACCAAAAGTTGATTGAAATGATCTGGATGAAACCAGGGATTGGTAAAGTGATCTGGGCGAAACCAGAAGTTGACTGAAATGGTCTGGATGAAACCAGGGATTGGTAAAGTGATCTGGGCTAAACCCAAAAGTTGATTGAAATGGTATGGATGAAACCAGGGATTGGTAAAGTGATCTGAAACCAGAAGTTAATTGAAATGATCTGGACGAAACCAGAAGATCGAGAAAGCGATTTGGGTGTAACCAGAAATTGGAGGATGGCTTGGCGAAACCAGAAGTCGGGTAATGACCTGGGCGAAACTAGTAGAAGTCCGAAGAGTGACCTGGGCGAAACCAGAAATCGAAATAATGACCTGGGCGAAACCAAAAGTTGAAAGATGACTTGGGCGAAACCAGAAGTCGAAAAGTGACTTGGACGAAACCAGTAGTAGGAAGATGACCTGGGCGAAACCAGAAGTCGAAGATGACCTGGGAGAAACCAAAAGTTGAAAATGACCTAGGCGAAACCAAAAGTCGAAAAGCGACTTGGGCGGGCAAAACCAAAGTCGAGATTAATTCTATAACTTTTGTGACTTGGACAGAACCAACACCTGAAAGTGACTTGGGCGAAACCGAAGTCGAGGTTAATCGAAACATTTGATAGTGACTTGGGCGAAACCAAAGTCAGGCTTAATTCTAAGATATTACATGACATAATTAGTATGACATAATTAGCTTGGACGGAACCAAAGCCTGAAAGTGACTTGGGCGAAACCAAGATCGAGATTAATCTAAAATAAATTTCATTGAGTAGAGGGTTTGCATAAACCCATATCTGAAAGTGAAATGAACGAAACCGGAGTCAGGAATAGAATTGAAATTTTGATGGTGACTTGGGCGGAACCAAAATCAGGATTGTCTAGGATGCAAAATTTGAAAATGACTTGGATGAAAACGACTTCTTGAATGACTTATACTACTCCAACCTTTGAAAATGATATGGACGATACCAAAAATCGAAATGGGGGATTGACAATATTTATAGAGACTTGGGTGAAACCAAAGTCTGTAAATGATAAAGCTTGAAAGTGACTTGGACGAAACCAAAGTCTGATTCTTGAAAATTTTCATGACTTTGAATTTTGCTTATCCCTCTGGTTGTTCACATTCTACTTCCTTGGATGCTTATAACCCAACTAATGCAACGTAATGATTGTTCCAAT
Organism: Fremontodendron californicum; assembly: GCA_030761205.1. Lineage (NCBI taxonomy): Eukaryota > Viridiplantae > Streptophyta > Magnoliopsida > Malvales > Malvaceae > Fremontodendron > Fremontodendron californicum. The sequence goes on from JAULJL010000047.1 coordinate 3,677,381, forward strand.
ATCTTGATGCAAATGCGAATGACTCTTATCAAAATGTAAACATCCTGTACAAAGGCGTAAATCTTATGATACACAAAATGATGCAGATGCCCATGAATGATACAAGTGCAATGAACGATGCAGATGTTCACGAATGATACGAATGCAATGAATGATACAGATGCTCGTGAATGAATCAAATGCAAGCCAAAATCCTTCATCATTCCTGCGACTAATCCTCTTCCCAATTCACCACTATTCATATTATCTCTTTCTTGATCTCTTGGTATCATCTTGTCAATAAATGCATGTGCCAACTTTCCCTTTAGCAAAATCTTTTCTCCAACAAAACATTTCTCGTCAGAATTTGAAGACATATTTTTGTTCTTTCATCTCAGAGAATAATGATTTATCCCAATAATTCCCAGCTTCTTGATCATGAGAACTCCTGTCTCTTTCCAAAACAATTTTCATTGGTCATTCACTTTCTCCAAATGATTATCCCATATTGAAAAGTGCTCCACAAAACCTTTTATCTTTTTATTTATTTCAAAACTAGTTTTACCAAAATGTGCCCGTCTGCCGAAAACATCTAAGCCAAAATTTTCTCACAAAATGTGACATTCAACTTTTATCTGGAAAGTTTTGTAAAAAGAAAGGTGCATGCCCCTTCATCCGGGCTCGTTTAAGTTTTAAAAAAAAATGAATTTCATGAAAATAAATTTTATGAAAAAGAATCATTTTGAAGTACAAACAAATTAGACACTCTTTCTTGTCCCCAAACAATGGGGTTTAGACAAGTGTCGAGATTGACCTTGACAGATCTCAGATTTTTTTTTCTCTATGTTTTCTTTTTTGTTGATTGTTCCATCATGCTTTTTAAGAATTCAAAATTTCATCCAACGTGAGCTTGATAACTCAAAAGTATATCTTGGCGAGGAAACAATGATTGAAGCCTCATGAATATGAACATTCCTCAAGGTACAGACTCTCCAGTTCAAATAACCGTGTTTGATCAAAGTGGACTTTTGAGGTATGTAACGTAGTCCAAGGTTAAAGGCTATGAAAGAAAGGGAATGTAGGCCCAAATTATGTGTTTGAGGGTGATCAGACCAGGGATCACTTTATTGTGAGAAATTTTTTCATTTTTTGTTTTGACATTTCATCATTTTTCATTGCTTTTTTTTTTTCATTCATTGTTTCTCTTTTGGCTTTTACCTTGCTCATTTTTTTTTTTTTTTTTTACAACTTTCTGATACATAAAAAATTTGCGCTTCGGAATAAGGCATTCTTTTCTTGTCCTTGTAATAAAACTCAACAATTCATAACCTTTGAAAAGAATTCTCATCCTATTTGCCCCAAGTGTGGGGTGTGATCCCTGATCAAGGTTTATTTGAAAAACAAAGTTCATCAAGCTCAAAGGGGTAGCAAGCAGATAATTTTTTATATTTGTGAAAGAAAAATGGAAGAAGGCCATTTATCATCTCAAACACGGTCGCCTAAGTCAAAGAGTCATCCCTTGAAAAATTGGTTGAAAAAGTTCTCTTGGAATCATTCTAAATATTTCAAACGCATAATGTCACACTCAAATTTCTTTTCATTTTTCTTTCCTTTTTTTTTTTGATGCATGCTTTCATGATCTCTGCGATAGTCTGCATTCTTCACCATATTTTCAAATGATGCCCCCATTTTAATTTGCCATCCAAACATGAGTTCATGTGACAGCGAAATTTTTGGAAATATCTCAGATTCGAACTCCTAAGGTTAATGTTGAAAGAGCTGAGTTTCAATAAGTGAGGGAAAATGGTATGGCTTGAATTTGGCTTGGATAGCTTTTTTTTTTTTTTTGGTTCATTCTTTGCAATCAAAAGGTGAGTCCAGGGTAACCTCGGCAAAACGGGAGGCATCTACCTTTTTTTGTGGTTATTTCAAAATTTTTTGGATTTGGTAATATCGAAAACTATAGCTCAATCTTAATACTGATTAAATTACCAAAATTTAGATTCTTTGAAAAAGTATCGTGTTCGTCTGATTTCCAAAAGAATTTTTTTCATGTGAAACTTAGATCAATTTTTGCAAAGTCTCTTATCACTTTTTTTTTTATCTTGAAAACCTTTTTTTTATTTACAATATGGGGAACTAGTTATGTATTGCCTTATTCTAAAAACTTTCATGTTTTCAAATAAATGGACTATGGCACAAAAATGATTGAAATTGAAGTTGATTCGTTTCATGAAAAATGTTTAGATGTGATAAGAGTTCTCAATCTCATGAATGCTATCAAGATAGAACTACCAACAACCAAAATTCCCCTCAGCTGACATATTTTCCTTAGTCCAAAAATCCCTTGATGCCTCACTTAACCCTGCATGACTCTCTTTCCTCTGTCAACATTCATGCTTGCCTTAACATGAATAGGCAGCAGGCCCCCCTTGACATTTAACCCCTGTTTAAAACTCCAACTTTTCAACCTTGATGAGTGCTTGCATTTTGCGTTTTAATGACGGACAATTTTTCATGGAATGGCCCTGAATTCCACAATGATAATCACAATACGCGTTCTCATCATATCAATCCAGATATGGGGGCTGAAGAAGTACCACTGGAATTTTGGTAAGGAGCTATTTTTCAACAAGTTATAGCAACAATTCAGTGTAGGAAGAGGAAAATGGATCAAACTGATCTCTTTCTTGGACTGCTCTAGGTTTTCTTTGATTGTTTTCGAAGTTTCTTGGTCGGTTCAATGGTCGAGGAGTAGGCACAAAAGTGGGTGCAGAGACAATAGCATTCATTTGTGGTTGAAAATTTGCGGGGTAGATTGGCTAAGGAAATGGTTGATGAGGATATGAATTATGAGAAATGTTGTTCATAGCTGGATCGTAAGGATGGTTTCCAGGATAAGATTGGTATGGAGCAAATTTCTCCGATACATGATCTTCAAGACTGATGGCTTGCGCTTCTCCATTTTCTTCCTTAGCTAACCCTTCTTTCTTGGGAGCAACAGTATCACCTGTATCAATCTTCCTGCTTTTGATTGCATTTTCAATCATCTCACCAGAAATATCCATATCAGCGAAATTTCTTGAGGCATTGCCAACCAACTTGTCATAATACGGCGCTGATAGTGTACCGATGAACAATATAGTGTTTTCTTTCTCAGTGAGTAGTGGTGGCACCTGTGCTGCCAGAGCTCTCCACCGTTGGGCATACTCTTTGAAACTTTCAGTATTCTTCTTTTCCAAATTTTGCAAGGACAACCTATCCGATGCCATGTCCTTCATGTATTTATACTGAACCGAGAAAGCTTTTACCAAATCCTTCCAAGAATGGATACGACTTCATTCTAAATGATTATACCATCTCGCAGCTGATCCTATTAGACTATCTTGAAAGCAGTGAATTAGCAATTTTTCATTGTTGGTGTGGCCACCCATTTTTCGACAGAACATAGTAATGTGGGCTGATAGACACTTCGATCCGTCATACTTTTCAAATTCAGGGACCTTGAATTTTGGCGGAATCACCAAATCTGGGACCAAGCTTAGCTCATTCGGATCCATATTCCTGAAAGCGTCTATTCCATCTATGGCTTTGAGTCTCTCTTCCAACATGTCGTACTTCTATTGCACTTCTGTGTCTTCCACTTGCTTTGCCACACGTTTCTTCAACTTTTCTTGTTCTAGTGAATCATCTTGGTTTGGAACAATAACCGGGTTTGAGGGGTGAAGTCCCGAGTTCAATTGAAATTGTCCTTGGCCCTGTTGCCTTGGTAGGTAAATCGGGTCTTCGTTGTTGTTTGTTTGAGGTCGAGGTTCTCCCCTTATGATCGACCCTTCAGCAACCCATTTTCCTCGGGTCAATCTCGTCATCATTTCAAACATCTTGTCTATTTGCTCACGTGACTCCTCTTGAGATTTTGTTATCTGTTCTCGTGCTTCTTACTGAGATCTGGCTAATTGTTCTTGTACTTCTCTGTGCATTCTTTCCATCTGTTCTGTTTGCGATGCTTGTTCACTTTCCATGGCTTTATCTGTAAGCAAGTACTGTATTAGTGCCGAATGAGTGATCTTGGGTTTCTTGCTGGCTTTCAAATCTTGTACCTTTTGTTCTGAGGGTGAATTTTCTTTTGAGTGTTCTTAAAGTCAAACAGAATCTTATCTACCTCCCAATTTATTGCATGTATGCTTATGAATGAATGCATGTATGCATGTAAAAGAGAAGAATTATAAACATACTGTAGAAAGAATTAAAGAATGATTTTTTTGGGTTTTTTCTGTTAACTATTCTTTTTCGACATTTTTTTCCTTTTTTTTTTATATATTTTCTCAAAAGTCAAAACTATATAAAAAAAAAATTTACAACACTATTCCACTACAAATGAACTCTTTTCCTATTATTTCTTTTCTCATTTTTTATTTATTTCTAATTTTCAAAGAAGATTTTTTTTTATGGGATAATTTTTTTTTTTCATTTCTAAAAATTCATACAAAGGTAAATTTCAAAATAACCTAAAAATAGTAATTTTCGATATTGTTACAAATGATACATGAAAAAAGAATGGAACAGTAAAGGAGTGAAATCATCACTCAAAGTAAAAATAAATAAATTAATTAATTAATGAACATTTGCCCCAACAATATCAACTTATTCAGGCATCAAGGTGCCTCTTGGGACAAAATTTTAAACTTATTACGGGCGACGTACGTTCATCCTTACTCGGTGTACCATGCACATTTTGAATATAGAAAAAAAAGTCGAAAGTGTTCCTCCATGTGTTCCTAATTCGGTAGTTTCTGACGAAAATTCAGCATGATCCTGCTAGGCTGGTTTCATATGGCTCACTACATGAGGTTCGGATTCATAATCTAAAGGTCCTCAAATTGTTCCTCACTGTCGTCCGTGAAAGCTAGCAAGGCATCCCGATTCTTGTCCATTATAGGCTTCCAACGGAAAGGGTTCAATTTGAGCGAGAGATTTTTCACTAGCCCATGCGGAGGTTATTACCTCACGAGAGCGTAGGTACTTTACTTTTTCCTAAAGGGATATAGCTCGGGTATAAAGCTTATGTATGAAATGCACGTGTTCGTATGTGAGAAGGAACAAACAAACCTTTGACTATTTGTTTACGACCCTTTATTCTACACATCCCATAATTATTAGAATCAATAATGTATATAAAAAAAAATAAACGACATAATTAAAAAAATATGAATAAATAATTAACAAATATCAAGATATAAATGCAAGCAAAATAAAAATAAATAAAGAAAGAAATAAAATAAAGAGAATTAAAATTAAATACCGATTAAATCCATTAAATCGAGATTTTAAGATAACACATGATCAATTTGTGGCTTGACTCTCAAAGGTCCCCAATGGAGTCGCCAAGCTATCATAACGATTTTTTGACCGCTAAGAAGATTTTGAAAACACAAATGGAGTTGCCACCAATCTTCTTTGTTTAGATGTTATTGGTCACCTATAAAAATCGGTTTTAGTAAAATATTTTAAAATTGATTAAAACATCTTTTAAAACCAATTTTGAAGTCTGCGCTTTAAACAAGAGAGAAAACAAAATCGGGTTCGGGAGTCGGTTATGTGCGCGGAAGGATTAGCACCCCCGCGACTCCCATTTAGAAAATGGTACCACTTAATCACGTGTTATCTTAAATCTCGATTTAATAGGCTTGGCATCAGTATTTAAAACTAATTATTTATTTTATTTTATTTTATTTCAAAACATGTTTGTTCTTTTTTTTTTTAGAATTGTTATTATTTTTTTGAAAATGAAAGTGAACGTAAATCTATTATCGAGAATACTCATTAAATATTCCCAACACTCTTGGTGGTATTCAACGAGATCCTCTCACCTTAAGATATCTTAGGAATCACAACCGTGACATCTTTCAAATTCCATCATCGGCAATTTACATACATTTTCGATATTGTTACACGGGATGCACACAATTAAGCATATAAGACATGTGATTAAATACATAATTACACGATTAAACATATGAATCATAATATTTAAAAAACACGAGCATGGCAAAATATCAAGCACGTAAACATTCATTATTTATTTATTTATTTTGATTATTTCCATTTTGAAATGAAAACGAATTTTTTGTATTGAGCATATAGCTAAATACTCCCACCACTCGTGGTGATATTTAACGAAATTCTCTCACCTCGGGATATCGTAGGAATCAACACTATGACATCATTCGAATTCCGTCGTCGGTAGATCACATTTCTTAAAACATTTTTGTCTTTGCTTGGAAAGTAAATTAAAATGCCTTTTATAATTATTTTCGAAATAAAAGAAATTATTTATGTAAAAATAATCCTCGAATCACTCCTATATTTTCGATAATGTTTCGATTACTATTCTTACTCAGACCATTTCAAAGAACGATTGATACTCCGACCATCTCGAGAAAGAATCCATTTTTAGAGAATTTTATTTACCAAAAATAATTTAAAAGACACATATTAATTAGAAGAATTATTATTTTATGATTTTAAAATCGAAGCAGAATAATAAAAAAATAATAAAAATAATAATAAAAGAAAGTAAAATCATACCTGAAAAATGTTGAGAATCCAAAAATTAGAATGCCGAAATCTATCTTCATAAATTTTTTTTTCTCGACCACCTGAAAAATATCGAAAATCCAAAAATCAGAATGTCGAAATCGATAATCGTGAAGTTTCTTAATTTTTTTAATTTTCCATTTTTTCTTTTTATTTTTATTTTTTTTTAAAATTTTTTTTTCCTTTTTTTCCATTTGATTTTCCTTAATTTTTCCTTTTTTTTTCTTATTTTTTTTCTTTTTCTTATTTTTTCCTTTTCATTTTCTCTTTTCTTTTTTCTTTCCCTGAAACGAGTCGGGTGCGCGAACCCCGGGTCGACGCGTGGGTGGGTTAGCGCGACCCGCCCCAGGGACTATAAAAGTCCCTTTTTTTCCCTTTGTTTCCCTTTCTCTCTACTTTCCCACCATCTGCCTTCTCTCGAAACCCAGCCACCAGCCTGCCAGAAATCGATGACCGAACCACCATGCCGATCGTCGGTCACCGTCTTTGACCGCCATCGCCAACGATCGATCGGGTCTGAAATTTTGTCAGATTGCTTCTTTTCTCCTCCATTTCCTTTTTCTCGGATTAGTTTTTCCAAAAACAATCCGAGGAGGCCTAGATCTAAACTCGAACCCCGAATCTTCAAACCTCCGATCCGGCGTCGTCCACTGTCGGGTGGCCACCAAAATTCAACGAAACTTCCCCTCCCCTTTATCTACCTTCTCACGGTTCGAAATATCCAAATATCCCTCGAGCCTCACGAATCTGGAAATCCGAAACCCAAGTGGCTTGTGTTGTTGTTGTTGTTTTTTTTTTTTTTTTTTTTTTTTTTTGCATGTTTTTCTTTGTGTTTTGGTCTGTGGTTGGGGTTGTAGTGGGTCATTTTTTTTTAGTTTGTGTTGGTGGTTGCAAAAAGGGATCCTGTTTGGCTAGTATGGGTTGATGGTGGTGGTGCACGGTGGGTTGGGTACTGTGGGTAGTGGTCTTCGGGACTGGCCCCTGGGTGTCCGAAATAGGGGAGCCGAGTGATGGGGTTTTGGTTGGAGGTTGAGTGTTGGTGCAAGGGTTAGGGTGGTGGAGTGAGGAGTTGCTGGCTAGGGTGGCTAGGCTTTGAGGCAATAGGTGGGTTGAGTGTGCAGGTGGTTGGGGGGTGGCGTGCAAGGCATGGTGGTGTGTCGGTGCCTACCTGCTGGTGTCAGGGGGCTCCTAGGGTTAGGGTTTGGCTGGTAGGGGAGGGGGCTCACGCGGGGCCTGTAGGGTTTGGGGTCGCTGTTGATTTGAGTTTGGTGGGACCGAGCCTGTTTGGCCTGATGGGCTTACCGAATGGGCCAGAAGCAACCTAGTCTATGTTGGGCAGTGGTGCAGGCCAGTGGGCCTGTTGCTAGGTAAGCCCAATTTGGATATGAAAAAAGTTGTTGGGTTTGCTGGGTCGTGGTCCAGGGCTTAGCCCTAAAAAAATTAGGCTACAACAACAGCTTTAGCCAAAGAGTCAGCCATGCCGTTCATTTCTCGAAAAACCTTAGACCATCTTATGAACTTAATCTTAGCAGACATCTTGTCAATTGCTTCCAGTACATTCCATAGTTTCCAAGGTCTTTTTTCCTATTAACCATGTTAACGCGATGATAGAGTCTGATTCAATAATCAGACCATACTCTACATAATTCCTCGAACTAGCAAAAATCTCTAACGCTCTTTTGATTGCCATTAATTCGGCCTCATCTGAATCACACACACCCAAAGGACAAGAGAATACAGCCAGCATATTACCAGATGAATCTCTCAATACACCACTGCATCTCGCAAGCCCCGATTTGCCTTTCGTCGAAACATCGACATTAAACTTCAAGAAACTGATCTCCGGCGCCCTCTACGGACCAATTTCCTTGCGATTAATCTTCGGTACAGATGATGCACCTTACAAAGGATTGGACCACCATACAGTTTCTGAGATATTTACCTGATTCTTAGTAGCCCTGACCCATGCAAAGGCGCGAAGTTTGACCAAATACATTATCTCCTCCACTTTAGCCACTTTATTTTGAAAAATTCATTAATTTCGGATTAACCAAAGGGACCATAGCGTAGTAGTCCATGACGCTAACCACCAGGATTGCACAACACCCGTAAATGGAGACTCCAAACACCACAGGACCATACTAGCTAAAGACGGTGCGAACCCAACTAACCTTCCACCATTGCATAAAACCACACCAGAAGTTAAAAATCCATGGACAGCTGAAAAGAACATGAGATGCATCTTCATTCTCTAAATTACACCAAGGACACAGCCTATGGAGGGGAAAGAATAGGCAAGCCTCTATTAACCAAGAACACTTTAGTTGGCAATCTATCAAGCATTAGAAGCCATAAGAAGCATTGAACTTTCGATGGAATTTTACATTTCCACAATTGACTCCACTTCACGTCATTTGGCTCCTCCGATTGTTGTTCTATAAATGTCGTCATTTTCTTCATTAGGAACAACCCAAATCTGTCAAACTCCCAAATTATTCTTTCTTAGCAGAATCTAGAGATACCCCATCCAAGTATACATTAAGCTCACGAATCTAGGCTCCCTCCTTGTCTAATAAAGGCCTTGTCAGAACATCATCCCAATTTTGTCGATCAAATTGATTATTGATTGCATACTCCTCTACTTTTGCATGTTTATTAATTGCCAACCAAAACAGTCTAGGAAATAGATCCTTAAAGGATTTCTCAGTAGCCCATCTATCCAACCAAAATAAAGTATCTTTACCATTACCGACCCACCATCTACAACTGTTATTCCCAACAAAATCTTTTATGTCCTCATCATTCCCCCATTTTATAATCTCCCTCCAAATATACGACATCTTTCTTTTGTTACGACCAGTCGAAATCCACTTTTGAGTCCCCACTCTGTACTTTGCTTCCACAATCTTTCTCCAAAGTGAATTTTCATCATTAGCATAATGCCACCACCATTTAGCAAGAAGGACTTTGTTTTCAGTCTAGAGATTACAAATGCCCAGCCCTCCTTTTTTTTTTTTTTGCACTACATACTTTCCCCCATTGAACCTTTGCCATTTTTCTAGCTCGATCACTGCCCCCCCAACAGAAAATTCCTTCTAAGTTTGTCAATCTTCGTAATTACACCGGCTGGAACCTTAAAAATCGACATATAAAACTGGTAAATAGGACAATACTGAGTTAATTAAAGTCACTCTTCCTCCGAACGATAAATACCTTATTTTCCATATTGCTAACCTTTTTTGAATATTGGAAATCACCGAATCCCATACAGAAATTCTACACGGATTGATACCCAGCGGCATGCCCAAATATTTAAAGGGCATCTGACCTACCTTACATCCACAAGCCTTATCAAAAAGCTCACCCGACTCTTCCACATCCCCGACAGCATACAAAAAAGATTTGTGGAAATTGATTTTCAGACCTGACACTAGCTCAAAGATTTTCAAACACTTTCTCACATTTTCCATAACCTCCAACTTCACTTCCAGGAAAAGAATTGTGTCATCCGCGAATTGTAGGTGTGAGATAGATAGATATCCATTAAAACTAACAGCCCCTTTGATGAGATTCGACTCCTTCGCCTTTACTAATAATAGATGAAGTGTTTCAACTACCAATATAAACAGGAATGGCAATAGTGGATCTCCCTGCCTCAGTCCCTTTTTCATTTGGATTTCAGATGTGGATGAACCATTAACCAAAATTGCGATTCTAGTAGTTGAAATACACTCCATAATCCAGTTCCTCCAATTCCTCCCAAAATTCATCCTAAACAAAACATAGTCTAGAAAATTCCAACTAACACAATCATATGCCTTCTCGAAGTCAATCTTCACTATCACCCACTTCCCTCCCATTTTCTCTTTTCTTCATCGCATCAATCACCTCGTTGGCTAGCAGAATACCATCTAAAATCTGCCTGCTAGGAATGAATACAGACTGGGTATCACTCATTACTTTCTCAGCTACAGATTTTAATCTTTTTGACAAAAGCTTTGCCAAAATCTTATACAGAGAATTAACAAGACTAATTGGACGATACTCATGCAATCCCTGCGGACACTCTACCTTTGGGATCAGTGTAATAAAAGCAGAATTCAACCTTTTTTCCAATTTCTTTGTTTGATGAAACTCCATAATGAAAGCCAGAAGATCATCTTTGATAAACTCACATGCCTTCCTGAAGAAAATAAAATTAAAACCATCCGGATCCAGAGCTTTCGATCCTCCCCTCCCAAATAACCCCTTGTAATTCCTCCAAGGAAAATGGACTCTTCAGGGCCTCCGCTTCCAACGTCGAAAGCCTTTTGAAAGGTACATCAATAACTACCTGGTACTCCCAGGAATCTACGGAGAAATGGCTATTGAAGAAATTATAGACCATTTCTTTAATCACGTTAGGATCTGACACCCACACTCCTTCCCTCCAAACCCACAATAGACTTTCTATTTTTTTGAACCTTTATCTGGCAATGGAAAAATTTTGAATTTTTATTTCCCTCTTTCAACCACAAAGCTCTCGATTTCTGCCTCAACATAGATTCTTTATTTTTGTGCGCCTCCCATAACTCCCATAACTCACCTAACACATTCTTTCTTTCCTCCATTTCACTTATCTCTAGATCTCTTTTATCACCCAAAGTATCTAGATAATCCATTCTTTCTTCCAGTTTTGCAATTTTGACGTCCATATTATCGAACTCTTCTATATTCCAATGTTTAAGCCAATCCTTGATGCCACTAAGTTTATTTTTAATACCAAATCCCGCAGCCCCTGCAACCCTCATACTCTTCCATTCCACCTCCATTTTCTTAATCAACTCATTGTCCCCAAACTAGCAGTCAAAGGCTTTGAATGGTTTTGGACCCCAGTTTATACATTTCGTGGCCAAAATCAAAGGGCAATGATCTAAAACGGACCTCTTTAACACTCTTAGAGACAGATCCTTAAAAGAAACAAACCATTTACCAGATACAAAGAACCTATCCAGTTTACTTCTTCTATTCCCCCACCCGTACCACGTAAAGTTCTTCCCATATTACTGCAATTCCAGCCATTCACCCTTCCAAATAAACTTGTTAAACTCTTTAATACCCACTCCATCATCTACACAACCCTTCTTTTCCGCAGCTGATCTAACTGAGTTAAAATCTCCAGCTAAACACCAATTCCCTCTCAATCTTTCCTTTAAATCGATAATTTCTCCTTATAATTCCTTCTTACCCCCATGATCACAGGGAGCATAAACGTTCCCAATAACACAGTCAAAGTTCCATCCCACCCAACTACCTTGAATAACAACTAATCTTTTGAAAATTAGCTTACGAACACAATGAAAGCTACCCGAGTCCCAAATCATCAATAATCCCCCTGAATTGCCTTGTGACGACGAAAAAGCCCAGTCAAAGTTACTATGTCCCCAAAACCTCAAGATTTGTGCCTCCGTAATAACCTCTAACTTTGTTTCTTGAATAAGCAACATATCAACCTTATACATAGACATAAGACTTTTTAAGCTATTAACCTTAACCCCACTTGCCATCCTTCTAATATTCCAACAGAGGATTTTCATAACATCACTCTATACCTCAAACCTGAAAACACCCACAGATTTACTTCAAAATCCCATACACTCCTCTCCTACCTGATTAAATACCTCTAACACTACTAATCGACCTTACCCCAAAACACACCCTAGAAACTTTAAAAACAGAAAATAAATTGTCAAGAACACCAACCTCAAATCCCGAGACACTGTCATTCTTCAAGCTCCATAATACGATTAATTACCAAACGATCCTTACAATTTACCGTACACCCCAACAACTTCGCTAATTTCCACATAGCTTTCGCATCTTCCTCAAGGATCTCTTTCAATTTTCTAAAATCGCCCTCCGAAATGGATTCATTGACGATTTTGCTATTTTTCTTCTTAAGCACCTCCCTCTTCTTCTTAACTAGTATTTTTCCTTTTCTAGTACTATCTGGTCGACTTTGTTGTACCACTACTCCTCCAGTTCTTCGAGGTCCATAACTTTTCTCCTGCTTGATGTCATCTCTTTAATCGACTTGGCATTCAAATCTATACCTCTAGAAGAAATAGAGCCCTCCAAAGAAAATATGATGTACTGGGCCTGTTTACTGCGCTTCTGGAGCCTACCTCTTCACTATAAGACCCACCACCCCCCAATGTCTCCTTGACTAAAGGATTCGGCCCATCTTCAGTCATACTATTAATACCCACATGCCCATCCTCCATCTCATGCATAATCAAGACACTGTTAACACCTGGAGAACCAACAATTCCCTCGTTTAATGTCTGCTCCGAAATTCCATCTGCATCATCTCGCATAATCATATTATTACTGCTTTCCACCTCCAATCCTCTGCTAGCCACCAACGGTCTATTATGATACTCACCACTTACCTCGAGTGTTTCAAAAGTTTTGTTCCCACCTAATTCATGCGACACTTCAGTTTCCTTCTCAGTACTTCCACTGATCACCAAATCCTGCTCACCTGAGTCCTCAGAACCAATATTAGAAGCATCCACCATAGGACTATTGTTCCATTCAAAAAATTTCTTCACACCAGGATCAAACAGTTCTGGATTATACTTAGATTTGCAAACACAAACAAAGATATCCTTCTCTCCACACTTGACATTAGTAAGCTCATCAATTTTCTCCAGTTGCTTGGTTTGAATGAGCATTGCTCCTCTACTAAAATCTGAAAATCTTAAAGTGATACTATCCGTGTTAATAAGGGATCCCCATAAGCTAGCAATATTTTGGAATGTTCAAGGTTCCAGGCATGAACTGGTATACCATAACAGAACACCCATGTAAATCTCACAGGGATATTAGTACTTTCTGACCATGGCACAATATCACTCAACCACTGCTTGAGCCATTCCCAATCATTCTTCTTTACCAGCTCCATTTTCAGCAGGTCCTCAAACTCAATCAAGAAGTATGCTCCTGTTAATTTCATGACACACACATCATAAATTCCTTGTTGGTGGATGCACTCATGAAGCCACTCTTTATCAAAGACCCCTATGCCCTTACCAATCACGCATCGTTTCAAAGAGTGCAGAATTTCCTCTTCCACAATAGCCATGCATGATTTTTTGCTCACCGACTTCTCACCTGATTGAGCACCCAAATCCTCAGCCATCGGCATAATATTCTCCGGGCCCCTCTCATGTATTAAAGCTTGTTTGTAAGACCGTTTACCAACACAAACAGCCATGGGTACAACTACAGGTTCGATACTAGGACCAGCATGGTCCGCCTTTTTTTGGCCCGATTTAGATACCAAAAGCGGGATGGAGTTAACAACCGGTTGAATTTTTCTCCAATATGACTCTCTTCCATTGAATCTTGTCATATTCACCCATAATTGATAATTCCACATCCATGTTCCATTAAGCATCTTCACTACATTTCTTGCATCTTCCAAGTTACCAAACCTCACAAATCCAAATTTTCTGCCGTTACCACTTCTCTTTCTAGGAATGAACACATCCACCACTCGACCATGATATGAGAAAATCTTTTGTAACCACCTCCAATGCACTCTAGGTGGATTGCCATTTCAGTTTTGATTATTATGGTGATATTAAAAATGATACTAAACACTATCTAAGAGTTTACTCTTTGAACAAGAGTCTAACAAAAAAAAAAAAAAAATTGATAATTGATTTAGTTGGCAATATTATACAAAATAAAAAAAAAACTAATTGATAATTGGAATGTAAGGCTACAAATTTATACGAAGTATTTTGATAATCCTCTAACTTTGGGATAATTACAAATTTATAAATATACAAGAGCTTAATCGCTTTTAATATTTTTGAATTTCACATTTTTACAAGAAAGTATAAAATTATAGCAATATTTAATTAAAATATTTTTTCTTTCTTTTTATTTTATTTTTTTAATATTAATAATTAATTGATAATGTTCTTATATATCTACATCTAATAGATAACGATATCTATGAATTTTTATATATTAAAAGATAAAGATAATCATGTATTTGAATCTTTTCTTGTTATATGTATCCGAGCTTTTGCATCACAAAATCATTTTCTAATTTTTTCATTTTCATTAAACTTTTCAAAGCTTCACCGGCGCCATGAATGGCGCGTTGCTAACCTTATTTTTCGTCTTGTCTATCTCAGCAACATTGTTCAGCCAAGGTTTTGCTGCTAATGATAAGCATCCAACCGCACAACCTAACCACTTTTTTTGGTACTCCGTGTAGTTCTTTAGTTGCTTAACCACTTTTTTTGGTACTCCGTCTAGTTCTTTAGTTGCTTACTGAATGAAAGTGTATTCTGCAAAAGAATTGAATAAAGAATAAATATTAATAGCCTATAAAGAAATAGATAGAACTTTTGGTTTAATTTTGGCTTACATATAACTTTGCAATAGACCCATAGTAACCAGAAGCAGCTGATGCAAAGTTGGCTCCAATCAACAGGTTTTTTCCTTTAGCTTTTTGCTCATATAAGCTGGTTGATACTCACCGAAGTCAAGTATCTGAGCTGTGTTTAAAAAAAAAAAAAACATGTTTAAGAAACATATATATAAGATGAAACAAAATTAAAAAAAAAAAGAAAAGAAAAACAATTTAAAATGGGCTATCAATGAATTGACCAATGAAGTCTAAGGCTAATTTTCCATTGCAGAATCTTCCAGTTGACTTATGATTTACAAAGTCTCTCCCATAAGGAGGGAAGTTAGCTTTTATAATGGTGACAAGATGGTTGTTATTTCCTGCATCAACAATCGAGTCCCCAATTATGAACATGGCACAGTGGGCTGTTGACCATTAGCTATAAAGAGCACAAAGGCAAAAAGAACAAATGGAGCAAAGCAATAACTTGGAAACTTTATTTCAACTTTATTTCTGTTGCTTGGAAGTGGCTTAGAAGTGCAAGAACTGGAAAATAAGGCTTAGTGTTTTTTTTTTTGCTAAATAAATAAGGCTAACGCATATTTTATTTATTTATATATTATTCTATATTATTATATTATTAATATTATTACATATATTTAATTACATTTATATATATTTAAATTTATATATATTTAAATAATAAATAAATAATAATAAAATAAACATATTTTTCTATTTGAGCTGAGATTATGCATTTATGAATTGGGATGAAGTTCAATATATACAGATTTTTTTTTTCATTCATGTTTTTTTTATGTATCACACAAATTATGCTTTTCACCAACTTAGAATAAGGGTAAATAAATTCTTAATTCACGTTGCCTAGCCCTACACTGTCTTCATATACAAAACATGCCTTAAGTTACTACACTCCCACCATTTACATGATTTCAACTGCCAACCCCACCCCACCCCTACCCCCACCGCCTCCCTCTCATGATCATATATTTATATATATACTCTTATTTTTCTTAAAAATTTAGTGGATAATTAATTACAGTAAATCATATATATATTAACATGTCATATTAATCGCATTTAAATGTTTTGTGCCGTATTTTCATATTTTATCTTAAATTATTAAATTTACAGAGCATACACAATTTTGTGCTACAATTGGATGGATATGCAAAAAGTGTATGGATATGCAAAGAGTGTGAGAGCTACAGGGTGATCTTAAAATTACTGAGATAGCATACATGAATTGAAAAGATATAAAGTTATTGACAATATGTAGTGTTTGATTAGGAGTTTAATAAAATTTTAAAAAAATAATATTAATTAATTTAGTTGATAATTAAATTATAAAATAAGATTTAGACCTGTCCAAAGCTCGGGTATCTCGTTTGATCCGATAGTCCGGTCCGTATTGAACCGGACTTGGATAAGATTTTTTTGTAATTCTGGCCAGGTCGGCTTGGTCTGAATTACTATTTATTAAATAATAAAAAATTTATTTAAATTTAACTATAAAATATATATATATATAACTATTAATATAAAAATAAAATTTAATATTTTAATAATTTATAAACAGTAAAACATGTTTACGGGCCCAGTCCAAAACGAGTTTGAACAAGAGAAAAAAAATAGAGCCGCATCTCGACTCAATGCATGGACAAATCTAGTAAAATTAAAGTCGGAATATATCCAGTTGTATTTATTGAAACATTAACTTACAAATTTAAATCCTTGGATCAGTAAAAAGCTAAAAATTACATAATTAAATTTTAATATACAAACATCAAGAAGAAATTGATAAAAAAGTTAACCAAATTCGCAATCAACAAAGGACTCGGCTCTTCTTCAGTCCATTTAATGGACTGGAGAGATCAGTTCATATTTAAGATGATGACACATGTATTATAATATAATGAAGGGTTGAGATTTATTTTAAAAAATATATATATAAAAAAAAAAGTGATTCATTACAAACTGCGTTTACTTTTTCTGTTTATGTGGCGCAGCCTCTTCCGCCAACAGCAACCAGATTCCTTAAATCCTTTCTCAATGCAGCCTCGTCCCGAATAACACCTTTTGATCGCTTTAAATAATTATTTATGATGGTATCGATTTCCTTTTTGCTTTGTTTTTATCTTTCACCACATACAGCCAATTAAAAATATAAACCTTTCCAGTTCATTAAATGAATTGAAGAGGAGCCGAGTCCACCAAAAAAAACTAATAATATTTGGATAAAACACATTCAATAACACAAAATTTAAAATTTTGAGTTGGATATTTAACATGCTTTCACATAATTTACTGTATTTAATTTTTATACTGCACTTTGTTGGAGGTTTTTTGCAACCTATTTTCTATTCAATTTTTTTTATATATATTTCAGCAACTAATAATGGTATTCATATTGGAAAATACATGACAACTAAATTATAACAAGGGTTAAATCTTACATTGATACAAACTAGTGGGCCGGGCCTGGGCAGGATTTTTTTGTTCCGGGCCGGCCCGGCCCATAACATTATTTTTTATTATAATAATATTATTTTTATTTAATTTTAATTATAAAAATATTTAAAAATAAAAAATATTTTTTTAATCTAATGAACAGTACATTCAGACCTACCGGGCCGGCCCGGCCCGACCCAGGGCTGGGCCTGGGCAAAGAAAATGAAAAAAAAATCCTTGCCGCGGCCCAACCCGGCCATGAACAAGTCTAATACAAACTAACAGAGGTTGCAAATAATTTTACAGTAGTCAAATTAGATTGAACATAAGTTTCTTATATACTATAAATCAGGAGAATCATGAAATTAATTATCAAATTATTAGAATTTGTTAACAAATGGGATTGAGAAAATTTGAAAAGTTAAGGAAAGACTTCAAGCAGTATAAATTTTAATTCAAATTTCTAGATTAAAAATCGGTTTTTAAATTTATAGTCTATAAAACCGATCTCTAGTTTGAATTTTGAGCCATTGAATTAGATATTGGACCTCAATTTATTTTTGGAAATTGAGTTGATTATTCAGTTTCAAAATGCTAAATGGATTTTGGAATCCAAATTGTGCCGGTCCATGATTATATCATTTTATTTTATTTTATATTTTAATTTATATTCTTTCTCTTTTATTATTTTATTTTATTTTAAAATAAATAAATAAAAAAATTAGAAAAAATATTGAAACCGTTGACATAATTAGAGGTGCTCATGACCGGACGAAGACTCGAATTTTTTTCAAAGTTCTTGCCAATTAAAATAAGGGTAAATAAATTCTTAATTCTACACTGTCTTTATATACAAAACCTGCCTAAAGTTACTCGATCCATTTTACTTCATTGGCTAAAAACCCCCAACACTTTCTACTTCCTTACACTGGAGGCCATCATTGTTGGAACTAAAAGGATAAAGTTTACAGGTTCGTCTTTCGGATCCGATGAGGGTAACATAATCATTGATTCAGGCACTACATTGACTCTAGTCCAAGAAGATTTTTACTCTGAATTGGAATCAGCCATGTCTGGTCAGATTAATGCAACAAAGGTTGAAGGTCCTCAGGGTTTGAATTTATGCTATGATATTGCTCAAAATGACATTGAAATTCCTGATATCACAGTGCATTTTCTGATGCTGACCTCAATTTGCTGCCATTGAACACCTTTGTCTTGGTTTCAGACACAGTTAAGTGCTTCACTTTCAGTTCTATTCAAGATTTTGCAATCTATGGTAACTTGGCTCAGACTAATTTCTTGGTTGGATATGATACTGAAAAGCAGATGGTCTCGTTTAAGCCCACTGATTGCTCCAAGAATTAGACTGGTTATTATTTTATGCAATATTTTAGTTGGATTTTATGTTAAATATTTATGATTACTAGCTGTTGTTTTTATTTCCTTTGTTATCAGCACTTCACTGTTCAAATTTGTTGTTTCTAATGATATTTCACTAAGTTATTAAGATACAAAGATCTTCTGTCTCGCTTTTTCCTTTTATTTATTTTAGGCTTTATGTTTATTAAGCTTTTGAAATTTTAGAAATGATGTGTTGTTAGAAGTTATTCTGATTATATACCGAAACAAGATTGGATTTGAGTAAATCTAGTAATTTGTATATTCATGTTGTGTTTATATTAATTTTATGTGTTATAATCTTCGTTAAAAAATCAGATTGGATTATCTAGTTTGACCGATTCAATCGTGAACTGACAAATTGTTCGATCTAGCATGATATATAAAACCGGATATATCTTGAACCGATAATCGAATAAAACTGGTAAAATATCGGTTTGATCGATTTGACTTTCAATCTTTTTTTTTTTTTTAAATTTTGGTAATTATTTTGTTTAAAGTATTATATACTTATATAAATTTTGATATATTAATAATTTGTATTATATAAATTTTGACACGTTCGTGTACTTATATCGTATTTATATTATTTTTTCGTATTGTATTTAAAAAAAAAAAAATTCTGCAAGCAAATGTGTAATTGACATAATTAAGCACTATTAAAATTGTATCCGTAATGTGGCAAAATGTTAAGAAAATAAAATAGAATTTACAGAACAAGTAATGGTGCCATTGATTCTCGTAACAACTTCGATACTCTTGCCTTCATTCTCGTGATTAACTACAATTTTGGGATAAGAGAGATTTAAATTGACACTTCGAATAGGAGATGCATCCAAATTAAATTTACTATTAAAAAATATTAAAAAAAATATTTTTATATTTTATAATTAAATTTAAATAAAAATATTTTTTATTTAATAAATAATTATTCGAGCCGAACCGGTTCGAATTATGAAAATCCTTACCCAAATTCGATTCAATTCGAGCCGAATTTATCGGATCGAACGAATAATCCGATCTTTGAACAGATCAACCTAGTACTTCTTTGCTAATATATAATTATATAATCTCCTATTGCTTGGTGCCAATATTTTCTTCCGAGTCTGAAAAAAGCAAAATAAAAAATTTGACAGTAATGCTGTTGTTTCAGCTTCAGGTACTGGGGTTATTTCAACACCATTGGTTAAAAAAATCCCTGATATCTTCTATTTTCTTACCTTGGAAGCTATTAGTGTTGATAACAATTCTCAAACTAATATTCATTTTAGCAAAGTTCAAAACTAAAATTTAGTGTTTTCTTTTAACTTTTTTTAATGTTTTATATATAATATATATATTTTTTGTTTTATTATGATTTTAACAGATATAATTTTATTCTCTATTTCAATTTTTTTTTTACATAATATATATTATAAATTTTAATTTACTTATCAATAAATATATTTGTTAATTTAATAATTCATTATATTTATTATAAAGTAAATAAAATATTACTAATATTTTACAAATTATTATCTTTGAACAATATTAAAATCATTAACTTGTATAATTATTACAATATGCATAGTTAGTTTGGTACTTTCAAATAAAATAATATTTGATTTTTAGTAACACCAAACACAATTATCTTTAATTCCCAACAATTAATGATAAGGTGATTTTAAATCAGGAATAATAAGATCACCTTAATAATAAGATCACCTCGATCATTAAATTACTATTGTGATATTAAAAATGATATTAAGAATTTTCTTTTTGAATAGGAGTCTAACAAAATAAAAAACAAACTAATTGATAATTGATTTAGTTGGCAATATTAAATTACAATGTAAGGCTAAAGTCAGAATATATCCAACTGTATCTGTCAATGCAATAATTTACAAATTTATACGATTAGTATTTTGATTAATATTTTTGAATTTCACATTTTCACAAGAAGATATAAAATTATAGCAATATTTAATTAAATTTTTTTTTTCTTTTCTTTTTTAATATTAATAATTAATTGATAATGTTATTATATATCTACATCTAATGTACTTCAATTTGAAAATTAGATAACGATAATACTCCAACTTGAAAATTAGATAACGATATCTACTATATTTTTTTTTATATATAAAAAATAAAGATAATCATGTATTTGAATCTTTTGTTGTTATATATATCCAAGCTTTTCATCACAAATCACTTTCTAATTTTTTTCATTTTCATTAAATTTTCCAAAGCTTCACCGCCGCCGCCATGAATGGCACATTGCTAACCTTATTTTTCGTATTGTCTATCTCAGCAACATTGTTCAGCAAAACCTTGGCTGTTAATGATAAGCATCTGACTGCACATGCTAACCACTTTTTTTCATGGTTTCCTTGGCATTGGAGTCATAAACCGTGGCTAAAATTCCCACCTTTTATTCGCGCACCGCCACTGGATCCTATAGAGTTGGATCCTATAGACTCACCGCCAGTGGACTCTAGATTGGACGAGTGCATGCAATACATCTCGAAAGATGGCTGCTTTAATGATGTTTTACGTTCTTTCAAGCTCCGCAAACCCGCCATTAGTGAAAAATGTTGTCTTCTTATTATTAATCCAACCCCAGATTACTGCTTCAATGAAGTTTCAGTTCGATTCCGCGATGTGACTTCCAAGTTTAAGGAGCATTGTGCTAATAAGGAGGGAAATTCACCAGCACCAGCTTAGATCAGTCGTTTTTATCATTGTCAATGATTAACTCCGATTAGAAGGATGGAACTTTACTGGCACCAGCTTAGATCAGTTTTGATCATTGTCAATGATTAGCTCCGGTTAGAGTTTATAATTTAAGTGGTTTTTATGATTTTTTTTTCTTCTTTCATTTAGGTCAATCTAGATCGATTTTATATGTTGTTCAATTATAATAAATGTGCTGGTCAAACATTATTTAATAAAAGAGATTTATGTTTTTTTTTTTTTTCTTTTCTAAATTGAAATTTTCAAATGTTTATGGCCATTACTCTTTATTTGAAATTGAACTTACATAATAATTAAAATATATTAATATCCTATTCTACCAAAAGTTCAAGTTATAAATTTAGTCTAATTATTAATAATTTACCAAAAGTTAAGTTATAAATTTAGTCTAATTATTAATAACTTGTTGGTTGTGAATAATCCGATTTATTCCAATATGAAACTTATCTTTCAACCTTTCTCGTGGACTTGGTGATTTGTTTGTGGAAAAAGGAAACACAGTTACAGAAATTTGTGAGTAATAATAGTGGGAGAAATACAGATGTTTTATGACTCAATTCTTGGTTAGGCTAAAAACCCATTACTTAGGATTTGATAATGAGCTTAAAGCCCTCTCAATTTTCGATTTCAAAGCATTATATGGTGTAGCTTGCCACAATTATCTAATTTGGCTTCAAGCCTTCCGAATACAAATTAGATCGAATGATCCGAAATATGATACGAAAACGATTTAATTTGCAAAATCAAGCCGTTTGTTAGAAAATGAAGTTGAACTTCTAACGAGATTGATTAAAACTTTTATATTATATTAAGCTTTCGAATTTTTTATGCATAACTATTAGAAGTTATTCTAAAAAAAGCTAATTGTTATTTTTTTAAAGTTAATTATTTTAATTAACACATAATAAATTATAAAAAATAATTACAACGATCCATCTTAATTAAATAAGATTATACTATCGTACCACGTTTCAACCACAAAAATGATGCTTATATTGCTAATATAGAATATATACAGTTTGCAAATATATAAAGAAGCCTACTGTCAAAATATATGGCATTCGAGTACATTCAATTTGATTAGATAAATTTTACAGTTTGCAAATATATAAAGAAGCTTACTGTCAAAATATATGGCATTCGAGTAGTGAATGTAAATATAAATTGTGCTGGAGCTAGTGAAAGAATAAGAAATAACTTACTCTGGTAATTGCTCGAGACTGTAATTCCCAGTCTCCTACTGGCTCTTAGTCTTGACCACTTCATCAGTATAGAAAGACTGAAAAAAAATCAAGAAATTAATTGCTCGATTGAGATTGTAATTCCCAGTCTCCATTAATATAGAAAGAATGAGAAAAAAAACTAAGAAATAAATGCTCGATCGAGATTGTAATTCCCAGTCTACTACTAAATCTGCAGTAAGAATAATGATATTATGACAGTTCAGGGTCTCAATAAGATAAAAAAACACTCCTTTCTAAGTTCTTCACCTGTTTACATTTTATTTTTAATGTTTTATTTGATTGTTCTGTGTAATATGGAAAATGATGTATGGAATCTGAAAAATGTGTCAACACGCGAAAATTTAGGATTCATGGCCTAAAGAAAATGCTAGGAACTCTGTTCACAAGAATGTTTGAAATGCTTTGTGTAGCAACCGATTTTAGTTCGGATTGAACCTGAATTGGACTCGGGCCATCTGTGGGGCCCGATAGGACCCTTTCCCCCTAGCAGGTCCAATACCAGACCACCCATGAAGTAGACCACCAGGCCCTGTTGACCCATCAAGCCTGAGGGTCAAGAGAGCCCAAAACAGGCACCAAATCTTGGGGCATGCTCCAGTAGCAGGCTAGAGGGCCCAAAGCAGGCCCCCTTGCAGGCCACTTAGGCCAGTTGGCCCAGCCTACTGTGCAGGCCCCCAGGCAGCCAAACCCTAGCCTCTGCTGTCGTAGCTCCCTGCAACCCTAGCCCCGCTACAGCAACTACCGCCACCCCTGCATGCCACCCCCTGGCAGCAGCCACTCCAGCCACCCTAGCCACAACCACCCAAAACTCCCTACACACACCATCCCTTTTTGAACCTAACCCACGCCCCTACCTGCCAACCCTAGCCACCAAACTTGCACACCACCCCCTACCTTAGCCGACTCAAGGCCTACGCCACCCTCCACCATAAAGCCTCATCTGACCCCCCTTCCCCGAACTTGGACAAAAAAAAAAGAACACAACCAGAGATCAAAAAAATCCCGTAACCAAAAAGGCCACAACTGCAGCAAAAAAAAAAAGCAAAGCCCAGCAAAAAAAAAATGAGAAGTCTTTAGGTTTTTTGTTTCGGGTCTTGTGTTTTGGAGCGATTTGAATCGCTTGTAAGGGGTCTAGGGTTAGTGGAGGTCATCGTTGGAGGTTCGGACTCTATCCGGTATTTATCTAGGCCAGATCGGAGGCTTTTTGGTCATGTAGGGTTTCTTTAGATCTAGGGGGTTTGGGGCCTTTTCGGGTAGAAATAACCTAGGATCTGCAAAAAGGAGGAGGAGAGGAAGGTTTTTGGTCAGAATCTGATCGGGAAAGTCATCAGCGATGGCGGTGGACGACGGCGCCGACGCCGAATTCTGGGTAGGCTTGGGTTTTTCGATGGCATTTTAGAGAGAAAGCAGAGCATAGAGAAGGGGTTTTGGTTTTAGAGAGAGAAAGGAAGTTAAAAATAATAAACAAAAATTTTATTTTATATAGAGAACAAAAAACGGCACTGTTTAGGGGAGCTAGGATCCGCACGTCTGCCCGTGGGTGACCCGTGACCCGCGCAGCCGACCCGGCCAAAGAGGAAGGTCCGTGCTTCAACCCGCGACCTGACCCGTTGGGACCCAACCTCTTGCAAACCCAGTTCAAAAAAAAAGGGAAAAAAAAGAATAATCAGCCAACCCGACCTGCGGCCCAGCAAGCGATCCGACCCTGCAAACCCCATTGTCCAACCAGGACCCGCTCGGCCCAGCCTAATTTCACCAGTAACCCACATCATCTTTGGGCCACTTCAAGTCCTCCATTTTGGGCCCAGACACCTTGGTCTGTTTGGGTATATTCTTGAGCCCATTTTATTTAAATGTGCACTTATCTTATTTCTATGTAAATGCCTACACTATATATATATATATATATATATATATAATTGTTGTTTATTTATTTATTTTAATATTGAAGATAAGTTATTTAAATAAGTAATGACAATAATGAAGTTTCTTTATTTAAATTAAAATGAAAATAGAGACAATCGATAAGATCTATTTTGGTTATGTGTCATAGGTGTAAGAACTTTTATTTGGTTAAATGTCATATACGATAAATAAAATTATAATTTATTGGTTGGAAATAAAAATGCAATTAATAACAAATAATCCTTAGAAAAAAGTAAAAATGAATTTTTTTTAGAAAAAGATAAAAATGCATTAACAACAAATAGTTTCTCAAAATTTGTATAAGACAATATACTTGAAAAATAAAAAAATAAAATAAAAAATAATAATCTATTGATTCTTGCCTAGATGTTGGAAGAATCTCAATATTTTGAATATGGTCGTCTAATGATTCGTTATAAGAACTCTCAAGTGTGGATAGCCTTTTCTAATTCCGCCTTGATGTTGGGAAATTTGGGAAGGCTCTCACATACGTCGAAGGTTCGTATTTTATTTCTAAAAAAATAATAATAATAATAATAAAAAAATGATAGTAAAAAATAATAGTTACAATAAGTAATAAAAAAAAAGATAAAAAAGGGATAATAATAAAAACAATAAAATATATTTTTAATCAGTTCGTTATGTCGTTTATTTATTCATGCTTATTTATTCGTCCTTGGTTGGCATGTCAATATTATTCGTTCAGTTTATAATATGTTACACAACGCAAACATTAAATAAAACTTTTAACAAAAAAAAAAGGAAGATTCTTCTCGAATAATAATAATAATATGCTTATAATGAGAATTTTCAAGTGTAGAGATCCTCTCCAAATTCCGCCTAGACGATAGAGAATTTGGGGAAGATCTCACATCGAGGGTTCTAGTATTACCTTTAAAAATAAAATATTCCATTTTACAAGTAAATTAATTCATCATCCACGTTGTATATTTTGGATAAAAATTGGAAATACGTCACTTCTATGGATCGGGGTTTGAATTTCCAAATGTAGAGATCTTCTCCAAATTATGCCTAGACGATAGGGAATTTGGGAAAGCTCTCACACCAGAGACTCTTATCCTCACCCAAATAAAATTTTATTTCTAAAACCAAACAATTTATTGTCTAAATTATTACTCTTTATTTTTCTAGGCTTGCACATTCATTGTTGTTGATTATTCTTTCATTGCATCTCACATTTTTGTAAAAAGAAAAAAGAAAATCGAGAGTTTTAAGAAGGTCCTACGAAATAAAATAAAATAATATTCATAGTAAAAACAAATATTGATATCCTGCCCAGACGTTGGAGGATTTTGAATAATTGTTGTTTACAAAGGAACATTATTTGATTTAGAGGAATATTATGCAAATTCGAAAGCGAAGAAACTCTTCTCAAATTCTGCCTAGACGTTGGCGAATTCGGGGAAAGTTTTCAATGCCATAGATTTTCATTTTATTCCTAAATGAAATAATTTGTTCTCCTCTACAAATACGAAAATTAATTTGCAATAAAGAGATTTATGATAATTATTTTTAAATATCAAAATTAAAATAACTTTTATCAAGATTAAAGGATAACACAATATTAAATGGTACCGTTTTCTAAACGGGCATCGTGGGGGTGCTAATCCTTTCCCGCACGTAACCGACTCCCGAACCTGATTTTGTTTTCTCTCTGGTTTAAAAGCGCACAATTCGAAATTGGTTTTTAAAAAATGTTTTAATTAATTTTAAATTATTTTACTAAAATCGGTTTTAATAGATGACCAATCACACCTAAACAAAAAAGATTGGTGGCGACGTAATATGGTTTTTTTTTTTTTTTTTTAAATTTGCCCGGCAATCAAAAATACTGTTATGACAGCTTGGCGACTCCGTGGGGAATTTGAGAGTCGAGCCATTAACTTGATCATGTGTTATTTAAAGTCTCGATTTATCAATTTTAATTGGTATTTAATTATAATTCTCACCTTTTTAAAAATAAATAAATAAATAAAGAAGATTTCCTTTTTTTAAAAAAAAAATGTTTTCACATAAGTTCATACACATGCATGTTATTTTTACTCTTTGGTTAATTAATATTTTACATTATTTGATTATTGCTTTAATAAATTGTTGGGGCATTTGCGATACGGGCTGTAGGATGGACGATTAACGGTTTGTTTGTTCCTTCCCACACACTTTCACGTGCATGTGCATATCATGAGCTCTACACCCGGGCTCCGTCCTTTTTAAGTGGAAGTAAAGTAACTACGCCTTCGTGATAATCCTCCGTATGGGCTAGTGAAACACTCCCGGAGTATAAAGTACATAAAGCCTTCGTGATTGATTCTCCGTATGGGCTTAGGAAAATATACTCTAACAAATTGAACCCGCTTTTATCGGGGTGCCTCACTAGCCTTCACCGGCGACAGTGAGGAACAATTTGGGGCCTTTAGAACCAAATCCAACCTCATGTAGTGAACCTAGGCGAAGCCATGCTGGATTTTCGTTAGATCCCCTAAGTTAGGAACACATGGAGGAACATCTCTAACCCTCTACCATATCTTTGTATTTTTAAACCCCGCAATCGAGTGATGATGAACGGACATCGTATCACCCGTAATAAGCTTGATATCCTGTCCCAAAGGCGTCGTAATGCCGAAATTCCGTTAACATTTTTGGACAATTATTTAGTATACATTGTTATTTGTTTCATACTTATGAATTTATCTCCTTACTAATTCCTTTCTTTTTCTCTATCATGCATCATATTGACATCATAGTGAGAAGTATTGGTCTCGGGATAATCATTAACAAAAAGGGCTTTTCATTATGGAGTGTCGGATGTCTCTATCAGAATCCAACATATGTCAGAAGTATTTAGAAGTTAAGGATTAGGCTGGAAATTTGCAACGCGAAGAAGAAGACTGCTTGAAAGAAGGACATCTTCCTGATCTTTCTCAAAGTGTCCGTTTGGATTTAGGCCAGAATTATTTGTCTGAATTGATAAACATATGGAAGCAATGGGGGGTATAAGTGAAGAGAGCTTTTTCCCTAAAATATAGAGATATAGCCTTACTCATTCCAATAGAGGTGAATGAGCAATTCCTTCGAGCTATGATGCATTTCTGGGACCCGTCATACTGTTGTTTTACCTTCAACAAGGAGGATATGACTCCCACCAGTGAAGAATATTCAACCTTGTCGCGCATAGAGTTGCCGAACCCGAATAAGATTTATTGGAAGGAATAGAAAACATCAGGGTATCGAAAGAAGCTCTCAAGAATGATGGGGATAGAGCCCGAGGATGTTGACAAGTATGTGGTAGAAAAGTGCGAGAGTGACTGCATTCCAAGGGATGTCTTGGGTGCTTAGATTTTGAAGAATCAAAGGAAAGAACAAGCTTTAGATCTGTTCGCCCTGGAAATTTATGGGTTGATAATCTTTCCAAAAATATTAGGGCACATCGAAGCAGCAATAGTAGATTTCTTCGAACAAGTTGATAAAAAAGTTAACCCTTCTTCAACTATTATAGCAGAAACAATCAGATCATTGAACTTTTGTCGAAGAAAGGGGAAGGGGCGTTTCACGGGTTGCATCAAACTTCTTTACATTTGGATTCAGAGTCATTTTTGGCAGAAAGAAGAAGCTACTCTACGCCCATATCTCACAACTCTGGTGCCAATCATAGAGTTCTGCAAAAGGGAATGGTCGAGAAGAGGAACCGAAGATCAGTGGATTGCGACACTTTAGAACCTTACAAAGAAAGATGTGTCATGGAAAGCCCCTTGGATGCCTCATATGCCCATATTGTATAAATACGAAGACAAGTCATGGGTCCCACTTCTAGGGATATGGGGAGGCGTCAGTTATACACCGCTTCTAGTGCAAAGGCAGTATGGGTCGAGACAGTTCATCCCAATGACTCATGAACTTGGTCAATTAGAATTCGCCTATGGGGGGGGGGGGAAATATATGAGACAAGTCCGTGAGGTCACTAAGGCATGGAAACAAACCTTTCGGGTGGAGTTGGCGAGATACGCTGATGATGTCACACCAGAATACCTTGCTTGGAGAGCGAAACGAGTCAATAGTGTGGTGTCATCTTCGAAAAGCGCGACTGTCAAACCAATTGATCTTCGCCCAAAGATAATATTGACAAAGGTTGAGAAGGCAAGACAAGAGTTCGAGGTTGAAAGGGCAAGTGTGAACAAAAAAATCCTGAAACTCCAGGAAGAGGTTAATTAGAGAAAGTATAAAGAAATGATACAAGAAGCCTAGATAGGGAAGTTGAAAAAGGAGCGGGATGTGACCAAAGATGATTTGAAGAATTTACACCAAGAAAACAAGAGGTTGAGGATCGAGATGAGGGTTGGCGGAATCATGAAAACTTTCGAGGAACGAAAATGAGAAGTTGAAGAGCTTAAAAAGGGGATGGAGTACTGGAAGCGCAAGGCGAAGGAAGATAAAGAAAAGACCACTCGACTATTTCAAGAAAGGCAAAGTTCGGAGGACATGTATTCTGCAATCGCGGAAAAGCTTGTAGAGAGTAAAAAAAGAAATAAAAATTTAAAAGCCAAGTTGAAAATTGAAAAAGAAAGACATTTGAGACCGAAATGCTCTGGCAAAAGATCCAAGATTTGGAGCTGCAACTGCAGAGCCATAAGAACCACATCCATGACATTCTTGGAGCATGGGATGAGAAAGAGAGGGAATGAAACACTCTGCAAAGTTTAAGCACAGCAGCATGCCTCGATAGGCAGATGTACATAGAGCACTTGGCTTCATAGATTCTGAAGGCTGTATGAAAAGAAAGAGACATGGTTGAAAAGGCAGAAGCTCTAAGGAAAAAAGTTATCCCAACTGGAAGGGGCGGATAGAAGTTGCTGAACTTTTAAGAGGAAGCGAAGGAGCAATATGAACAAATCAAATGCTTTTATGGATATAATCCTAGGATGTTGGACGACATGTAATGAAGCTTATGATTAATGAAATGTCGCTTTTGTTAAGTTTATCCAAAAGGCCAATACCTCGCATCGCATTACATTCATGCATATCACGCATCCATAAAACTTGATCATAAAGTTTCGTCTAATTGTAGAAATATTTTTGCATATCATCATCATGATGACATCTTTCTAATCTACAATAATTAAAATTTAAAGGGTACTCAAATAGGTAAATCTACGACAAATCTGGAATTACCCACTCAACATCGTTACCATACTCGTTTGCAGGCCAAGACTATGGAAAACGAACAAGCAACAAGGATGGAGAGAATGGAAAGAGCACAGAAAGAGTTGCAAGAACAATTAGGCAGATCTCAACAGGAAGTACGGGAACAGATAGCAAGGTCCCATGAAGAGTTACAAGAACAGATGGCCAAGGTGATGAAAATGATGATGAGCCTTGTCATAACCGTTTTTTTTACTGCTGCTAGACGATTTTAAAAACAAAATGGAATCGCCACCAATCTTTTTTGTTAGGTGTGATTGGCCACCTAAGAAAGCTTATCATTTTAATAAAATTTTAAAATTAATTAGAAGATAATTTTTGTGGTCTGCAAAAATCAAAATTTGGATCCGGGAGTACGGTTACGTATGGGGAAGGTATTAGCACCCCCACAACGCCCGTTAATAAAGCGGTACCAATTAATCATGTGTTATCTTAAATCTCAATTTAATGGACTTGATATCGATATTTAAAATTAATTCTCTTTTTTATTTTTTTTTTTTAATAAAAAAATTGTTTATTCTTTCTTTTTTTTAAGAATTATTATTTTTTTTGGAAAATGAAAGTGAACGTAAATCTATTATCGAGAACACTCATTAAATATTCCCAACACTCTTGGTGGTATTTAACGAAATCCTCTCACCTCAAGATATCTTAAGAATCACCACTGTGACATCTTTCGAATTTCATCGTATGCAATTCGCGTCCACATTTATCTTTAAAGATCATTTTGTGTAAAAATAAATTATTTTATTTATTTTTTATTTATGAAGTGAATGCGAATACTTTATTGAAAACGCTCGTTACATACTCCCAACACTTTTGGTGATATTTTAACGAAATTTTC
Organism: Fremontodendron californicum; assembly: GCA_030761205.1. Classification (NCBI taxonomy): domain Eukaryota; kingdom Viridiplantae; phylum Streptophyta; class Magnoliopsida; order Malvales; family Malvaceae; genus Fremontodendron; species Fremontodendron californicum. The sequence continues at coordinate 3,708,207 of JAULJL010000047.1, forward strand.
TCACCACAAGATATATTAGGAGTCACTACTATGACATCCTTCGAATTCCGTCGTCGGCAATCCGCGTTCATTTTTATCCTTATGTTATTTATTAAAATTAATTTCTCACTATAATACTTTAAACCTTCTACAACAAACCCATATTTTATGACACTAAAATATTCTACCACATTTAAACAAATGATGAACACCAATAACGAAATATATTAAAATATGCTCACTACAGCAAATTGATCTTTCAGCGGCGTTTTTTTTTTAGGAATAGCGGCGTTTATAAACGCCGCGAAAAAAATTAGAGGCGTTTTAAAAAACGCCGCAACAAACGCCGGTAAAAACAGTGACGGGATATTTAGCGGCGTTTTAACCATAAACGCCGTTAAATTAGTGGCGTTTTTAGGTACATTAACGGCGTTTATAAACGCCACAATTGAAGGTCCGAAATGGTAATACTTGAAACTTTAGCGGCGTTTTCTGTTCTCAAACTCCACTAAGTGTTCGGTTTTAGCGGCGTTTTAGAATACAAAACGCCGCTATGCGCTGGCTTTTAGCGGCGTTTTCTGATCACAAATGCCGCTAACTTTTGGCTTGTAGCGGGGTTTTCTGATCAGAAAATGCCGCTATATTTGCAGAAATTTATGTATATAGCGGCGTTTGCTTATCAAAAAACGCCGCTATATTTGCAGAAATTTATGTATTTAGCGGCGTTTTTTTCTCAAACGCCGCTATAAATGCAGAATATTTTTTTAAAAAAAATACTATTTATTTCTTTTAAAAAGTTGATATAAATACAAAAATATTATTTGATAAAATTACTATTTAGCAACATTGTCGAATAATACACAAACAACACAAATTATAAAAAATATATATAATATAAAAATATATTTAATATCAACCATACAATGTATTATTCAACACATCAAATCCACTTACAAATTCTTTAATCTGAAGTAGATGAGCCTCCTAAATTCTTTTGCTGCACTAAATTCATCAACGACTGAAACTGTGACTGCAGCTCCTGATATCGTCTATCCTGTTCTTCTTTCTGAGCTTGTCTCTCTGCTTCCTTCTCCTTAAAACGTTTATTCATATTTTGCATTTCTTCTCTCAGCATCTGAACTTCATATGCACTGGAGTTTTGTGAAGAAGAAGCAGTAAACCGTTGAGAACCAAGTCCATAGTAGCTAGATGGTGTCGGACCCATTCCGACACCTCGAACCCATCCATATCGTTCGTTTCCAGCTACTTCAGTGAATATTTGATTCTCGACATCTTGCATATTCGCTGATGATATTTGTAGCGCTACTTCAGCTACTTCAGTGAATATTTGATTCTCGACATCTTGCATATTCAGCTACTTCAGCTACTTCAGTGAATATTTGTAGCGCTACAGCATTTAAAATAAATAATACACAAAAATAATAAAATATATTAAAGTATAGTACAAAATTTAAATAAATAATAAACACCAATAATAAAATATATTAAAACATGCTACCATATTAAAACACGAATAATAAAATATATTAAAATATACTACAATATTCAAAATAAATAATAAACACCAACAAAAAAATATATTAAAACATGTTTCCACACTTAAATAAACGATAATAAAAAAAAATAAAATATATTAAAACATGTCACAACATTTCAATAAATGATACACAAAAATAATAAAATACATCAAACCTACTATCATATTTAAATAAATAATATATGAAATAATAAAATATATTAAAACGTGCCATCATATTTAAATAAATGATAAACAAAAATAAATAGGAAAGTAGATTTTACCCAATTTTTTTGACTTGAAGCCTAGCCCAAATTTGGTGGAACATGGGCCCGAATTTGGTGGGTTGGTCTGCTGTGGTGGGCTTGCCGGCCCTTTCCTTCATTTCTTTCTTTTTTTCTTTTTCTTTTTTTTTTTCTTTTTTTTTTCTTTTTCTTTTTCCTTTCCTTCCTTTCCTTTTTCTTCTTCCTTTCCCTTTTCCTTCTTTCCTTTCCCTTTTCCTTCTTTCCTTTTCCTTTTCCTTTTCCTTTTCCTTTTCCTTTTCCTTTTCCTTTCCCTTTTCTTATTCTTTTTTTTTTGTCACGTTTTTCTTTATTCTCTTATCTCTTTTTCTTTTTCCTTTCTTTTTTCTTTCCCTTTTTTTTTCCCTTTTTTTTTCTTCCAAATTTCCTTCCTCTTTTTCCTCTTTTTCCTTTCTTTCCTTTTCTTCTTTCTTCTTTCCTCTTTCCTTTTTATTTTTTATCCAACCGGATCCGATCAGGCATGGACCCTGCTGCCAAAATACTGCCGTTTTGGCAGCCCTATAAAATCCCTTTATTTTTTTTTCTCTTCTCTTGACTTTTCCTTTTCTCTCTCTATCTACTCTCTCTTTCTCTCACAGAAGCTCTCCCTTCTCTCTAAACTTGCCCAAATTTTTGGCGTCGGACCGTCATATCTGCCACCGTGCGTCATCGTCGGTCGTCGCTCGCCAGCGATCGATGGTCTCCAAACTTCACCCACCTCATCCTTTTGGCCCCCTTGTTCCAAATCTGACCTCATTTTTTCGTAAATCTAAGCCTAAAAGCCTAGATCTACAAAGCTACCCCGCTGCTTTAACTTCCCGATTCGATGCCGTCCATCGTCAGATAGGGTCTAAACTCCGGCCGAGTCTTCCTCTACCCCTGAGCTACCTTTTCACCATTGGGATTACCGAGAAAATAACCTGAACCCCTCTAAACCCTAAAAACCCAAATCCCTCTAAAAGTGGTTTTCTTTGATTTTTTTGTTTTGTTTTTGTTGTTGTTGTTTTTATTTCTGGTAGGTGTTTGCTGCTGGCTTTGTTTGTTTCGGTGTGTGTTGGTGCCTCTAAAAATTGGGAGGGGGGGCTCTGCTACGGTTGCTGGCTACTGCTAGGGTGCAAGCTTGGGTAGGGGGCCAGTGGGCTTGCTGGGCCTGGTGGCCTTGGCTGGTAAGGCAATAGGCCTGGTGGCCTGCTGGGTGTGGGCAGCTGGGCCAGCAGGCCCAATCGGCCTACTTGGTTTTGGGTTTCCAGGCCCCAAATAAAACAATAATAAAAATAAATACAATAAAAATTAACATTAAAATTAATAATAATAAAAAAAATATAAATAAAAATTAATAAATTGAGAGAATTTAAAATAAGTCTTTACTCGGAACGTGGCTAAAACGCAATTCGAATCTGATTCAAGCATGACTCGGACAAAATTGGGTTGCTGCTACCCTCTTTACGAATTGCTGAAAATCAGGAATAGGGCAAAGACAATAGACAACAATTTTGTCCGGTTCTAGAATTCAATGTTCAAGAGAGACTTTTTGTTCACCATTGAGGAAGGACCGAGATTTTTTTTGTTTGTTTTAAAAGCAAAAACTAATTTTGAAGTGGTTTAATAACTTGGATGAAACCAGAAGTTAAAAATGACTTGGGCGAAACCAAAGTCAGAGAAGTGATCTGGGCGAAACCAGTAATTGACTAAAATGATCTGGACGAAATCAAAAATCATTAATGCGGCCTGGGCGAAACCAGAAATTGAGAAATGATTCGGACGAAATCAAAAATCTTTAAAGTGATCTGAACGAAACTAGAAGTTGACTGAAATGATCTGGACGAAATCAGTAATCGAAAATGCGACCTAGGTGAAACCAGAAATTAACTTAAATGATCTGGACGAAACCAAAAAATTGAAAATGCGATCTGGGGGAAATTAGAAGTTGACTGAAATGATCTGGACGAAACCAGAAATCGGTAAAGTGATCTGGGTGAAACCATAAATTAATTTAAATGATTTGGATGACACCAAACATTCAGAAAATGATTTGGAAAAAACCAAAAATCGAAAGATGGCCTAGGCGAAACCAATAGTCGAAAAATGACCTGGGCGAAACCAGAGATCGGATAACGACATGGGCGAAACCAAAAGTTGGAGGACGTCCTGGGCGAAACTAGAAGTCGAAAGATGACTTGGGCGAACCAGAAATCAGATAACGATCTGGGCGAAACCAGTAGTCGAAAGATGACTTGGGCCAAACCAAAAATCGGACAATGACCTGGATGAAACCAAAGTCGGAGGATAACCTGGGCAAAATGAGAAGTCAAAAGATGACCTGTGCGAAACCAGAAATCGGATAACGACCTGGGCAAAACTAGCAGTCGAAAGATGACCTGGCAAAACCAGAAGTCGAAAAATGACCTGGGTGAAACCAAAAGTCGGAGGACGACCTGGGCGAAACTAGAAGTCGAAAGATAACCTTGACAGAACCAAATATCGAGATTAATTCCATAACTTTTGTGGCTTGAATGAAAACCAACACCTGAAGGCGACCTGGACAAAACTAATTTCAAGATTAATTGAAAATTTTGGTGGTAACAAGTCAGGGTTAATTCTGAGATAATTCCATGACTTAAGTGACTTGGATGAAACCACAGCCTGAAAGCGACTTGGACGAAACCAAAGTAGAGATTAATCTGAAATAAATTCAATAGCATAGGGTTTGGATGAAACCAATATTTGAAAGTGACCTGGACGAACCAAAGTCAGGAATAAAATTGAATTTGATGGTGACTTGGGCAGAACCAAAATCAGGAAACGTTTAAAATGCAAAATTTGAAAATAACTTGGATAACAACAACGTCTTGAATGACTTAAACGACACCAATGCTTGAAAATGACATGGACGAAACAAAAGACCAAGTTGGATTTTTTTATGGTGACTTAGGCGAAACCAAAGTCTGGAAATGAAAAGGCTTGAAAGTGACTTGGATGAAACCAAAGACTGGACTGAAATTGACAATTTTTTTTGGTGATTTGGACGGAACCCCAAAATTTGAAAATGAAAAACTTTGAGGGTGACTTGGACGAAACCAAAGTCTGATTCTTGAAGAATTCCAACTTTGAATTTTGTTTGTTCATTTTGGTGTTTAGATCCTAGTTCTTTGATGCTTATAACATTGTGGATGCTATGTAACGTTTGATTCAATATCATGATGCAAATGCAAATACCGTGATGCAAATGCAAATGACTGTTATCAAAAAGGTAAACGCAATCTACAAAGGTGCAAATGTTATGATACACACAATTGATGCAGATGCCCATGAATGATACAAGTGCAATGAACGATGTAGATGCTCGTGAATGATGCAACTGCAATGAATGATGCATACACTCATGAATGAAGCAAACGCAAGCCAAAACCCTTTACGATTCCTGTGACTAGTTTTCTTCCCAGTTCACCACTATTCATATTATCTCCTTCTTGATCTCTCTGTATCATTTTGTCAATAAATGCATGTGCCAACTTCCTCTTCAGCAAAATCTTTTCTTCAACAACACTTTTCTCATCAAAAATTGAAGACATGTTTTCTCCTTCATATCAGGGAATAATGATTTATCCCAATAATTTCAAACTTCTTGATCATGAGAACTCCTGTCTCTTTCCAAAACAATTTTCATTCGTCGTTCACTTTCCCCTAAATAAATATCCCATAATGAAAAATGCCCAAAAAAGGTTTTATCTTTTCTTTATTATTTTAAAACTGATATTTCCAAAATGTGTTCATCTATCGAAAACATCCAAGCCAAAATATTTCCTCACAAAATGTGACATTCAACTTTTATTTGGGAAAGTTTTGTAATAAAATGTGCATGCCCCTTCATCCGGGCTCGTCAAGTTTTAAAAACATGAATCTCATGAAAAAGAATCGTTTCTAAATACAAACAAATTAGACACTCTTTATTGTCTCCAAACAGTGGCATTTAAACAAGTGTCGAGACTGACCTTGACAGACTCAGGATTTTTGAAAGGTCACTTTGAAAGATGAGAATGGTTCTTTAAAAATTTCAACGTCAACTTCCTCACAAATCTCGAGTTTTGAACATAGTTGACAATCTTGTATCCTCACTGGTGGCACCATGGGTGGCTTTAAAAGTCTTTCTTTCTGCTCTAGACTGCCCCTTTTCGGGTTTTCAATTTAGAGCCTCACCTTTCTTTTCTATGCTTTCTTTTTTGTTGATTGTTCCATCATGCATTTTATGAATTCAAAATTTCATCCAACGTGAGCTTGATAACTCAAAAGTATATCTTGGTGAAGAAAAAATGATTGAAGCCTCATGAATATGAACATTCCTCAAGGTATAGACTCTTCAGTTCAAATAATCGTGTTTGATAACGTAGTCCAGGGTCAAGGCTATGAAAGAAAGGGAATCTAGGCTCAAATTATGTGTTTGAGGGTGATCATACCAGGGATCTCTTTATTGTGAGAAAATTTATCATTTTTTATTTTGATATTTCATCACTTTTCATTGCTTTTTTTCATTCATTATTTCTCTTTTGGCTTTTGCCTTGCTTATTATTATTTTTTTCTTACAACTTTTTGTACCCCGTTCATCAAAAATTTGCACTTCGAAATAAGGCATTCTTTTCTTGTCCTTGTAATAGAACTCAACAATTCATAACCTTTGAAAAGATTTCTTATCCTATTTGCCCCCAGTGTGGGGTGTGATCCCTGATCAAGGTATATTTGGAAAAAATTCATTACGCTCAATGGGGAAGCAATCAGATAATTTTGAATATTCGTGAAAGGAAATTGAAAGATGGCCACTTATCATCTCAAACATGGTTACCCAAATTGAAAAGTCATTATTTGAAAAACTGGTTGAAAAAGTTTTTTCTTTTTTTTTTTTTGAATCATTCTGAACATCCCAAATGCATAATGTTACACTCAATTTTATTTTCATTTTTTTTATTTTTTTTATTTTTTCATTTTTTCATTTTTTTCATTTTTTTTTCATTTTTTGTAGCATGCTTTCGTAATTTCTGCGATATTCCATATTTTCCTACAGTATTTACATAATGATACCCCTATTTTAATCTGCCACACAAAATGGGTTTATGTGACAGAAGAACTTTTGGAAATATCTTCGATTCAAACTCTTGAGGTTAATGTCGAAAGAGCTGATTTTTTGTCAGAGTGAAAAAAAAAAGGAATGAATCTGGCTTTGTGTATCCCTGTTCATTCTTTGCACTCAAAAGGTAAGTCAAAGAGTAATCTTGGAGAACATCAAGGCGTTTTCATTTTTCTTGGCCATTTCAAAGAGTTCGAAGGTTTTGGTATATTGGGCTCAATCTTGACACTGATTAAATTATCAAAATTTAGATTCTTTGAAAGAGTATCGTGTTTGTTTGATCTCCAAAAGCATTTTTTCATGTGAAACTCAGCTTTGTTATCAATCTTTCGAAGTCCTTTATCACCTCGTATTTTGAAAACCATTTTTCTTTTCATGCAATCTAGGGAACCATTTATGGGTTGTTGTATTCTCAAAAACTTTCATGCTTTCAAATAAATGGCCATGGCACAAAATGCTTGGACTTGAAATTGATTTGTTTCATGAAAATGTTTAGATGTGACAAGAGTTCTCATTCTCATGAATGCTATCAAGATAGAATTACCAACATCAAAATTTCCCTCGGTCGATATGTTTTTCCTTAGTCCAAAAATCCCTTAATGCTTCACTTAACCTTGCATTACCCTTTTTCCTCTATCAGCATTCTCGCTCGTCTTACCATGAATAGGCAGCAGGTCCCCCTTGATTTTTAACCCTTGTAAAAAATTCCAATTTTCCAGCTTTGATGAGTTCTTGCACTTTGCATTTTAGCGACTGACAATTTTTCATGGAATGGCCTTGAATTCCACAATGATAATCACAATATGCGTTCTCATCATACCAATCTGGATATGGGGGCTGAAGAGGCACCACTGGAATTTTGGTAAGGAGCTGTTTTTCAACAAGTTATGGCAGCAATTCGATGTAGGAAGAAGAAAATGGATCAAACTGATCTCTTTCTCGGATTGTTCTAGGTTTTCTTTGATTATTTCTGAAATTTCTTGATTGGTTCAAAGGTCGAGGAGTAGGCACAAAAGTGGGTGCAGAGATAATGGCATTCATTTGTGGTTGGAACTGGCTGAGGAAATGGTTGATGAAGATACGAGTTATGGGAAATGTTGTTCGTAGCTGGATAGTAAGGGTGGTATCCAGGATAAGGTTGGTACGAAGCAAAGTTCTCCGGTATTCGATCTTCAAGACTGATGACTCTTGCTTCTCTATCTTCTTCCTTAGCTAACGTTTATTTCTTGGGAGCAGCAGTATGTCTCGTGTCAATTTTCCTGCTTTTGATTGCATTTTCAATCATCTCACCAGAAATAACTATATCAACGAAATTTCTTATGGCATTGCCAACCAACTTGTCTTAATACGACGCTGATAGTGTACCAATGAACAATACAACGTTTTCTTTCTCAGTGAGTGGTGGTTGCATCTTTGCTACCAGAGCTCTCCACCGCTGGGCATACTCTTTGAAACTTTCAGTATTTTTTTTTTTCAAATTCTGCAAGGACAACCTATCAGGTGCCATGTCCTTCATGTACTTATACCGAATCGAGAAAGCTTTTGCCAAATCCTTCCAATAATAGATACGACTCTGATCCAACTGATTGTACCATCTCGCAACTGACCTTGTTAGACTGTCTTGAAAGCAGTGAATTAGCAATTTTTCATTGTTGGTGTGGCCACCCATTTTCCGACAGAACATAGTAATATGGGCCGATGGACACTTTGATCCGTCATACTTTTCAAATTCAGGGACCTTAAATTTTGGTGGAATCACCAAATCTGGGACCAAGCTGAGCTCATCCGAATCCATATTCCCAAAAGCGTCTATTCCTTATATAGCTTTGAGTCTATCTTCAAACATATCATACTTTTATTGCATTTCTGTGTCTTTCACTTGCTTTGCCATATGTTTCTTCAACGTTTCTTGTTCTAGTGAATTATCTTGGTTTGGTACAATAACCGGGTCTAAGGGGTGAAGTCTCGAGTTCAATTGAAACTGTCCTTGGCCCTGTTGACTTGGTAGGTAAATCGGATCTTCATTGTTGTTTGCTTGAAGTCGAGGTTCTCCTCTTATGATCGACCCTTCAGCAACCCATTTTCCTCAGGTCAATCTCGTCATCATTTCGATCATCTTGTCTATTTGCTCACGTGACTCCTTTTGAGATTTTGTTAACTGTTTCCGTGCTTCTTGCTGTGATCTGGCTAATTGTTCTTGTAGTTCTCTGTGCATTCTTTCCATCTGTTCTGTTTGCGCTGCCTGTTCACTTTCCAAGGCTTTATCTGTGAGCAAGTATTCTATTAGTGCCGACTGAGTGATCTTGGGTTTCTTGCTGGCTTTCAAATCTTGAACCTTTTGCTCTCAGGGTGAACTTTCTTTAGATTGTTCTTAAAGCTGAACAAAATCTTATCTACCTCCCAATTTATTGCATGTTTGCTTATGAATGAATGCATGTAAAAGAGAAGAATTATGAACATACTATATAAAAAATTAAAGAATGAATTTTTTTGGTTTTTTCTAACAACTATTCTTTTTCTTTTTTTTTCTTCATATTTTCTCAAAAAGTCAAAACTAAAAGAAAATTTATTATTGTTCACAATACTATTTTATCACAGATTTTTTTTTTTTTTTTTTATATTTTCATGATTATCATTTTTATCATTTTTTCTTCTATTTTTGTTTAATTTTGAAAATGTGAGAGCAATGGAACATCTCTCCCTTTTTTTTATAAAAAGATAATGATTAAAGAAAATACTTTATTTTTATTTTATTTTTTTGAAAAAATGAAATGAAAGAATTTTTTTTTTAGAGTTCTTTTCTTTTTATCATGAAAGGAAGAAATTAAAATTTTCTTTTTCTTTAATTTTTTTTAATTTTTTTTAATAAAAAAATAATGAATTCTTTGATTTTGTGAAAATAACTTTAAAAAAAATTTCTCATTTATCTTTTGTGAATTTTTTTAAAGAAAAAGAAAATTAGAATTAAGAAATTATCATTTGGCTTATTTTGAAGAAAAGAATTTTTTTTTTTTTGTGTTTTTTTTTTTCGAATATACGAAAAGGAAATATGAAATTTTGGAAAATGAATTTATTTATTTATTTTGGAAATGTACCAAAAATTTTGGAAAGAAAGAAATATATATAAATTTTGGATAAACATAAGGTAATTTACTCTACATCTAGCGATATCCAAAAGACAAAAATAAAAATTTCAAGTGTTCAAGATTTTTTTGAATCCATACTGATTACGCGGGGTATGATTTCTTACAAAAGTGTCCCTTTACGTGTCCTAATTCTGGATAATTTCTACAAAACACGGGTAGGGCTCTACCTTAGGTTTTGGTTTCATACGGCTCACTATATGAGGTTAAATTAGGTTTTAAAGGCTCCAAATTGCTCCTCAGTATCGCCCGTGAGGGCTAGTAAGGCACCCCGATTTAAACAGGTTCAATTTGTTGGAGTATATTTATCATCTCACCAAAGCGTAGGTACTTTATTACTCCGGAAGTGTTTCGCTAGCCCATGTGGAGGTTATTGATAACTCGTACAATTATATAGTTTTTAGTTATGTTTTATTATTGTTTTGTGTCAAATACGAGTTATTATTGTTTAGTCTAATTGTGTTTATGATCTTTTATATTTTTATGTAATTTGGTGTTTTTCACAAGTTTCTTTGAGTGATTTCAGATTACTAGAATTAAGGGCAAATCCAGTTCAGTTCCAGTTCCGACACCGTTTGCCATATCAGCTATATCTCGAGTTTCACTGAAGCAATAAGGCTGAAATTTGTAGCCGTGCAAATCTAAGAGGCATATCTATCTTTTTCATGTTTTACACTTCTTGAAACGGAGTCGTTTTCCCTATCGAAATCGACCACCAAGTTGGCTGATGTGCAATGACGTCCGTGCTGACCTGTTTTCGTATTTTGCCCATATCTTCCTATCCACATCAGCAAATGAGCTGATTCTAACGGCTATGGATCCGTAACTGATAGGGGTATATTTTTCTAGAAGACAATTTTATCAGATCGAGCCTCCAACATTGACAAAATCGACCATCAAGCTGGCTGATCAGAATTGTCATACAATATGATGAAAATTGTTAGAAAAATGCACCCACCTATTATACCTACCTTTGAAATTTGTAAAGCTTGTCTCTTGTCATTTAGCCCTCCAAAATGTGTATAAATAGAGGGCCTTGGATGAGTATTGGGATACATTATACATTGGTAGGATATTAGCCATTGTAAAAAAATTCTCTAAGTTTTCTTCTTTTTTCCTTTCTATAGTTTTCTTTTTCTTTATTTACTTATGCTTCTTACATTTCTTTTCATTTTTAGTATGTGTTGCTAATCATATTGTTGAGGTGATGAGGTGAAGCTCTTGGTAAATGCTAAGGTTAGTCTCTTAAACATGAGCTAAAATGAATTATCATTTATAAACACTAGTATAGATAATATTTTCTTTTGGTTTAAAATCATACTTGCAAAGTAGGGATCTTGATTCATTATTGACAATGAAAATGGCACAATAAATGCTTGGTTTCATAACCTTGATTTGTTGTAGACATATACCTTGGCATAAGGAATGCTTGGACTCTTTTTATGAGTTTTGAGGACACCAAATGAACATAATATCATATGCTATGGACATTGGACAATTTGGACTGAATTGCTAAACCTTCCGATTGGAACCTCCCTTATGTGTGGATTTCAATTGTGTAATAAAACAAGATTAATCTTAGCATAACACCAAGAGTGGATTCTCTAACCTCAACATCTTTTCTTATTGTTTTTTATATCTTGTTTAATTGCTTTTATGTTATTTTGTTTATTTTGTTCTCTAATATCTTGTTTACTTTCTTTGTTATTGATTCCCTAATATCTTGTTTATTTTCTTTTTCTTATATATTTATAAACTTATACTTACTAATACGCTTCCCTGTGGTTCGACCTCGGACACCCGAGGATTTATTACTTGAACATAACCTGCACTTGGGTTTACAACTCTTAATTGAGTCTCCATCAAGTTTTTGGCGCCGTTGCCGGGGAAGCAATACTAAGTATATAAGTTTATAAGTATATTTATTTTTATTGGCTGGTTATACCGCCTAATTTGTATATTAACTTTGTTTTATTTTTATTGGCTGGTTATACCGCCTAATTTGTATATTAACTTTGTTTTATGCTTGTTTGGCGACGTGATTTTAGATCTCGTCGTTTAGTTAGATTTTATTGTGAAACTTTTTCAGGTAATCTTTCTAATACAACTCCTACCATGGCTGACAATGAAAGTGTTCATGCTGAAGATGAGAACAGACAAGTACGCACCATGCGTGACTACTTGCAACCAACTCGAAGCTCATCACCCTCTTGTTTTATTTTTCCTCTCAATGCAAACAACTTTCGTTTTAAACCAGGTATGATAGCTTTGCTTCCAAATTTCTATGGGTTAGAATCGGAAAGTGCTTACTCGTTTCTAAAAGACTTCGAGGATGTATGTGTCACCTTTAATGACCAACAATATACAAATGAAATTGTCAAGCTAAAATTATTTCCTTTTTCTTTAAAAGATAAAGCAAAAATTTGGCTTCATAATTTGAAACCAAGGTCAATTGGCACATGGCAAGAATTACAAACTGAGTTTCTAAAGAAATTTTTCCCAGCACATAAAACTACTGCTTTGAAAAGACAGATTCAAATTTTCAATCAAAATCAAAATGAAGCATTTTTTCAGTGCTGGGAGCGTTTTAAAGATTTGTTAAGTTCTTGTCCACATCATGGTTTTGAAAAATGGCGTCTTATTAGTTTCTTTTATGAAAGTTTAACTCCCGAAACTAAACAATTTGTTGAAACAATGTGTAACGGTGAGTTTTTAGAAAAAGAACCTGAAGAAGCCTTTGACTACCTAGATTATTTGGCAGATAACTCTCAAGCCTGGCACACAGATAATTCCTCTGAAAGTTTCAATAGATCTAATCTTGTTTCTAACAGAGGTAAATATCATTTTAGTCAAGAAGATGAGATAAAAGTTAAAGTAGCTAATTTGGCTAGAAAGATTGAAGCCATGGAACTTAGAGAAGTAAAAGAAGTCAAAACGGTTAAAAATGAAGAAAGTTGTGGAATTTGTGAAATCATGGGACACCCCACTTCTGAATGTCCAAACATTCCCATTCTTAAAGAAGCGTTGCATGATCAAGTAAATTCCATAAACACATTTAAAAAGCCTTTTCCTTCTCCTTACTCTGAAACGTATAACCCTGAATGGAGAAATCATCCCAACTTCAGTTGGCGGAATAATAATCATGTTCAGGTACCACAATCTCAAAAGCCGGGCAACACTTTTTCCTATCAACCTTCACGTGTACAAACCTTGGAAGAGACATTGCAAGCATTCATGCAAACACAAGCAAATGTGAATAACCGGACTTCACAGGACATCAATGAGATCAAAAACACCTTGTCCACATTGACAGCTTCATTACGCACTCAAGAAAAAGGTAAGTTTCCTGCTCAACCTCAGCCTAACCCTTCTACTCAATGTCTTGTTTCTTGCTCCAATGAAACTCAACAGGAAAATGCAGTTCTATCACAACTCTTCGAAGTGGAAAGGCAATTGACAAAAACATTCCATCAAAAGACCAAGATCCTCCTTCCCCTCCGAAAAGTAATGGTAAGGATGATGGTAAGTCTGAACTTCTTGAAAATTTGGACAAAGAAAAAGGTATGCATCCTGCTCCTTTTCCTCAAAGGTTGCAAACAATAAAGAATTTGAATCAAAATGCAGAAATTTATGAACTTTTCAAACAAGTTAAGATTAACATTCCTTTATTGGATGCAATCAAACAAGTTCCATCTTATGCTAAATTTTTGAAGGACATGTGCACAGTTAAAAGGAAACATAATGTACAAAAGAAAGCATTTCTAACAGAAAGTGTGAGCTCAATCATTCAGCACCTTACTCCACCAAAATTCAAAGATCCTGGATGTCCAACAATCTCATGCATCATTGGAAACACTAGAATAGAACGTGCATTGCTTGATCTTGGTGCTAGTGTTAATCTTTTGCCTTTTTCTGTTTATCAACAGTTAGGTTTAGGTGAACTCAAGGAAACACCTGTTACACTTCAACTAGCTGATCGTTCTGTAAAAATTCCTCGAGGGATAGTTGAAGATGTTTTGGTTCAAATTGATAATTTTTACTTCCCTGTTGATTTTATTGTTTTGGACACACATCCTGTTTCAAATCCAAATGTTCAAATTCCTGTTATATTAGGCCGTCCATTTCTTGCAACTTCTAATGCTCTGATAAATTGCAGGAATGGTATTTTGAACATTTCTTTTGGAAATATGACTTTAGAATTAAATGTGTTCAACATTTGCAAGCAACCTGGTGATGATTCAGAAGTACATGAAGTGGATTTCATTGAAGAACTTGTTCATGAACATCTCACCACTAACACATTCCATGATCCTTTAGAAGCTTATTTAATTGAATGTGAGTTTGATAATGCTTCAGAAATTTCACACACTGATTCTTTGTTAAATTCTTTTCAGGATAAGCATCGTTGGAAACAAAAGTTTGAGGAACTCCCATCACTCACAAATGTCACTGTACCATCAACTATTGAACCGCCCAAGCTGGATTTAAAACCATTGCCATCCGAGCTAAAATATTCCTTTTTGGGAAAAATTCCTTCTCAATGGAGCCCCCAAGATAAAAGGAAGTTTCTGAATGAGGTAAAGAAGTTCTACTGGGATGACCCTTACTTGTTCAAATATTGTCCTGATCAGATTTTTCGAAGATGCATTCCCGACAATGAGTGTGGATTTTACTGGCCAACTTTATTCAAAGATGCATATGAGAATTCTAAAATTCATAAAGAAAGAACTAAAACCTTTCATGACAAGTTAATTTCAAGAAAAACATTTGATGTTGGGCAAAAAGTTCTACTTTATAATTCTAGACTTCACATATTTCCTGGTAAATTGAGATCAAGATGGACTGGCCCATTTGTGGTTAAGCATGTGTATCATTATGGAGCAGTTGACATTGAGAATCCTCAAAATGGTAACGTATTCAAGGTAAATGGACAAAGACTCAAACTCTTTTTGGAAAATCATGTTACTCAAGAAGAGGTTGTTTTTCTTTCTGATCCTTGTTTTGAAAATAACTAGATGTAAATATAATTTTTACTAATCTTCAAAAAAAAAAAAATACATTTTTTTCCCGGTTAAATGGCGGATAACGGTACTCCGTGATTATTTAAGTCGGTCCCATCAGCTACCCATAAAACTGATATTGTATATAAATTTCTCTTTCAATTTCTTTTTCATTTTTTTTTTCAAGATGGATGATATTCTCACAAGATTGCAGAAACGATTTCCTCCTTTTCCTCGAAATATTTTACTGAAGCTTTACCAAGTTCGATTTGAAAGATTAAGAATGCTTATGCACAAAGGGATTCCTGAAGACATACGTTGGATAATTGAAGCCAAGGTACGTGAAGATGAATATCTTCCTGTTTTGCATTTACCAGGTACAGCTAGAAGCACTTTTGCAAAGAAGCGACGAGCAAAGCGCATGAGTTCAAATTGCTACAAATGTGCACGATGGACGTGTAACGGTAAATGTCGTTCTATTGGGATTCCGTCCTCTAATCGAGATGATAAATTGAATTCATTAAGGATGGACTGAGTAAGGAGAATTTGGGTAATATCCAACTTTCTCTTGAGACGCATCCTAGTGGAGACGTACAAAGAGAAATTCTTGATTTATGGCCGCAATTCCAAAGGGAATGGCAACATCTTGGGAATCTGATGTTAAAAGACCCTGTTTGCCAGCTTGTAAGAAAACTGGATGGGAAGCATATCCTCGACTCATAGAAGGCGTTTAAGCCGTTTCTGGACGTAAAACCAGAGGAAGATGCCAAATACACTTTCGGCGACATTATTACTTTTGACTTTTACGGTTGATTTTTCTTCTCTTTTTGATTTTCTTCCTGAAATCACGCAAAAATCTTTTGTTAGGTTAACATTTTCTTCTGACAGGTCAAATACACTTTCGGCGACATTATTACTCTTGTCTGATTCACTACTCAGTCCTCTATATATTACACCATGTACTCATTCTCTTTCAGGCACTCGAAAAAGAAAAAAAATGGAAAGCACTTCGTCCCAGCGCATTAAAAAAATTTGTGTCTTTGGAGGTGCTTATCCAGGGAAAAATAACATATTCGCTGATGAAGCCATAAGAGTTGGAGTAATACTTGCCCAACAAAAGATCCAGTTGATTTATGGAGGCGGTAGTACGGGTCTAATGGGAGCAGTCGCTACAGCAGCACACGCCGGAGGAAGTCCAGTTCTAGGAATCGTGCCAAAACTATTCACAGATTTTTGTGGACCTACCGTGGGTAAAGAAATACAAGTCTGGAGTATCCCTGAACGGATGACAATCATGTACCATTCTGCCGATGCATTCATTGCTTTACCAGGAGGTCTGGGTACATTGGAAGAAATAGCTTGCGTGGCTTCTTGGTCATCTTTGGTCACAAATAAGAAACCCATTGGTTTGCTTAATATTAATGGTTATTTTAGTAATTTGCTTTCATATTTAGATAATGCTGTGGATAATGGATTCATGTTTTCAGAGGCAAGGAGAACCATAATTTCTGCTACAACCATTGAAGATTTACTCAAAAAGCTACAAGCTTATGAGTGTTTATCTGCTACGGTTGTTTCGCAAACGCTCGGAAAAAGAAAAAGAGATATGGACGAGCAAGGAGTGGATTGCACTTTATCTTTGTGACATTATCTAACATTTTGCTTGTTGTGTCTCAGTTATAATAAGTGGTTAGCAACCTCTGCAGGTAATATCTCCTAAATTCTACCTTTAAAATTTGACATTGGGGACAATGTCATATTTTAGTAGGGGGTAAGGGACATATTTTGCTAAAAAAAAAAAATTTGTTGTGTTTTAAGACATTTAGAAGTATTCATTTTGAACAAGGTCTGAGTAAGGGAGACTTGAGACATACCTTGTCAGTTTGATTTAATCTTCTTCAAAAAAAAAACAAAAAAAAAAAAGCATGTTTAGACTTAGTGTGTTTTTTAGTTACTTTCAATACTATAATGAGATATGAATTGCATAAGTCTAAAGCAGATTTATTAGTGAGAAGATTTTCATGAGAATTGAGCTTGATATCAACCTTTTTATGAGCCAATGTTAATATGATATGTTGATTGAGAAAGAAGCATGTTTAGACTTAATCTGACTTGTATAATCATCCTTGTGAGTTTTTGAGCCTATAATGATTGATGCATTATACAAATCAATCTAATTTCTTTCTTGAGTGCTCTTATGATTTACATGATTCTCTAGAACTTGCTTTAAACCGTTTGATACTATATTGATACATGTGACAACATGAATATGATAGAGGCATTAGGATTATAACCAGAGCCAAACAGCCATCCCTTATTAATGTTCTAAGAGAACATCCCCACTAGTGAGCCAATTTGAGCCTACATTAAATATGCTGTTTTATTGGTAACCACAACTTACACCTAGCCTAAATATACTTATATCCTTACCCTTGTTCTAAAGATGGATTTTTATATTTTGAGACATATTAAAAATAAAAAATAAGGGATATTTTTAGTTGAAAATTTGGGTTAGAAATAAAAGATAAGTGTGGGGGAAGAAAAGAAAAGAAAAAGTCAAGAGAAAAAGAAAGGGATCATTGTCAAATACATTCCCATATTAAAAAAAAAAAAAGAATCTTCTCTTGAACTTTTAGAAAAAGATGTTACAAAGTTGGTTAGAATGATGCAAAGGCTCAACATGAATATTTAGCCTATGTTATTATGTGCTTTATAAGAGTTTTGAGAAGTTTTATTTGTATGATCTTATTATGTCTCTAAAATCTATGAACTCTTTGGAACCTTTGTGATATCTTTATCCTTTTGTTCTTTAACCACATTATAACCCTTTGGCCCCATTACAACCTTGAATAAAGACCTCTTGATTTATGAAGTTGTATGATCTAAATAGTGGAGAATAGGTGGACAAGCAAGCATATGGTAGAAGTGTTTTCATGAGATTGATTGAGTGTAAACACTTTACCACTACTTTAAAGAGTGAAAATCAAGAGAGTATCCCATGTGAGAAGTTGAGATTAAGTTTGAATATGCACTATTTTGATTAAAATATGTTATGTTAATATTGGCTTAACTCATTTATTTACATTCAAGCAAGATTTTTTGTGAATTTCTTTAAGCTATTGATTAGTTTTTAAGACTTGTCCAATGATTATCTCTAATTTATATTGGAAGGATTAGTTATAATTATTATTTTTAGTTTTTCTTATGTCTTCAATGTTTGTGGGTATCGTCCTAGTAAACCCTCACGAGACTAAACTCGTCCATTAGGGACACCTAGGGGTTTAAAGGCTTGTGTCACATGCTAAGTGCCACCGTGATTTCCTACGAAAATGGATTAGATTAGATTTTCTTATTTTATTTTTATTGAGTCGTTGCTAGGGACTAGCAACAATCTAAGTGTGGGGGTGTGATAACTCGTATAATTATATAGTTTTTAGTTATGTTTTATTATTGTTTTGTGTCAAATACGAGTTATTATTGTTTAGTCTAATTGTGTTTATGATCTTTTATATTTTTATGTAATTTGGTGTTTTTCACAAGTTTCTTTGAGTGATTTCAGATTACTAGAATTAAGGGCAAATCCAGTTCAGTTCCAGTTCCGACACCGTTTGCCATATCAGCTATATCTCGAGTTTCACTGAAGCAATAAGGCTGAAATTTGTAGCCGTGCAAAGCTAAGAGGCATATCTATCTTTTTCATGTTTTACACTTCTTGAAACGGAGTCGTTTTCCCTAGCGAAATCGACCATCAAGTTGGCTGATGTGCAATGATGTCTGTGCTGACCTGTTTTCGTATTTTGCCCATATCTTCTTATCCACATCAGCAAATGAGCTGATTCCAACGGCTATGGATCCGTAACGGATAGGGGTATATTTTTCTAGAAGACAATTTTATCAGATCGAGCCTCCAACATTGACAAAATCGACCATCAACTGGCTGATCAGAATTGTCATACAATATGACGAAAATTGTTAGAAAAATGCACCCACCTATTATACCTACCTTTGAAATTTGTAAAGCTTGTCTCTTGTCATTTAGCCCTCCAAAATGTGTATAAATAGAGGGCCTTGGATGAGTATTGGGATACATTATACATTGGTAGGATATTAGCCATTGTAAAAAAATTCTCTAAGTTTTCTTCTTTTTTCCTTTCTCTAGTTTTCTTTTTCTTTATTTACTTATGCTTCTTACATTTCTTTTCATTTTTAGTATGTGTTGCTAATCATATTGTTGAGGTGATGAGGTGAAGCTCTTGGTAAATGCTAAGGTTAGTCTCTTAAACATGAGCTAAAATGAATTATCATTTATAAACACTAGTATAGATAATATTTTCTTTTGGTTTAAAATCATACTTGCAAAGTAGGGATCTTGATTCATTATTGACAATGAAAATGGCACAATAAATGCTTGGTTTCATAACCTTGATTTGTTGTAGACATATACCTTGGCATAAGGAATGCTTGGACTCTTTTTATGAGTTTTGAGGACACCAAATGAACATAATATCATATGCTATGGACATTGGACAATTTGGACTGAATTGCTAAACCTTCCGATTGGAACCTCTCTTATGTGTGGATTTCAATTGTGTAATAAAACAAGATTAATCTTAGCATAACACCAAGAGTGGATTCTCTAACCTCAACATCTTTTCTTATTGTTTTTTATATCTTGTTTAATTGCTTTTATGTTATTTTGTTTATTTTGTTCTCTAATATCTTGTTTACTTTCTTTGTTATTGATTCCCTAATATCTTGTTTATTTTCTTTTTCTTATATATTTATAAACTTATACTTACTAATACGCTTCCCTGTGGTTCGACCTCGGACACCCGAGAATTTATTACTTGAACATAACCTGCACTTGGGTTTACAACTCTTAATTGAGTCTCCATCAGTTATTACCTCACAAGAGCGTAGTTACTTTACTTCCACCTAAAAGGACGAAAAACTGGGTATAAGGGCTTCATGTTATGCAAATACACGTGTAGGTGTGTGCATGAGGAAACAAACCACTATTTAATCAGTTCAATACCCTATTCTAAATGCCCCACAATTATTAGCATAAATAAAAATAATAAAGAAATAACATAATTAAAAAGCATAAATAAAGAATTAACAAAATTCAAGATATGATTTTTTTTTTGTTTTTAAAAGAATTAAAATCAAATACCAATTAAATCCATTAAATCGAAGCTTATGATAACACTTGATTAACTAATGGCTCGATTCTCAAGAAGTCCCCAGTGGAGTCGCCAAGCTGTCATAACGGTCTTTTTGACCGCTGCTAGACAATTTTAAAAACAAAATGGAGTCGCCACCAATATATTTTTGTTAGGTGTGATTGGCCACCTAAGAAAGCTTATCATTTTAATAAAATTTTAAAATTTATTAAAAGATAATTTTTGTGGTCTGCGAAAATCAAAATTGAGATCCGAGAGTACAGTACGTATGGGGAAGGTATTAACACCCCCATAACGCCCGTTAATAAAACAGTACCAATTAATCATGTGTTATCTTAAATCTCGATTTAATGGACTTGACATCGATATTTAAAACTAATTCTCTTTTTTATTTCTTTTTTTTTTAATAAAAAAAACATGTTTATTCTTCTTTTCTTTTTTTAAGAATTGTTTGAACGTAAATCTATTATCGAGAATACTCATTAAATATTCCCAACACTCTTGGTGGTATTTAACGAGATCCTCTCACCTCAAGATATCTTAACAATCACCACTGTGACATCTTTCGAATTCCATCGTCGGCAATTCGTCGTCCACATTTATCTTTAAAGATCATTTTGTGTAAAAAGAAATTATTTTTTTATTTTTTATTCATTTATGAAGTGAATGCGAATCCTTTATTGAAAACGCTGGTTAAATACTCCCAATACTTTTGGTGATATTTTAACGAAATTTTCTCACCTCAAGATATCTTAGGAGTCACTACTGTGACATCCTTCGAATTACGTCGTCGGCAATCCGTGTTCATTTTTATCCTTATGTTTATTTATTAAAATTAATTTCTCACTATAATACTTTAAACCTTTTACAACAAACCCATATTTTATGACACTAAAATATTCTACCACATTTAAACAAATGATGAACACCAATAACAAAATATATTAAATTATGCTACAACATTTAAAATAAACAATACAAAAAAATATATATATTAAGGTATACTACAAAATTTAAATAAATAACAAACACCAATAATAAAATATATTAAAACATGCTACCATATTAAAACACGAATAGTAAAATATATTAAAACATACTACAGTATTCAAAATAAATAATAAACACCAACAAAAAAATATTAAAACAAGCTTCCACATTTAAATAAACGATAACAAAAAAATAATATATATTAAAACATTTCACAACATTTCAATAAATGATACACAAAAATAATAAAATACATCAAACCTACTACCATATTTAAATAAATAATATATGAAATAATAAAATATATTAAAATGTGCCATCATATTTAAATAAATGATAAACAAAAATAAATGGGAAAGTAGATTTTACCCAATTTTTTTGACTTGAAGCCTGGCCCAAATCTGGTGGAACTAGGGTCCGAATTTGGTGGGCTGGTCTGTTGTGATGGGCTTGCCGGCCCTTTCTTTCTTTCTTTCTTTCTTTCCTTTTTTTTTTTTTTCTTTCTTTCCTTCCTTTCCCTTTCCCTTTTCCTTCTTTCCTTTTTCTTCTTTCCTTTCCTTTTCTTTCTTTTTTTCCTTTCACGTTTTTCTTTATTCTATTTCCTTTTCCTTTTTTCTTTTTTTTTCCTTTTTCCTTTTATTTTTCCTTTCTTTTTTCTTTCCCTTTTTTTTCTTTTATTTTTTCTTTTATTTTTCTTTCCTTTTTTCTTTCCTTTTTTCTTTCCTTTCTTTTTCTTTATTTTTTTTCCTTTTTCTTCATTATTTCCTTAATCTCTTTCCTTTCTTTTCTTCTTTCCTTTTTCTCTTCTTTCCTTTCTCTTTTTTTTTCTTTCCTTTTTTTCTTTCCTCTTTCCTTTTTCTTTTTTTTTTTTCCAGTCAGATCTGGGTCAGGAGCGTGGACCCCGGGTCGGACCCTGCTTCCAAAACGCTGCCTTTTTGGCAGCCCTATAAAATCTCTTTATTTTTTTTCTCTTCACTTTTTCCTTTTCTCTCTCTTTCTCTGACCAGAAGCTCTCCCTTCTCTCTAAACTTGCCCAGTTTTCGGTGCTAGACCGCCGTATCGACCACCGTGCGCCGCCCTATTGGCCCATCGTTCCAAACCTGACCTCTTTTTTTCTTAAATCTAAGCCTAGACTACAAAACTACCCTGCGGCTTTAACTTCCCGATTTAGTGCCGTTCGTCGTCGGATAGGGTCGAAACTCCGGCCGAGTCTTTCTCTACCCCTGAGCTACCTTTTCACCATTGGGCTTACCGAGAAAATGACCCAAACCCCTCCAAACCCCAAAAACTTGAATCCTTTTAAAAGTGGTTTTCTTTGATTTTTTTATTTTATTTTATTTCTGGTAGGTGTTTGCTACTGGCTTTGTTTGTTTGGGTGTGTGTTGGTGCCTCTAAAAATTGGGGGGGGCTCTGCTAGGGTTGCTGGTTACTGCCAGGGTGCAGGCTTGGGTAGGGGGCCAGTGGGCTTGCTGGGACTGGTGGCCTTGGCTGGTAGGGCAGTAGGCCTAGTGGCCTTGGCTGGTAGGGCAGCAGGCCTAGTGGCCTGCTGGGCTATCTGGCCCAATCGGCCTACTTGGTTTTGGGTTTCCAGGCCCCAAATAAAAATGAAAATAATAATAAAAATAAAAATAAAAATAATAAAAATTAGAATTAATAATAAAAAAATAAAAATAAAAGATAAATAAAAATTAATAAATTGAGAGAATTTAAAATAAGTCTTTACTCGAAACTTGGCTAAAACGCAATTCAGATCTGATTCGAGCATGACCTGGACAATATTGGGTTGCTACAAGCCCAACAAGGGGAAAAGAGCCAGCTGAGAGCTCGGTTGTGAGGGAAGAACCCCGACCTCGAGAAAGTAATAATGACGATCCTCTGTACCCACCAGGTTTTACTCCTATCTACGTCCAAATGTCGCAAGACAGGCATCCACAAGGGGAACCTCCAGTAGGAGGACAACCTTATGTTTACATCAGCGCGCCAAGTCCCACAGGTCAACAAGGTCAAGGATAGTTCGCATCTAACCCAGGGACTAATCCTTTGAACCCAGTTCTCGTCCTGAACTTGGATGACCCTGTAGAACAAGAAAAGTTGAGGAAAAGTGTGACGGAACATGTGAAGGACACCGGGATAAAACATAAATATGATATGCTAGAAGAGAGACTCAAAGGGATGGACGTCTTTGGGAAATTTGATGCAAGTGAACTAAGCTTGGTTCCAGATTTAGTAATACCACCGAAGATCAAGGTCCCAGAATTTGAGAAGTACGATGGGACCAAGTGCCCTTCATTTCACATCACCATGTTTTCTCGCAAAATGGTTAGGCATACTCATAATGACAAATTATTGATCCACTGTTTTCAAGATAGCTTGAAAGGATCAGCCGCAAGATAGTACAACCAACTAGACTGCAGTCGCATTCATACTTGGATAGATTTGGAAAGGGCCTTTTTGGCCCAATACAAGCACATGGCTGACATGGCACCCGATAGCTTATCCCTGCAGAACATAGAGAAAAAGGCAGGAGAAGGATTTAAAAAGTACTCCCAGAAATAGAGAGACTTGACTGCTCAAGTACAACTGCCTCTCACAGAAAAGGAAACCAGTGTATTATTTATCAATATATTGCGAGGGCCATACTACGACAGGTTGGTCGACAACACTACCAAGAATTTTGCTGATATGGTCATTTCCGGCGAGATGATAGAGAGTGCCATAAAAAGCGATAAGATCGAGGAAAGAGAAACAGCCAATGGCAAGAAAGTAGGGGCAACAAAAAAGAGAGAAGGAAAAGTGCAAGCAGTCTCGTATGAGAGCTGACCACCACAAAGTTATACCCATTACCCTACAAACTGACCCTACAATTACTCCCCTAACCCATACTAGTACCCTCCTACACAACCCCAATACCCAATGAGCTATCGACCACCAGCGCCAATATATACACCATCGCCCATGCCAGCACCCGTATACACGGCACCTATACCTGCTTCCAACCCGACCAGTCCAGTAAACAATATGGACGCTAATCAAAGAGCACTTCAGCCAATTCAACAAAGACCCCCGTTCGACCCGATTCCAATTACATACGCCAAGTTCTTCCCCAAGTTAGTCCAAAACCATTTAGTAGCACCCATGTTCCTTGAACCCATGAAACCCCCATACCCAAGGTGGTATGACCCAAACACAAATTGCGATTACCATGGAGGCAACCCAGGTCATTCCACGGAGAATTGCACTGCTCTTAAACACAAAGTGCAACACCTAATCAGGGTCGGTTGTCTAAGCTTCACAACCAAAGGGGAGCCTAACGTCACAGCAAATTAGTTACCCGACCATGGAAAGACGACAGCAAACGCAATAACAGAAGGAAAAAGGTGCTGGGTGATATCTAGGATTAAGGATGTCCAAACTCATATAGGAAAAGTTTAGGATACTATGATTGAAGCTAGGCTGTTTAAACCAGTCGACATGGGGCAAAAACCTTCAGGGCTAGAACCAGATATTGGACGCTTCTGTAGGTATCACGGAGGTTTGGTGTGACACACTGTTGACCAATGCTCCAATTTTTCGAGGCAAAATCCAAGAAATGATGGATAGCAGCATAGCAAAATTCTTCACGGAATGGGAGGAATAATCAATGGATGTAGTGATTGAGGAAACCCTAAAGCCTGCTGAAAAATGGGTTAAGCCAAAGCCATTGGTTATCTACTGTGAAGAAAGCTAGAGCTCGTCGATAAAGGAAGCACTAACGGTGTTAAGGCCAATGTTAACTATTGAAGTACCAAGTCTTTTCCCATACAAGAATGATAAGGCTGTACCTTAGAGATACGAATGTAAATTTATGTCACCAAAGCCCAGTAATATTGCACCAATTCTCAATGCTACTACGGTTGCCGTAGACATAACAGGTGTTGGGGGTTTTACTACGAGTGGAAGATGTTATACACCAAAAGCATAGGAAAATGTCAAAAAAGGGAAAGCTAAGACCGATGAAGAAAAGACCGTTCCAGAAAACTCAGTTGAGCGAAAGACGAGCAAGCCTGTAATGGAGGAGAAAGCTTGTGAATTCCTCAAATTTATCAAACACAGTGAATACTATGTTGTGGAGCAATTAAAGCGCTCGCCGGCTCGCATATCTATCCTGGAACTATTGATGAATTTGGAGACCCATCGAAGGGCGCTCTTGAAGGTACTGAATGAGGCATACATGGCTCATGATGTGTCCCTAGAAAAATTTGACCAAGTAGTGGGGAATGTGGATGTTAACAAATTTATAGCTTTTAGCGATGACGAGATCATTCCTGAGGGGATAGGTAGTACCAAAGCCCTTCACATCAATGCCCGGTGCAAGGGCCGTATCATTGCAAAAGTCCTCATTGATAACGGCTCCGCACTAAACGTCATGCCTATGACTACATTGGCCAAACTGCCCATCGACAGGTCCTACATGAAGAACAGTCATATACTAGTACGAGCATTTGATGGAACCCGTAGACAAGTGGTGGGGCAAATCAAGTTACCAATGCAAATTGGTCCTTGCATATTTGATATTGCCTTCCAGGTTATGGATATCGTTCCTTCGTACAATGTCTTGTTGGGAAGGCCCTGGATCCATATGGCTGGTGCTATTCTATCCATTCTGCATCAGAAGGTGAAATTCAGAGTCGAAGAACGATTGATAATTGTCGATAGAGAGGAAGATTTGCTTGTATCAAAGCCTTCGAATATCCCCTACATAGATACCATCGAGGAAGCTGGGGAATGCTCTTTTCGGACCTTGGAATTTGTGAATGCTACATTTGTAGGAGAAGGTTCTAAGATGCCTATACCTCAGTTGTCCTATGCTACTTAAAGCAGCCTTGTTCAGGTCGCGAGGAAGGGTTGCTAGGCCGGGACTAGTCTGGGAAAGAACCTGCAAGGAATTCGAAAGTGTATAAGTATGATCAGAAATGAAGACAAGTTTGTGTTGGGATACAAGCCGGGAAGACAGGGAGAGATTGATAAGAGAAAGGAAAGAATAGAGGCTTGCAAGGTTCAGGGGATATGAGATAGAAACTTTGAAGATGTACATCCCCCATCTCTATGAGATATTTCGATTGGCGAGTTTTATTTTTCCCGATTCACCAGTTGTGACCAAACCTGCCGTGACTTTGGAGGGAATGTTTGCGGGATTCTGCATCCAGATGACTGAACAAGAAGAAGAGAAGGGAAGCAAGACTCAAGAAAGGACCATCTACCCGTGCCCTCTAGGATTTGAATTAAAGAATCGGCATGCTGTAGATTTGCCCGCTGTATTTAGGTCTCTTTCTAGTTAACAAACTAAGTTCTCAAACACTTCTGCCCAAGAGTGTTATGAGAGTTTCTTTTATGCACGAGCTCCTTTTATGAAGTTATCATTCTAATAAATGACAATTATAATGCATTATGTCTCGATTCATTTGCCATTTTTTTATAGTTCATCTTTCTATTTTGTCTTCCTATACAACTATCTGTATTATTTTGCTTACGCCTTTCCAGGTCTCCTAATAATGAATACGAAAACAATCTCATCAATGATTCGAAAATCGAGTTTGAGAAATGTATTGATATTAGTGAAATTGACGATGAAGAGACTACAGAGAAGTACGACTTACCACCTGATTTGTTGAGATTGATAGAGTCAGAAGAAAAGCAAATTATGCCTCATCAGGAGACAACGAAAGTTGTTAATCTGGGAAATGAGGATAATAAGAAGGAAATAAAAATTGGCACTTCACTACCATTGGCAAAGAAACGATAATTGGTAGAACTGCTCCACGAATATGTGGATGTGTTTTCATGGTCCTATCAAGACTTGCCAGGGCTCGATACGGATATTGTGGTGTACCTTTTGCCTTTGAGGCCAAAATGCAAACTTGTGAAACAAAAGTTGAGACGAATGAAGCCTGAAATGTTGCTAAAAGTTAAGGAGGAAGTGAAAAAGCAGTTCGACGTCGGATTTTTGGAAGTCACCAAGTATCCTGAATAGGTGGCAAATATAGTCCCAATCCCGAAGAAAGTTGTTTGGGCGATTAAGGAAGTTCCAACTTAAGCTCAATCCGACCAAGTGCACTTTTGGTGTAACATCCGACAAACTACTGGGCTTCATTGTTAATGAGAAAGGAATTGAAGTAGACCCCGACAAGATACGTGCTATCCAGAATTTATCCCCGCCTCGGACATATAAAGAAGTGCGAGGATTTCTGGGAATATTGAATTATATTGCCCATTTTATTTCCCAACTCATCACTAAGTGTGACCCGATTTTTAGACTTCCCAGAAAGCGTGATCCGGATGAATGGACAAAGATTGCGAGGCGGCATTCGACAAGGTGAAAGAGTATCTTACCAATCCACCGGTACTGGTACTGCCCACACCAGGAAGACCGCTCATTTTGTATTTGGTAGTGCATGAGAAGTCCATGGTGTGTGTTCTGGGACAGCAAGATGAGACAAGTAAGAAAGAACATCCCATTTACTACTTGAGGAAAAATTTTACAGATTACGAGACCAAGTACTCGTTAGTAGAAAAGATGTGTTGTGCATTGGCCTGGGCTGCTCATAGACTCCGACAATATATGTTATACCATACCACATTGTTTGTCACTAAATTGGACCCCATTAAGTAAATCTTTGAGAAACCCTCGTTATCAAAAGATTAGCAAGATGGCAAGTTCTGCTCTCTAAATATGACATCACCTATGTCTCGCAGAAGGCCATAAAAGGGAGTGTAGTGGCCGAATTCCTAGCGGATAGAGCCACAGAAGATTATGAGCCGATGAAGTTCGATTTTCTTGATGAGGACTTGATGGCTATTTCTCAAGAAGATGAAGACGAGGAATCAAAGAAAGATGTATGGCAGATGTATTTCGACGACGCATCGAATGCTCTAGCGAATGGTGTTATAGTGGTTTTGATATCGCCAGAAGGAACCTATTGTCCAATCACTGCAAGATTGACTTTCAAATGCACCAACAATGTGGCAGAGTATAAGGCCTGTGTCATAGGACTTCAAGCGGCTATTACAAAGAAGATAAGTGAGTTAGAGGTGTATGGGGACTCTGTTGGTGTATGCCCTAGAGCCAATCAGATTGAGCTTGGGATACACAGTCAATAAAGCATACCCTTCACTATGATTATAGTAATACAAGGTTTTCCTTCATGTTAGTACAATAATAAGGAGTTATTAAGTACTAATCGGATGAAGCCCATGGAACATAATGGCCTTGCAAAGGAATTATAAAGAGTTATAATTATGAGATCTTTATGCATCAAAGCCTTGCTCCTCAAAATGTTCTTGGTCATCGTATTGCCAAGACGGGGCATTGGCAATGCTCAAAGACTGGTATATGTTAAGCCTTTACTTATGAAGTAAGCAACCAATCTCATATAGGTTGAAGTATGGGATACTTGGGATAACATATAGGTGCTTGTTTGTTGAACAATTTTACTAAACATGACCCGCCAAGAGAACTTCATTTGGTAATATATCACTCTAGTGTCTATAATAATGTTCTTTTAGCACCAGGTCGTGTAAATTAGTCCTCAGACTTGTGATACCAGGTCATCTTGTATGAAGAGTGTCATACTTAGATTTCATCATGAACGGGTCCCAATCACAAGGATGCTTAAAGTAGGGTGTTATTGGGTATGACATGAACCATACGAAGATGAATGAGTGATCCAGAGAGGATTCACATCTCCCTGTGATATTGGAGACATATCTCGTTTGTTCTTGACTACGATTAACTTGATTAAGTCTTTGGCCAAAGCATAATAGATTTAGGAGAAAGTTGTTTCTCTAAATTCATAAGGTTAATCATAGTTGCAAAGAACTAATATGGATTGATCATGAGTAGACACTACACCATGATCATGTGCTATCCGGGATATATGGTGAAAGGACCGTATTACATCGACAGGCTGGTTGCTGAAAGGTTCTAAAAGGTCACGCTGACTTCACAATATTTGGGTGGTCATGATGGGTTGCTAGATCCCGCTCTTGATCTATGATAACAAGTTAATGAGATTAACTTATAATCATTGCCAACATATTTGGAACCTAGAGGGTCAGACACATAAGAACAGATATGAATGGATTAAACATGGTATTCTGTTAAGGTAAAACTTAATGGAATAAAAGATCTATATTAAGGACTCAATTGAATAAGTTCAAATGAGATGAATTAAGACATAATTGAGATTGAGAAATTCAAGGACAGTGTCTTAATGAGATAAGAGGAATCAAGAAGTCTTATCTAGTGTAGTAGTCGACTTTGACATATAGATGTGCAAAGTGAATTGTGATTGACTATACTATATTGGAATAATATCATGAGATGATATTAATAGATTAATGACATGAATTGATTCATAAGGAGAAAGAAAATTTAATTGAGAATTAAATTACTTTCGTTTAGAAATTAATCTATCCAATAAATAAGCATGACAAAATTAGAAAGGATCCAAAGCGACTATTCTAATTTAGGACTGTCCACTAAGGATGGTTGGCCTAACTAAAGGCATTAAGATTGTTGGACCATTATTATTATTAGATAATATAATGGGGCTATTGATCTATCTTAGAATTAAATAGTTTAAGTCCAAGTGGATTAATGAAAATCTTGTGCAACAAGTAACACATGGCCGACCAAGCATAGGGAGATAGGGATTAGGGTGTGCGCCACTATATAATGATATTTAGAGGTTGTAGCCACCCAAGCTAGCTCTATTCTACTTGTGGTATTCTGATTTTGCTTAAAAAAAAGTTTGGTTTCAAGAAGAAAACTCTAACTTAGCAAAAAGCTGAAATCGCAGCCTCTTTAAGCTCCTTAAGGCTTGCCGCAGTTCCTCCTATCTTGGTGTTCTTCTTGCCTCTTCTTCACCTAATTAAGTGATATTGATTAAAGGAGAAAGATGCAAGAATATAGACCTTTTGATTGTGATCTTATGATTAACTTGCTAGCACTAGTGAATCGCCATACCTTAGAGAAGGATCCATCAGCTGTTCGTGTGGACTAGCTCTAGAGGAAGGACAATTGTGCTTCTTGTGGTCTTGGACGAGTTGGAAACTTTATAGATCTTGGATTCGAGATTTGGATCTACAACTTAAGGTTACGATATCTTACGTAGGTAACTTCTAAATCATATGGGTGATTTAATTAGTTTTTAATGTCATAAACCTATGCTAAACACAAGCCTAAGATCCTGTTGTACTTCGGGTGCTTCTTTGTTTATTTTCGCTGCAGTTTGATTATTATGTTTATGCATGAGCCCGAGGTAATGAATTCCCAATAGACTCTGCTCTAGTCATTTTTCAGTTAAAAGGAGAATGGGAGACAAAGGACTCGAAGTTGGTCCTCTACCACAAGTTCATAGTTGAATTGATTCAACAATTCGAAAAGATTAAATTCAACTATCTACCCCAAGAAGAAAATAAAATGGTCGACGCCCTTGCTACGTTAGCCTCAATGCTCAAGATAAATACAAGCGCTGACGTCCAGCCCATCAAGATGAGCATACGAGAGTTGCCCGCACATTGTATGCATGTTGAGAAAGAGTCGGATGGGAGACCATGGTACCATGACATCCTAAAATACATAAAACATCAGCAGTACCCGGAACATGCCATGAAAAATGACAAAAGAACTTTGAGAAGAATGGCGATGGGATTCTTCCTGGATAGAGAAGTTTTGTATAAAAGCAGCAGAGATCATACACTGCTAAGGTGTGTAGAACTAGCTGAAGCTAAAAGAATACTCGAAGAGGTTTACGAAGGGGTTTGTGGAACACATGCAAACGGCCATATGATGGCTAAGCAGATTATGAGAGCAGGTTATTTTTGGATGACCGTGGAGAGGGATTGCATCAGGTATGTCCGAAAATGCCATAAGTGCCAGATATACGCGGATAAGGTATATGCTCCTTCGACAACTCTGCATGTCATGACAACGCCTTGACCTTTTTCTATATGGGGAATAGATGTGATTGGGCCAATTACCCCTAAGGCCTCAAACGGGCATCGCTTCATTTGGTCGATTACTTCACGAAGTGGGTCAAAACTGCTTCTTACGCTAATGTGACCAAGTCCGTGGTGTGTAGGTTCTTAAAGAAGGAAGTGATCTGCCGGTACGGTCTCTCGGAGAAAATCATTACAGATAATGCTCTCAATCTAAACAATACCATGATGAAAGAAATTTGTACTCAGTTCAAAGTTAGACATCACAACTCGGCGCCTTACCGCCCTAAGATGAATGAGGCAGTAGAAGCTGCTAACAAGAATATAAAGAAATTATGGCCAAAATTATCAATAAATACAAAGATTAGCACGAGAAACTTCCATTTGCTCTGCACGCTTACAAAACGTCAGTGTTTACTTCTACGGGGGCCATTCCTTATTCCTTGGTGTACGGAATGGAAGCTGCTTTACAATTGAGGTTGAGATCCATTCTTTGAGCATTTTGATGGAAGTCGAGTTGGAAGAAGCAGAATGGGTTCGAGCCCGCTATGAGAAACTTAATTTGATCGAGAAAAAAAGGATGAAGGCACAGTGTCATGGCCAGTTATACCAAAGACAGATGATGAGGGCACATAATAAAAAAGCTCGCCCAAGAGAGTTCCGAGAAGGTGATTTGGTTTTGAAAAAGATTCTCCCTAATCAGCAAGATCCAAAGGGAAAATGGGCACTGAACTAGGAAGGTCCGTACGTGGTGAAAAGAGTATTTTCAGGAGAGGCAATGATTTTAGCAGAAATGGACGATGCAGATTTTTTAAGTCCAACCAATGCCGATGCAGTGAAGAAATATTATGCATAAAAAAAAAAGAGAAACAATTCAAGCAAACCCGACAGGTGGTTTGAGTCAAAAAAGAAAAAAACTGAGAAGTTCAAACTAAAAACCCGAAAGGGCAGTTTGAATCAAGGGATGGATCTAGGTCGAAAACCCTAAAAGGCGGCCTAGGTGAAAGATAAGAGTTAGGGCAACCAGCAATAACCCGTGTGAAGTGATTACGTGAGGCAAAGGATTAAGGCAGGATAGAAAGTTTGAGCAGGCAGCAAAGTACGACATGACCAAATTGCACAAGGCCTTAAGGGTAATTGGTGGTCAGACGCTATTGAAAGAGTCAAAGACATCGATGAATATTTGTTTTAAAAAAAAGAAACCCGGATTAGCTCGATTGAGGTCGTTTGAGTATTCATTATGTGGAGATCTATCCCTATTATGTCTTTTTTTTTCTTTTTTTTGATTGATTCCAGTATGTTCTTCCTCTTTCGCTGAAATGAAAATACATATTCATAAAGTTTTGTCATTGAAATATCTTTATTTCTATGAAATATTCTGTAGGTAATGCATTATGTTGGCATGAAATTTGAATGATAATAAATAAATGAAGAATGCATAAACGGAACTTTCATAATTACTCTAGGGAAATTTGAGAATTGGAAAATCGGAAAGGGAGAAAGAGATGATGGGGCAGTATGAGACATGATTTATTATACCCTTTGGAAGTAAAGAAAGCAATGACTGAAAAGATGATTGATATGTGAAATTGTGTTAAAGGTAATGTGCAAACATTGACTCCGACTAAGAATGATTGGGAAGAAGTAAGTTGTGGACAGCTAGTCAGCGTGAAGAAGGAGAAGAAAGAGAATTGGGAAAGATAGAAAAATAGCTTATGAAGAACAGGGATAAGAGGCTTAATCAGATCAAGCTTTGGAAGAGTAACTAGTTGATGAAATGCACACAGGGGCATCAAATCACGATTCTAGCCTTAAGTTATGCATTCCATTTATCATAAGCATGCATTGCATTGTCATAACATTGCAAACAATTAGGGATTATCATTGTACAGAAGAGAGATATGAATAATAGGACAAGAAAAAATGAAAATCGATTGCAGTAGGAAGTTGGAAATCGCTGTGATGATCAGGAGAAAGGTAGCAATTTATTTTTCAAGTGATAAAGCCTCTGATGAGAGAAGCAATTTATTTTCCACGTAATGGAGCCTCTGTTGAGAGGAGCAATTTATTTTCCAAGTGATAGACCCTCTGATGAGAGGAGCAATTTATTTTCCAAGTGATAGAGCCTCTGATGAGAGGAGCAATTTATTTTTCAAGTGATAGAGCCTCTTTTGAGAGGAGTAACTTATTTACCAAGTGATAAAGCCTTTGATGAGAGGAGCAATTTATTTCCAAGTGATGGAGCCTCTATTGAGAGGAGCAATTTATTTTCTAAGTGATAGAGCCTCTAATGAGAAGAGCAATTTACTTTCCAAGTGATAGAGCCTCTGATGAGAGGAGCAATTTATTTTTCAAGTGATAGAGCCTCTGTTGAGAGGAACAATTTATTTACCAAGTGATAGAGCCTCTGTTGAGAGGAGCAATTATTTTCCAAGCGATAGAGCCTCTAATGAGAGGAGCAATTTATTTACCAAGTAATATAGCCTCTGATGAGAGGAGAAATTTATTTTCCAAGTGATAGAGCCTCTGATGAGAGGAGCAATTTATCTTTCAAGTGATAAAGACTCTGATGAAAGGGCCTTTTTAAAACGCGCACATTCATGATCCCGGATTAAAAAGTTGCTTGTGTCTTTGCCTTATTCCTGATTCTCAGTAATGTGCAAAGAGGGGCAGCTGTAGCACCCAATTTTAGCCCCGGTCCAACCCGAATTAAACTCGGGCCATCTGCGGGGCCCAATAGGACCCTTTCCCTTTAGCAGGCCCAATAGTGGACCACCCATGAAGCAGGTCACCAAGCCCTGTTGATCCACCAGGCCTGAGGGCCCAGAGGGCCCAAAGCAGGCGACCAGGCATGCTGGCCCAGCCTGCTGTGCAGGCCCCCAGGCAGCCAAACCCTAGCCTTTATTGCCTAGCTCCCTACAACCCTAGCCCCCCCAGCAATAGCCACCACCACCCCAATATGCCACCCCCTGGCAGCAGTCGCTCCAGCCACCCAACACTCAACCCTCCACCTTACATACACAATCCCCTTTTGAACCTAACCCAAGCCCTACGCCACCACCTGCCAACCCTAGCCATCGAACTTGCATACCACCCCTACCCTAGCCGACTCAAGCCCCACGCCACCCTCCACCATAAAGCCTCATCTGACCCCCCTTCCTCGAGCTTGGACACAAAAAAGAACAAAACCAGAGATCAAAAAAATCCCGCAACTAAAAAACTGACAATAGCAGCAAAAAAAAGCCTAGCAAACAAAAAAAATGAGAAGTCTTTAGGTTTTTGGTTTCGAGTCTTGTGTTTTGGAGCAATTCGAATCGCTTGTAAGGGGTCTAGGGTTATTGGAGGTCACCGTTGGAGGTTCGGACTCGATTCGACTTTTACACAGGCCGGATCAGAGGCTTTTTGGTCTTGTAGGGTTTCCTTAGATCTAGGAGGTTTGAGGCATTTTAGGATAGAAATAACCTAGGATCTGCAAAAAGGAAGAGGAGGGGAAGGTTTTTGGTCAGAATCTGACCAGGAAAGTTATCGACGATGGCGATGGACGGCGGTGCCTGATTCTGGGTAGGCTTGGGTTTTCTGGTGGCATTTTAGAGAGAAGGCAGAGCATAGAGAGGGGGTTCTGGTTTTAGAGAGAGAGAGAGAGAAAGTTAAAAAATAAAATATAAAACATTTTTTAGTTTATATAAAGAACAAAAAGCGGCTTCGTTTAGGGGAGCTAGGATCCGCGCGTCTGCCCGCAGGTGACCCGTGACCCGCGCAGCCGACCCAGCTAAAGAGGAAGGTCCGCACTTCAACCCACGACCTGACTCGTTGGGACCCAACCTGCTTGCAAACCCGGTTCAAAAAAAAAGGGAAAAAAAAGAATAATCAGCCAACCCGACTCACGGCCCAGCAAGCGATCTGACCGGCGGCCCAACAAACCTTATTGTCCAACCAGGACCTGCTCAGCCCAGCCCAATTTCACCAGCAGCCCACATCAGCTTTGGGCCACTTCAAGTCCTCCATTTTAGGCCCAGACACCTTGGTCTGTTTAGGTATATTGTTGAGCCCATTTTATTTAAATGTGCACTTATCTTATTTCTATGTAAATGCCTACACTATATATATATATATATATATATATATATATATATATAAATGTTGTTTATTTATTTATTTATTTTTAATATTGAAGATAAGTTATCTAAATAGGTAATGACAATAATGAAGTTTTTTTTATTTAAATTAAAATGAAAATAGAGACAATCGATAAGATTTATTTTGGTTATGTGTCATAGGTGTAAGAACTTTTATTTGGTTATATGTCATGTACCATAAATAAAATTATAATTTATTGGTTCGGAAATAAAAATGCAATTAATAACAAATAATCCTTAGAAAGAAATAAAAATGAAAGTCTTTTTAGAAAAAGATAAAAATTCATTAACAACAAATAGTTTCTCAAAATTTGTATAAGACAATATACTAGAAAAATAATAAAATAAAAAAAATAATAATCTATTGATTCTTGCCTAAATGTTGGAAGAATCCCAATATTTTGAATATGATAGTCTAAGGGTTCGTTAGAAGAACTCTCAAGTGTGGATAGCCTTTTCAAATTTCGCCTAGACGTTGGGGAATTTGGAAAGGCTCTCACATACGTTGAGGGTTCATGTTTTATTTCTAAATAATAATAATAATAATATATAAAAAATGATAGTCAAAATAATAGTTAAAATAAGTAATAAATAAAAAAAGATAAAAAAGGGATAATAATAAGAACAATAAAATATATTTTTAATCAGTTCGTTATGTCGCCTATTTATTTGTCCTTGGTTGGCATGTCAATATTATTCGTTTAGTTTATAATATGTTACACAGGACAAACATTAAATAAAACTTTTAGCAAAAAAAAAAAAAGGAAGAATCTTCTCGAATAATAATAATAATATGCTTATAATGAGAATTTTCAAGTGTAGAGATCCTCTCTAAATTCCACCTAGACAATGGGGAATTTGGGGAAGATCTCACATTAAAGGTTCTCGTATTGCCTTTAAAAATAAAATATTCCATTTTACAAGTAAATTAATTCATCATCCAAGTTGTATATTTCGGATCAAAAATTGGAAATACGTCACTTCTAAGGATCGGGGTTTGAATTTCCAAATGTAGAGATCTTCTCCAAAATCCGCCTAGACGATGGAGAATTTAGGAAAGCTCTCACACCGGAGACTCTTATCCTCACCCAAATAAAATTTTATTTCTAAAACCAAACAATTTATTGTCTAAATTATTACTCTTTATTTTTCTAGGCTTGCTCATTCATTGTTGTTGATTATTCTTTCATTGAATCTCACATTTTTGTAAAAATAAAAAAGAAAACCGAGAGTTTTAAGAGGGTCCTAAGAAATAAAATAAAATAATATTTTGAGTAAAAACAAATATTGATATCCTGCCCAGACATTGGAGAATTTTGAGTAATTGTTGTTTATAAAGGAATATTAATTGATTTAGAGGAATATTATGCAAATTCGAAAGCGAAGAAACTCTTCTCAAATTCTGTCTAGACGTTGGAGAATTCAAAGAAAGTTTCCGATGCCAAAGATTTTCATTTTATTCCTAAATGAAATAATTTGTTCTCTTCTACAAATACGAAAATTTGCAATAAAGAGATTTATCAGAATTATTTTTAAATATCAAAATTAAAATCGTTTTATCAAGATTAAAGGATAACACACGATTAAATGGTACCATTTTCTAAACAGGCGTTGTGGGGGTGCTAATCCTTCCCTGCACATAACCGACTCTCGAACCCGATTTTGTTTTCTCTCTAGTTTAAAAGCGCAGACTTCGAAATTGGTTTTTAAAAAATGTTTTAATTAATTTTAAAATATTTTTCTAAAATCGGTTTTAATAGGTGACCAATCACACCTAAATAAAAAATATTGGTGGCGACTCCATATGTTTTTTTTTTTAAATTCGTCCGGCAGTCAAAAATACCGTTACGACACTTTGTATTTCTTTCTTTATAATTATTGCTTGTTGTACTTGTTGCAGCTATATGTTTTCTGTAGATTTTTTCTGCAACCTGGGAAATACCACACCTCTCTTAGAAAAATCTTGGGAAAATATGAGAAACGTGCAAGGAACAGTGACTTTATTGTTAAAGAGTACTATAACTTAAAATTATTTTGAAAAAGGAAATGAAGTGATTAAAAATTGTTGTGAAGGAAACTGTAAAGTCCTAAATACCCTTAATGAAATAAGCTAAACAGAGTCTTCCCCCCTCCCCTCCCCTCGTCTCCCCCTCCCTCGTCTGTTATTCTCCCACCCTTCATTTTCGTTCTTCTCTTTGTATTTTTCTTGTCTCTTACCACAAACCTCTTCTTAAATCCATTGTCTGTGAAGGAGAAGGCAAGCAGAAGAAGAGATTTCGTGTGACAAACCCATTCCGAGATTGACCCCAATTTGTTGCGGCGGTAGTTTTGATCTGAACATCTATTGTAAGTTTTCTGGATATCTTAAAATCCTTTGCATGCTGATTTCTGGATATTGTAAGTTTTCCTTTATTTATTTTTTAACTTTTGGGTTTATTATTTAGTCTCTTAATTTGTTTTGATTTTAAGATCTGCTTCAAATATTATAAATATATGTTTTGTTCTATTACTTGTCTATTGTAAATTTTGACCTAAACATCTATATTGGTGGCAGTAGTTTCAGAATTTTTGGACTGCAGTAGAGTCAGACATGGTAGGATGGAAGTTAGGTAAACATTAGTTTCTAAAGCTTTGGCAAAATTTTGTTAGGAATTTTTTTTTTTTTAATTGTAGAATGGAAAGTGTGATGAGCAAGTTGATGTTATATCTTAGCTAAATCATGAAATCACGAACCATTAGCTTGTTAAGGTTTGGCGTCTTTATTTTAGTATAATAAAAAATTATCTTAATTGTACAAGGAAAAATGTTAGAGGCAAGCTTATGTTACATTCTCCTAGCACTCTTGTTTTTGTATGGTACATGTGGAAAGTTCAATCGTGGTTTCCTATTGGTCTCTTGGGTCATTCAGTGTATGTTGGTCGGATAATTAGTTTGGAGTGTGGTTTAGTTAATGGTTTTCATTTTTGAAGAGTTGGCTTTATATATATATATATATATATATATGTATGTATGTATGAATTCATACATACATAAATAAGTTCGTTTGCTATGAACTTAGAGTATCCATACGGTAGATGTTGGCTAGGTTATCTAACTTTTTATGATGTTTTGTTATCTCTTAAATTTTAGGCTGGAGATGCACTGATAGAATTGTATGATAATTTTAAATGTGAGTTTGAGACCAAGATTAATCTTCTCAAGCTGGTATGTTTTTATAGGTTTATGTGTTTTCTACGAATGCAATTGTATTATGTTGTGATACTACTGGAGCTGAAACTAATTTATCAAGATTTGATGTTAGAAACTTCTTGTTCTTCAGAGTCCCCTTTAGAAAATACTGTTTTATCAACAAATTAATGTGCAGCAATGCTCTTTAAGGTTAAATTCTAGTCTTACTAGTTTGAGCTTTTTCTTTCATGCTACATCCCCTTCTCTTATCATCAAAATAAAAAATTTTATAATAACATGGATGAATCGAGTTGCCAATTATGTAATTGACAATAAAACCTGCATTAAAATGACATACCGTTGTATGAAAGATAACGCTGATGGTAATATGGCTAATGTGCTTAAGTATTATGTTTTCCAGCCCGAAGACTGACGTTGTACTTAGCCTTACACCCAATCATTAAAAGTAGATGGATATTAAGTAAAGAAAGTTTACAGCTTTTATTTGGCTAACATATATATTTATCCTTTGACTTCATTTCATTTTATTTTAATCCTTTCAATTATATAGGATTTGACATGTAATATGTCCATTTATGCTCTTCTAGGAGATAACATCTACAACTTTGTAGAATTGCTTGCTCATAATATTGTAAGAAGATCTTTATTAATTTTGTTAATTTCACCATATATTGCAGTTCAATTTTTTTTACAAGCAAAATAGTTTCATGTCATGATAGTTGTTTGTGCCTCAATTTAATTGAAATGATATTCATGCTTGTTATTTGCTTGCTTGCATATATAGGACTATGAAGAAATTGTCAGTGTAAAAAAAGTACATATAAGTTGCAAGAATGTACATATAGTTATGCTACATCCTATGTAAATAATATGTGAATATTTAAGTGTTGCATAAATGAGAAAAGTATTTATTTCTCCCAACATATGGAAGTGATGGAGTAAATTTTCTTATGTTTATGTGACATTTGTTTGGGGCTTGTAAAAGTGAAATTTCTATTAATCTTAACAAATGTACATAAATTTGTAAGAATGTGGCACATAATATCTTAATTGATTCATTTTTGGTAAAATACATATTATTTGTAAAAATGTACATATAGGTATACAATATGTACATTCCTGCATACTTATATGTACATTCCTGCATACTTATATGTACATTTAAGCAAAACAATATGTACATTTTTAGTTTCTACTAAATTCAACCCTAAATTGGTGTGATAGAATTTTACAGATAATATCTGTGTTTTACTTGAAGGGAAGGATGGGGAGATGAAATTCCAAAGTATGATGGAAAAGGTTACCCCAAATATGTCATACAAAGCATACTGCCTTGAGCCTGAGGTAGGTTTCTGATTATTAATGTGCTTCCACTATCATATAAAATTGTCATGAAACTTGTCATTTTAAAGAGGAGGAACATGTAAGAGCTTAAATCATTGGGGTGTAGGATAGAAATTGTTAGAATATAAAAAAGTACATATAGTTTGGCATAATGTACATATTGTTTTCCTACATGTACATATTATTTTGTTATATGTACATATAAGTTGGCTTATTTTGTTGAAGCATTTCTTATAATTTCTGTTAGTTTTTAGTCGTTTTAAATGAAAAAAAATGACATGCAAACATAGTATGATTAAAGGTTTGGCTTTAGGGAGCAAGACTCTTTTAATTGCAATTATGTTACTGTCATTGTAGTATTTACTATATTTCTTTTATGTTGCATGTCCCACAATATTGAGAGAGAGAAAAAAAAAGGATGCATTTAAATGACGTATAGGACATCAATGCTAGTAAAAAAAATATTTAATAAAAAATTTAACTTATATGTACATGGCCACAACAGAATATGTACATTCCTGCATCTTTATATGTACATTTAGGCAAAACAATATGTACATTTGTAATTTTGAAGAATTAGTACAATTTTAATATGAAATAGATGCTGTCAAGAGTGGAATAATAGTTAAATGGTCCTAAATCTTAACAATATTTGTAAAAGGAAATTGAAGAAATAAGAATTTATTACTAAGGAGATCGAAAATACAAATATACCCTTAATGAAATCAACATAATAGCAAAAACAAAACTTGATATTTTG
This sequence comes from Fremontodendron californicum, assembly GCA_030761205.1. Lineage (NCBI taxonomy): Eukaryota > Viridiplantae > Streptophyta > Magnoliopsida > Malvales > Malvaceae > Fremontodendron > Fremontodendron californicum. The sequence goes on from JAULJL010000047.1 coordinate 3,748,846, forward strand.
CTTCCGATAATCTTCTCCCCTTCTCCTTTCCCCATTTTCCATCCCTTCCCTTACTTCCTGACCCCCCCATTCTATCTGCCCTTTCTTTTTTCTTCGTATATGTCAACTTGTTTTTACAAATAATTCTGATGGTGTACAATTTCCTTTTGGTATTGTAAATGTACTGTCATTGTTTTGCTTTAAGAAATTAAAGAATATGAATGTTACATGTACATATAGTTTAGTTGAATCTACATATAGTTTTGTTATAATTACATACTTTTATACTTCTATGTACATATAAGTGCGCAAATAGTTTTCCACATTTCTGAGAGATTTGTTCATATACTCTTTTTAAAATATACATATAGTTATGCTAAATGTACATATAGCTAGGCTAAATATACATATTGTTATAGGTATATGTACATATAACTTTGCTTCTGATCTTGCAGTATTTACTATAACTCTAAACGTTTTGCCATGTATGAAGAACTTCAACAAATTTGGGCTACTCAAAATAATTTGGATGCATATTTGTGCGGGGACTGAGTTCTTATCCTCCTCCACCATCATAGTCAACTATATGAAATTGTATTTCTCGTGTATTTGCGATATTAAAGTTGTAATTCAACTTGATTTTCACTGTTTTTAATATGTGAATATTTAAGTGTTGCGTAAATGAGATAAGTCTTTCTTTCTCCGAAGATATGGAAGTGATGGAGTAAATTTTCTTATGTTACATTTGTTTAGTCCTTGTAAAATTGAAATTTCTATGAATCTTATAAAATGTACATATAGGTATGCAATATGTACATATCAATTTGCTATATGTACATTCTTGCTTATTGTTTTGCTATATGTACATTCTTGCTTATTGTTTTGCTATATGTACATATACATATTGTTTTGCTATATGTACATATTGTTTTGCTATACGTACATATTATTATATTATATTTTCTCTTGATTGGTCTTTTTACTTTTGGGTTCAAACGTAAAAGTCTATTGTTGCTTTATACATTGCAGAAACATATTGTTCGATCATTATAAAGTTGAAATGAGTGAATCAAGCGTTAACAAAAGAGTTTATTGTTATTGTCATATTGATGGTGAGGTCTTGATTTTTAATGGCGACTGTATAGAATATCGAGGTGGAAGAACAGTGGGTGTGATGATCGATGAAAACACTAGTTTTGAAGAATTAGTGCATCAAGTTGGGGAAAAATTAGGGAAGAGTGTTGATGGTCATATATTTAGATATACACTGGAGTTTGACAAAACCAAGCTAATTGATTTGGTGAATGATGCCGGTTTGACAGATTTGATAAATTTTACTAATCGATTATGCAATTTGTATATTTTTCGAACTGAAGTGATTGAATCCGCCAACAACAATGACAGAAATATAGTGCATCATTCGAACGAAGATCTGTTCTGGTAAGAAATATAAAGGCTTTATAACATAAAAGTATATAATTGCGTTACGTCTTACTCATGTTTTTGTTATAATTGCAGTGGGGTTATTGACAACGAAGACATAAGTGGAAACTATTCTGAGAGGGAACGTAATGTAGGTTCTTCCGTTGAATGTTCTAGTTCGAAGATATCTGGTGTTATTGTTGAATGTACTGCTGCGAACAAAAATCATTTTGCAAGCGAAATTTGGAAAGATCACATTATTGGCAGCGGTCAGAAATTCAAAGATGCATCTGCCTTTAGGCTGGGTCTTTATCAATTTAGTATTGCGAATGGATTTGCATATAAGTTTAAGAGGAATAGTAAGTCTTTTATTAGTGTGGTCTGCAAGGCTGAAGGCTGTCCTTGGCATTTAACTGCTTCGAAGATGCGATGTACTGACTTTATGGTTGTGGGGACATTTCTAAATGTGCACAACCACTGTGCGCAAGATGCAATTCAAAGTAGACCTTCTTCGAAGTCAAAATTTGTTGCTGCCATAATTTCGGAGAAAATGAATTTGCAACCGGACACAACGCCACATCAAATTCGTGCTGCATTAGAATCTGAATGTGGAATTCCAGTGACCTACCAGCAAGCTTGGGCATGCAAAGAGCAATCCATGAAGTTGCTGCATGGGAAAGTCGAGGACTCGTACAAATTTGTTCCATGGTTGTGTGAGCAAATCAAAGATGCTGACCCCCAAAGTGTCGTAATCTGCACTTATGATAATGGTAATCATTTTAAGCAATTGTTTATCGCTTATGGATGCTCAATTATTGGTTTTTTGAATGGGTGTCGAGGGTTGATTTTTATTGATGGTTTCCATTTGAGTGGACCTTATAAAGGGACGTTATTATCTGCTAGCTCAATAGATGCAAATAATCAGCTGTTCCCACTTGCATATGCAATTGTTAGCTCAGAAAGTTTAGACAATTGGATGTGGTTCCTGGAAATTTTAAATTCAAATGTTACCAGAGATGTTTCGGTAACCATTATTTCTGATAGGAACCAGAATATTATCACTAGTGTTGGCACAATATTTGGATCGGCTTGTCATGCTTATTGTTACAGACATATTAAGGAAAATTTTAGTGCTGAAGTTAGCAAATTCATGCATGGTGGGAAAAAAGTGAAGGAGCAAGCCCTACAGTTGTTGGATGCAGTGGTTTATGCTAGACTTGAAGAGGATTACAATGTTGCATTCACAAATTTGACCATGTACAAAAAAGAGCTAGGTGAATGGGTGTTAGATAATCAGCCAGAACATTGGGTCATGTCAAAATTCAGTCATCCTCGTTGGGATCATATTACTAGCAACGTTGCAGAGTCTTTCAATGCATGGTTAGTCAAGGAGAGGCGACACAACATCATTTCCCTCATCAATGAGCATAGAGAAAAATTGGCTAAAAAAATTTATAAAGCTAAGTCTGATGTCAGTAATTGGAAATATGGAGTTGGGAAGAATGTTGAGGAAAAATTACTGGAGAGTATTGGAAGAAGTAAATACTTCCATGTTTCTTGTTATAGCGATTTCACCGCTAAGGTAAGTCACGGCAACAAAGACATTGTTGTTAACTTGAGGACTCGACAATGCACATGTTTAGGATGGCAAATGAGTGGACTTCCTTGTGCCCATGCTTCTGCAGTCATTGAAGCAAAACATGGAGACATATATCAGTTCGTTGATGATTGTTATAAGTCAACGAAACAGGAGTTGATTTATTCACTTACAATGGCTCCAGTTGAGACTCATAACTTGCTTGATTTCACCCTATCAGACAGCAGTCATTTATCGTTGAAGCCTCCTTTAACGAAGAGGCCACCCGGTAGACCAAAAGTCAAGCGCATTGAATCACAATTTATCAAGAAACGAGAAATTCATTGCTCTAAGTGTAAGCAAATTGGTCACAATCGAGTTTCATGCAGATCGCCAAATCCAGTGTAAAGCAATTGTAAGTTTTACATGATTACCATTTAAATTTACTTTTTCTGAACTATGGTTCTATGCCAACACAGTATAACTTATATCTTCTTCATGTGTTAAATGCAGGTTCATGGTTACATACCTTACCTTTTGTAAAGGAGTGGCAACTTTTTTTGTAAAGTGAATTGATCCTTTTTTCAACCCTATCAGAAGAATATGAATGTTGAAGGTGCTATATTTCATTTTTTGACGCACCTCAATTGTATATGTAGGTTTAGGGTTTACAAGGTTAGAGGTGCAATATTTTTTGTTCGAGCACCCAAATATGTTTGTAGGTTAGAAATTGAATGGTTCAACGTGCTATATTTTTTGTGAAAGCACTGAATCGATGTCTATAGCTTTTTTTGTTTATTGTATAGGCATGCCAAGAATTTTGTACAGCAATGTGTAGACTTTTTTTTGTTTAATAGGTCTGTGGCATTTAGGTTCACAAGCTTCAGAAGCTTTTGGGTTTAGGTGGGACTATTGTTTAGTCTACTCTTCTCTTCTTATTTATGGTGTATGTAACTTCCTGTATTGTGTACAACATCATATTTTTGGAATGAATGAAAGAAAATATCAACTTTCTTCGTTCGAAGTTGATGATATTTCTTCTTATTTGTTATTGTCTAGTGCTACGGACTTGGACAGAAGACAATATGTATATTCTTGCTTATATTTACAACTACGAAAACGAATATGTACATTTGTAGTTTCTCCTAAATTTAAACATCAATTTTAGTAACAAAATATTTAATTCACAATATAACTTATATGTACATGGCCAGAAGACAATATGTACATTCCTGCATACCTATATGTACATTAAGGCAAAATAATATGTACATTTGTATTTTCTTATGTACATTAGTAGAAAATTATATTTACATTGAAACTTATATTTCATTTGAACTTTATTTTAGTAATTTCATATATATAGTTATATACTTTTTTAAGTTTTAACAAAAAAATTGGCGGCACGGATGAACAAAAATAATCGAACTGGGCAGGAAAACAAAAATTTGAAGACTTTGCCAACAAGCTCTTGGCTGAGTGGCCAAGAGTGTTGGGTTCAAACCCAAGCAACCCCTCTCCTTACCCAATTATAAAAAAAAAAAAAAAAGACAGAATGTTCGCGCCGCGGCTCAAAGCCGTGGCGTCAAGCGAATGAAATTAATATGCAGCCTTCACAAAACAGGTTGTGAATCAGACAGAAATACGCCGCGGCCTTATGTCGCGGCGCACTCGTACGGAATTAGGTTCTGAAACACACAGACCAACTACGCAGCAGACAGAAATACGAAGCCGTGGCCTTGGGCTGCGGCTCTGTATTACGGTTATGAATCCAGACAGGAAAACGACGCCGGGGCGTAGGGCCGCGGCTCACACTTACGGTTAAACCCTAAGCGAGAGAAAAAAATGACGCCGCGGCTGGAAGCCGCTGCTCTGTATTACGGTTTGTTGTCTAGAGTCGACAGAAAAACGACGCCGTGGCGTGGGGCCGCGGCTCGATATTATTTGTAAACCCCAATCCATACAGAAAAACGAAGCCGCGGCTTATCGCCGCGGCACACTTTTCTATGTTTACTGTCTACAGTAGACAGTAGCAATACGCCGCGGCTTTGAGCCACGGCGCCATGGGTAATAAACGGTTTTTTTTTTTAATATTTCTAACCCTAACACCATCAACTAATTTAAAAACCCCAAAATAGCTTCACCCTTATGTTTATAACAATTTTTTGTCTCTCTTCAGAATCTCTTCTCTCCCAACATTTTTCCCAACATAATTTTCCATTCTTATAGAAAACCCATTTATGTCATTCTCACAGCTCTCATCTACGAAAACGAATATGTACATTTGTAGTTTCTCCTAAATTTAAACATCAATTTTAGTAACAAAATATTTAATTCACAATATAACTTATATGTACATGGCCAGAAGACAATATGTACATTCCTGCATACCTATATGTACATTAAGGCAAAATAATATGTACATTTGTATTTTCTTATGTACATTAGTAGAAACATATATTTACATTGAAACTTATATTTCATTTGAACTTTATTTTAGTAATTTCATATATATAGTTATATACTTTTTTAAGTTTTAACAAAAAAATTGGCGGCACGGATGAACAAAAATAATCGAACTAGGCAGGAAAACAAAAATTTGAAGACTTTGCCAACAAGCTCTTGGCTGAGTGGCCAAGAGTCTTGGGTTCAAACCCAAGCAACCCCTCTCCTTACCCAATTATAAAAATAAAAAAAAAATTGAAGACAGAATGTTCGTGCCGCGGCTCAAAGCCGTGGCGTCAAGCGAATGAAATGAATATGCAGCCTTCCCAAAACAGGTTGTGAATCAGACAGAAAAACGACGCCACGGCCTAGGGCCGCGGCTTACTCTAAGGGTTTAGGGTTAAACCCTAAAAAAGATGTAATACCACGCCGCGGCTTTGCGCCGCGGCTCTCTTTTACGGCATTAAATTCAGAGTCAGACAGAAAAATGAGGCCGCGGCTAAGGGCCGCGCCTCACTCTAAGGGTTTAGGGTTTAACCCAAATCCAGACAGGAAAACGACGCCGCGGCTGACTGCCGCGGCTCACTCGTACGGAATTAGGTTGTGAATCAGTCAGAAAAACGACGCCATTGCCTAGGGTCGCGGCTAACTCTAAGGGTTTAAGGTTAAACCCTAAACAATACAGAAAACTAACGCCGCGGCATTGCGCCGCGGCTCACTTTTATGGCATTAAGTTCCTAATCAGACAGAAAAACGTAGCCGTGGCTCTGGGCCGCGGCTCACTCTAAGGTTTTAGGGTTTAACCCAAAACAATACAAGAGAACCACGCCGCGGCGCACTCGTACGGAATTAGGCTCTGAAACACACAGAACAACTACGCAGCAAACAAAAATACGAAGCCGTGGCCTTGGGTTGCGGCTCTGTATTACGGTTATGAATCCAGACAGGAAAACGACGCCGGGGCGTAGGGCCGCGGCTCACACTTACGGTTAAACCCTAAGCGAGAGAAAAAAAATGACGTCGCGGCTCTGTATTACGGTTTGGGGTTTAGGGTTGACAAAAAACGACGCCGTGGCGTGGGGCCGCGGCTCGCTATTATTTGTAAACCCCAATCCATACTGAAACACGAAGCCGCGGCTTATCGCCGCGGCACACGTTTCTATGTTTACTGTCTACAGTAGACAGTAGCAATACGCCGCGGCTTTGAGCCACGGCGCCATGGGTAATAAACGGTTTTTTTTTTAAATATTTCTAACCCTAACACCATCAACTAATTTAAAAACCCCAAAATAGCTTCACCCTTATGTTTATAACAATTTTTTGTCTCTCTTCAGAATCTCTTCTCTCCCAACATTTTTCCCAACATAATTTTCCATTCTTATAGAAAACCCATTTGATATTACTCTCACATCTCTCATCTTTCCCAACAAACTTCTTCTCCATACATCTTTCTCTCAATTTCATCTAACTTGAAGCAAACGAATTATTTCATCAAAGTTTTAAATTCAAGTAAGTTTATATTGTTTCTTTATATTTGTTGGTTGTTGTGGGTTGAAATGCAAAAGTATTGGTTATTGTTGATTGGTTTATTTGAAAATCATGGCAATTTTTATGCTGGGTTTTGTTGAATTATACTCAACATTTAAAATTTTGCTACTGATGACATTGTCTTTGATTATGTCGTGTTGATTGATTTATTTAGTGATGAAATTGTAGAAGAATTTAACTATTGCTTTAGAGGTGTTTGGTTGATTGAAGAAAATTGTTGAATTTGGTAGATATTAACCAACTTACAACTACTGTCATGGGATTGAAGAAGAAACTCAAGGGTAGCAGTACTAATAGAACTTTTGATATTACTAAGTTCGTGTCGGAAGCGGCAGTATTACGACATACCCAATCTCTCCTCCAAAAAAGCCCTATTCCAGAGAGGGGGTTGAATCTTGATCCGCGTCATCGTGAGTATCAAGATGTAATTAATTCGCGCAATTGGCAGAAATTTTGTGCTCCACCTCAATCCGCAGTGCTACCGGTGGTTAGAGAATTTTATGCTAATGCAGCCGAAGCCAGTGGTGATACGATTTTCAGAAATTAGGGTTGCCGATGGCAGAGCAACAAAACCAACGAGCTGTGAAACACTATGAAAGTAAAAAACTGAATCAAACTTTAACAAACAAGCTAAAAGAAACTAAACTAAGTTGTTATATTTCAGAAAAATTACTTAATTGTGGTGCATTTCACTTAAATATCTTCAAACTTTTCATTCTACAACCTGATAGACAGCCTTTACATCAATCCTACTATTCCCGAACCAGATCACTTAGATGTACAGCTCTAAAATCCCATACGTACATTCCTGCATTCCTAAATTAACTTCTGCAGCATGAAGGCTTAAAGGTTAAAACAACATAAACAATCATGAAAGTGCAGAAAACAATTTTTAGAATCCACAAAGCCTGGACTTGCTCAGAACTTGCTCTTTTTCTGTATTTCTTGTATCCAAAATCAACTGGGCGGCGAGCTGCAGACGGTACTTCTTCGCATCATCCTAAAAAAAATTATGTACACTCATTAAAATTCTCTGCATTAGTGTTAGAGGAAAAAGAAGTGATTTATATGACATTCACCCGATTAAGCGGTGGACTGATTCGGCCAAACCAGGATTGTAAGTGCTTAATTAAAAATACCCCGCAATCAGATGAACTGTAAGACAAATGAGAAAATCTATTGCATCAATAGTACTGATAACTAAAGAAACATGTATAACTCTTAAATGAATTAAAATTAAGAGATTACTCGTCATCTGATTGCCAATCAAATTGTACACGGTTTTCCTTCAACTCTTTCATTGCATCTGCAGCAGGATGATTCCAAGCACGTAATAATGCTGAAAACACTTTAACCTGAAAACACAATTTGAAGCATGTCACACAAATATTCCACTACGAACAAGGTAGTTGAGAATATGAGTTAAAGATTACCAAACGTTTCGGGAAACCAACATGCAGACGCCCAAACGACGACCTTCTTGAGTCGATGATTTCGATCTCACCAGACACCGTATTCACGCAATATGCAACCCAATGATTATTTGCACATAAGGGTAAGCAAATCTAAAAAGGATGAATTGATTATTAATGAGAAATCAGAAATAACAACTTCAAATATATATATATATATATACATCTTATACTAATGTGAATATCGATAAAAATAAGCATATATGTACGCATACCAGTTGAGCTTGCATAATATCAGCATTATTCGGTTCATTTGCAAGATAATTAGCAAAATCATTGGCGACTTCATCAGTTGTCTTCCTCCCAAACTTGTAATTAACGATGTTAGACTACATTGAACGGCCACATTTCATTAATAACCTATACTATATACTTATAATCTTAATCAACATACAATAAGAATTAAACTTTTTTTATAGAGATGTAATTAGGAGGGATAAAAATTAATACCGCAAATTGTGAACTCAAAACAACACGAGTTCCAATCGATTTCCTACCGATATACATTTTGGTGGCGTTAATTACACGAACATACATCTCTACAACCTGCCATACTCCAAAGAAGTATTAATTACGATACCATACGATAAAAGTGTTAATGCAAATGTGTAATTAACGAACTTTATTATACCATGTTATTCACCCAATTGGAACCGGCTAAAGAGAGTATGTCCGACCTCGTCAATGACCAACCATGCATTGCGGACAATATTTCCCTACATCATTAATAAACATAGTTCAAATATCGCATTGTCGTCACAATAATGTTATGTAAAAAGTTGAGAGTCAATTGGATTGTGTAACTTACTCATGATTTGCATTTTCATCCCAAGCATAATTAACAACAGCTTTTTCTACTTTCTTCAATGTCGCAATTGGCCAATTAACATAGAATGGTGATTGAAGATTCATAGAAGTCGTAATTTTTCTAGGAATTCGTGGAGATCTCCTAATAACAGGGGAATCATGTATTTCCCTCTTTCGATTTCCACGAATTTCCTCTACAAATTCCACTCCATCTTCAAATTCAAGATTGGAAGGAACATTACATTCTTCCACTTGAAAATTTGATAGAGGTGCAGTTGTCTGTGAAGTTGAGCCTTTTGCAAATGGCCTAAACATAGATGATGGAGAAGCTTCATTCTCCACATTCTCCATCCTTCTAGTGAAATCATCGAACTGATCTCCCATTTGAGCATTGACATGTGCTGGAGACAACTTCGCCAATGCCATGAAATCAAGAACATTGTCTTTATGAAGCTGGACCATTTCTTGATTCCACTTAATCATCCTCTCCGTACGGCCTTTGATCCTTTCAAATAAAGCCTAAACACATAATTCTAAATTTTAAATATTTATGGATTCTGTTGCAACAATTTTAAAGGCTATGAAAGGTAATACAGTCTTAGATGAATTTCAATGACAAAATGTCGACATACCATTGCCTCTGGATCAAGCTGCATGGTTGAAACTTCTCCAAAACACTCATCCATAGGGGGATCAATGTCACTTACAACCTACATACAGAACTAGATTTCAATAACATTTTTTAATACGAACTAATAATCTATTTATAAATTAGAATGCGCAAAGAGTATTGATATAAATAAATACAAGCATGAATCAAACATTACTTACCTCCCCTAACCCATACCCCCCTAACTCTTCCTCAACTTCTAGGCGCTTCTTCACGGACGCATCATCCCATCCCATTAATCGGGGCATTGCACGAACAACAAAACGTTCGGATGGGATAACTCTATCCAAATAAAACATCTATCCAAAATGTTCTATATTAACAATAGGATAATAAATATAATCACTTTTTTTTTTTTACTTATTAGTAAAAGACATTGAAAAAAGAATCAAACAATATAATACATATTTACCTGAAGGAAGAGTAAGGAGCCTGTAATGTATGTTGTATCTTGCCTGTCGTTGTACCTTCTAATGCCATTCATCAACTGCTTAAGTGTAAACCCACCCCAATTGTAGGAACGAATTTGGGATGAATTATAAATCGTGGTAACTAACTTTCTATTTACTTCAGGCCTACTAGAAGGCGCCATGACAGTACCGATAACAAACAAGACGAACAACCTTTTCCAATCATCTATATCTGTTACATTATGTAACAAGAGCTCTACTTCTTTCAATGAACAAACCCTTAAAAATCTATCACACCAACCCTTTATCTCATCATTTTCATTTACAACATCTACTCTAACCTCTTCTCCTGTACATGGAACACCAAACACTAAACCTACATCTGTATCTTTAATAGCTAAGATATGGTTACACCATCTTAAAACACAATTTAATGGCTCACATTGTTTAATAAGCCACTCACATAGATGGTGACGCAAAATTGTACAACTCAAACTTAGAAACCCACCAAAACCTATCTCTCGCACGGCATTTTCCTTCCTAACATCACCCCTAACCACTTCGTTCATAACCCTAACCAATTTACTAGGGCTACATCTTGTGCGCAATTGAACATCACACTGCAATTTCGTAATGAATAGATTACGTTCAATCTACCAATAATTTATATTATCATTAAAAAAAAAAAGTCGAATGAAAGAAAAATAATTTACCTCAAGACTTTTATTTTTTCTTGCAATATGGCGTGAACTATGACGTCGTTCCATTTGTTCTTCCCCGAAATTTGTATGTGTCACAAATAAAGCTGATAACCCAAAAATATATAGCTAAAAAGTTAACATTCTGCTATAAATAATAAACAAATGTAGGTGAAATTGCAAAGAAATTGTAAGAAAACGTCTATCCCTCCCTTTTATTTTGACCCAAAAAGAAATAAAACCTGAATTGTGTATGCATGTGCAAACTGAAAATTGCAGTTTCTCACTTTTCACAGTCAACAATCTTGTTTTCGGAATTTCACAGGGAAATATGCATTGCATTAGTTTATTACAACAAAATAATGGCTCTCAGAAGCCTACATCTTTTGCTGAATACAACAAATAACATTCAACAGTTAATATGGTGGGTAATCAACCTAATCAATCTACTACAACCAATTTGTGAGGACTGTTTGTCCAAAGGATTGGTTTGGTTGCATTGCACTGCAGTGCAGCCCACCAGGGTGGGAGTGGGACTAATAAGTGTCTTAGGAGTGTTTCTCCAAAGCTGAAAGGCATATTTGAGAGTATAGCCCACCAGAAGCAGAAATGTATACTCTTAATGGTGGTATAAATTACATTCACTGCTTTAGGATATGAAAGAGTTGTTTATGAAATCCAGTGGGTCAGAATTCGAAAGTATGAGAGATTTTATTGCTTATGGTTAAATGAGAAAGAGTTGTGTCTGGAATTTTATTTGCACTTGTAGGGCTTTAAGAACTAAGAAGTTGCTGCAATTGAGGATTGTGGTTGCTGTAAGTTTTAGAGAAACAGAAGAACCAGGGCTATATCGATATAGTTAGAGCGAATTGCTCTGGAAAACTCTGGAGGATTTAGGTTTTTAATGGTTTAACAAAAAGGGTAGTGTATTGCTGCAATTGGGAAGAATAGGATGCAGTTCTTGTTGTTGTTCCTGTACCTTAAAGAGTAACCCTAATATACTGTAGCGAAGAACCTCAGGGGAATAAGAAAGAAATGCAATCAACAATGACAAGTTCTTTAGGAACCTCATCTAATTGTTCAAATCAATATCTAAAAATGTAATATAAAAGAAACTTCAGTTAACAAATCATGTGCCTTTAATAAGAGGAAGTATAAGGTTATAATCTAACTATAGATTAACACTTTAATGGTTATTCATTATGAAAAATGTCATAAATCTCACAGTTTTGCTTTAAGAACTTGATATCAAAATAGACTTAAAACTTTAGTAAATGAGGCTTATAAAATGTATGAAATTTAATCCTATCAATGCTCTGCTTATTTTCACCTTTTAGGAGATGAGGAAACTTACAAGGATACAAATATTGAACATAGTTAACAAATGCTCATTGAAGTTATTTATATTTCCTAGTTATTGATATTTTTCCCTTCTTTTTGTTGTGTTTTTTTCAATCAGATTAGTAGTTGGCAGATCCCTAGTGAAGTAGCAGAGTTGAGAAAGAAACAGGATAGTGATGTATCAAAGGAGCATGCAGTGCAAGTACCAAATATTGATGTAACGGCAGAAAAAGGATCTACTCCAATAACTTTGAGTGCTCCTGCTGTTAATACAGGTGACCTTGCAACAAAATAAGCCCACTTATATGTACATAGAACTATAACAGTACGTACATATAGCATAACCATATGTACATTCCGCAAAAGTATATGTACATTTTCATATTACTGACAATTTCTTTCTAAATCTCAATCAATTAAGCTCTTATGTGTTTCCAAACCATAAAATCATCTAAGTATTCTACTTATACTATTACTTAGACAAACACCAAAACCCTAACTATAATCCTCCGTTTAATCTCGAAATCGTTTAAAACAACTGTAAAATAATAGCTTCACTAAGAAATTATTAAAAACAAAAAAAAGGTCCACTTCTGTGTACATAACAAATTGACAGAATGTACATAAAACTTCAATACAAACACAAAAGCAAATGCTAAAGAAAGGATGTTGTTTCTTTTTAAAAGAGACTTAAACAAATAAGAAAATTTGAAGATCTTAGTTGCAGCAAAAAAATGGTTATAACGTAGGCTACATACTTTGATTATATGTACATTTGGCAGAATTATATGTACATTTTCAAAACTCTAATCAATTCTATCCTAAATCCGATTCAATTAACAATGTATTATATGTATATTTTCAATACTGCAGCTATTATGTTCAAAGTCCGAAATGAAAAGGTGAACAAAAACAGAATTGACAATGCAAATGGTCGGGAAATATCGCAGTTGAACCCCAACATAAAGGAGGAACTTATGGACTCTATGTCATAATGTCTAGAATCCTACTAATGGCCAATGGCTCATAAAAAATAGAATTTCGCAAAGAATAATCGGGAGCAAGAACGAATTTATGTCAGTATGCAACTCATTCACACATTTATGTCACAAAGCACTTTTAACAAACCAATTTTAACAAAGCAATTTTAACAAAACATCCACACATTTATGTCAGTATACAAGTCATTCAATAATAATGCTACCAAACAAATTCCTAACATCAAAATATAACTTATATTTCGCTACCAGACTTCCAGAAGTTTCAATAACACAGGATTTCTAGAACTTGATAAACCAAATAAACATACGCTGTATATTACAGACACAATGCACATGTTTGAACTCAATTGATGCTACCCAAATCCCATTACATTAGAGCATAATTTAGCTGCAAGGAAAACAAATACGTGCAGGAATATAAAACAATGTATGAAATCTAAACAAAACATTTCAAAAATCAAATAAAATTATGCCATGACAAATCCAAAGAGGAAGGAGTTTACCTAAAGCTCTTCAGGACCAAGAATATGAGAAGATTTTCTGAGGTTTCACTCGGGTAAGGATTATCCTCCGATTTTGAGTCGCCTAAGGTTTTAGTTTCAGTCACCCTAAACCGAAAATGCAAAGAAAGTGAGGAAGAAATAGATGAAAAAAAATGAGGCAAAGGGAGAAATGAAGGACACGAAATAAAGAGTGAAGAACAGAATGAGAGAAAAACTGAAGCAAAAATTCGGGACCCAAGTGGAAGCTAAACTCAAGAACACAATCAGAGACAAAAGCCAAAACAGAGAAAAACAGAATTATCAAATCGGGAGAGAAAAGAAGCCAAAATTGACTTTGTTTTTTAACCTAACACTACTCATAAAATGGTAATTACGATTTCCTCTTTATCAATTTTTAAATTTTCTATTTCCTTTTCAAAAATAATTTATTTCATTCGTATCTTTTAACATAATTCCTATTACACTGCATGTTTCTCATATTACCCCAATAATCTTTCTCAATGGTATCCATTAAAAAAATCCTATTACACTGGTTGTTTTTCAAATTCACCCTACTCAAAAAATCTACTCTAAACCCCAATACAAATTAGGCTCTAAAGACTTCCATCTATTTAAATTTACGAAAGTAACAAAAATATAATGATTCATACCAAATGACTAAGACTAGTAAATTAAAACACTCTTGCTCCCTAAGGCCAAAAGCCAAACTCTTAAACATAATCAATGTCGTTATCGTTTTTGTCATTTAAAACGACTTTAAACTAACACAATTTATAAGAAATGCTTCAACAAAATAAGCCCACTTAAATGTACATATAGCATAACAATATGTACATATAGCATAACAATATGTACATGTAGCATAACTATATGTACATTCTTGCCAACTATATGTACTTCTTTATACTGACAATTTCTTCAGTCTTGTATATGCAAGCAAGAAAGCAATCAACAAGCATGAATATCATTTCAATTAAATAGAGGCACAAACACTATCATGACGTTAAACAAATATCAAAGCTTTCAAATTCATTTTAAAAGCAGTTTAAGTAAATGGTTTATCAGTTCTATAACTTATGATTAAGTAAAAATGTCAAATTGCAAATATATGTTCATAGACTCTTACAAATATCTGCTTATACATATCCAAACCTGCCGATAATAACCAAGTTTGGTGTAAGGAAACCATGTGCATGGAAAATATAACAAATCAAACTCAGTAGCCTCTCATCAACTAAATAAGGGATACAACTGAAGGTTAAGAAATCATACATGTAAACCAAATTGACAATTTATTAAGTACAAAATAATTCATAACAAAGGGTACACAGCTGAAAATTATAAAATGGAAGAAACTAAACAGACAAAAATGCATCTAAATTATTGAATTCTACAGCAGAAACTCCTATTCTTAACACCACCAACCTTCATTTATCATTTAATTCGCTGGAATGTCAATATAGTTATAGCAAACGCTCTGTTTAGGTTCATATAAATTGAAATTTAAAAATGTTTTGGACATAAAATGCTTATTTACCTCTACATTGTTTGCCCTCTCGAAAAATTAATGAATTCAAGCCATTCTTACAATTGATGGCAACCTTACTGAATAAATGATCTTTCCCCCTTTCACTTTGACTTATGTTCGCATCACAATATAAGAGTGTCAGGTACGACCCACAAATTTTAGCTAAAATGTTAATATCACTTTTAGGACAGAAAACAAACTACAATATCACAACAAATTGCTTTTTTTTTTTATGGCAGAGAACATTAGAACAAACAATATCACAAGACCAACCAAGTTTTCAATGATAAATCTAACAAAAATGAATTCTCTATACGATTACTTTTAGGACAGAAAACAACAGTAATTCGTGTATGGATATATATTGAATCTATAAAACAACACATAAACAAAAATTAAAACAAGGTCAGAAGAAGTTCACCTGGTTTTGTAAAGTTGCTTTCCTTGTATATTGCTCCCCCAGGAACATACACATCAACCTTCTAATAACAGAAAAATATCATGTCAATAGAGTAACAACAGAACAGAAAAGATATGTCATATCAAATTATAAATGTCTAATTTATATAATATACATACAGATTATATTTGTTGGAACAATGTCAATATATTATTCTCATTCTAGTAGCCAATAATTATGTAATTTATCACAAAGAAATTTAACAGCTTCTGAAAGATCTTTAACAACAAAGGATGAAACAATCGCACCATTCTTTTATAATAACACATTCATATTTCTAGTTCTTTTATAATAACAACATACCCATAAATTATAACTGAAATAACATAATACCCACAAATCAAAATCAAAATAACAAACAAAATTTTACCTCAATCTTCTTCCTGAGCTTCCTATTTCGATCAAAACCCTAAACCCAACTAAACTCACAAATTAAACAAACTTTGAAATGGGTTTTCAATCCCTAAACCTTAACTTCTCAACTGGGTGAATGATTTTGAACAAAATAAAACTAGGTTAAAAACGTTGGTTGGGTGAAGATTTTTAACAGCAACAAAGAGAATAACAAAAGCAGAAGAAGAAGAAGAAGAAGAAGAAGAAGAAGAAGAAGAAGAAGAGGAAGCTATTCGGTTTGGGGGGTTTGGGTCGATTTCTGTCGTCAAATTTTAACAAGGAAAAACAAAGGTTAAACATGTCATTTCCATTTCCTTTGTAATAATATCAAACTTTTACATTTCCTTTTTCAAAATAATTTTAAATTATAGTACTCTTTAACAATTAATCTACTCTTCCTTGCACGTTTCTCATATTTTCCCAAAAATCTTTTTATTCATTGCAATAAAGTCGAAAGCGCTTACATGATACTTTTAATTAAGGTTAGGGGCTTTTTTGTATTTAAGCCAAATGTAAGTTATAAACTTGACTACTAATTATAAATCAGAGAGCTTCCACTGATCACGAGATCATCAGCTAAAATCCTGTTTGTAGCTTCTGATGGATGGAAACCATCACAGAAAACATATTCAGATGCATTTGCACATGTTCCAATGGAGTTTTGATTGCAAAGTATTGATGTTTCAAGCAGTCCAGTCCCACAACAAGCTTTTCTTGACTCAGCAAAACCTGTTTAGACATTGCTTAAACTATCAGTGCCTTTAGCCCTTGACTGTAAATTAAACCTTAACTAATACTACTGTACATTGAAATAAAATGAAACAGTAAACTTGACTGTAAATTAAACCTTAACTAATACTACTATACATTGAAATAAAATGAAACAGTAAATAATTAAAAAATGATAATATATATACCTTTCTCTGCCGGCTTTGGGACAAAGTTGTAATTAAACCTTAACTAATACTACTATACATTGAAATAAAATGAAACAGTAAATAGTTAAGAAATGATAATATATGTACCTCTCTCTGCAGGCTTCGTGGCAAGGCTGTAGAGAGGTTGGTAGATGTCTAAGACAACCAAATTAAGCTCACGAAGCCTTTTCTCTAACCTTTGAGATGTTCGATTCAGTTTATTGTTGAATGAAACTGCATTGCTATTTAACCTAGCCACACATTTGTTGCTACCAAAGCCAAAAGTTGTGATGGCTGCTGGCAAGCACCCCAACGGTGGCAAAGTTGTGACTCAAATTTTCCTTGCTCCAAGCTCATACAAATTCTGTGATAAACTCTAACTTTTAATCGAGTATCATGAAACTATAACCTTTTAATTAAGGAGAAAAAGATTAAGTAAGACCTGAGTGAAATTAGCATATGACTCAATGAGAATATCTGAGAACTTATCAGGTGTATAGGCTGTGAATAAGAGAGGATTAATGTAAAAGTTCTGAAGAAAGTCACTGCTCCCAGAACTGATAAGGTAGATCCCATCAGATATTATTGAAGAAGCATTGGATTTCCCTGCAATTGCCACTAACTTATTCTTGTACTCCTTGTAGTTTTTCAATTGCTTACTCAAAAAGAGAGTGTATTCTGCAAAAGAAAAGAATAAAGAATAAATATTAACCATCTATAGCGAAATAAAGACAGTTTTGGGTTTCATTTTGGCTTACATATAACTTTGCTGTAGACTAATAGTAACCAGAAGCAGCTGATGTAAAGTTGGCTCCAATCAATAAGTTTTTTCCTTTAGCCTTTTTGCTCATGTAGGCTGGTTGATACGCAGTGAAATCAAGTTTCTCAGCTGTGTTTTAAAAAACAAAACAAAAAAAAATACCTGTTAAAGACACAAGCTCGTCAAACAATATGAATATGTATTAAAAAAAAAAGAATTCAAAATAGGGTTAAAGGTTTATAAGATCAATGAATTGACCAATGAAGTCTAAGGCTAATTTTCCTTTGCAGAATCTTCCGGTTGCTTTGTGATTAACAAAGTCCCTCCCATACGGAGGGAAGTTAGCTTTTATAAGGGTGGAAAGGTGGTTGTTGTTTCCTACATCAACAATAGAGTCCCCAAATATGAACATGGCAGGAACAGTGGGCTGTCGACCATTAGCCACAAAGAGCACAAAGGCAAAAAGAATAAATAATGGAGTCAAGGAATAACTTGGAAACTTCATTTCCTTCATCTGTTGGAGGCTATGAAGAAGAATAAGTGAGAAAATGGGATGGATATAAGGGTAGCTTGGAAGTAAAAGAACTGAAAAATAAGGCTTGTGTTCCAACTAGTCTTTTTCTTTATGAGCTGATATTATGCATTTATGAATTGGTAAGAAGTTCAATATATACAAATTTTTCCATTCACTTTTTTATCATACCACAAAAATTGTGTTTTTCACCAACTTAGGAAATATATCATACCACACATATTATGTTTTTCACCAACTTAGACACCAAAATCACCTTGAAACCATCTATACAATTTATTCTATTCATACCACACGCATTTTACGTTCTTCACCAATTTAAGAGATTAAATTATTGACAAAAATATTGTATGTTATCTTCAAATTTTAATATATAAAATGATCAAGTTCACTAATTTTTATTGGTCCTTGATTAGAGCTGGCAAAGCAACCCTGAACTCGATAATTCGTCCGAGTTGATCCGAGATTGAATTCGATCCAATCCGATCTGAATTGATTTAAAAGGTCCAAAGGTTCGAATTCGAAAAAATCCGAACCTGTATGACCCGGAGCCCGCAAAAGCTCGAAACCGCTACGATCTGAATCCAAGATCAATCTGATCCGAAACCCGTAAAAAACAGAATTTATAATAGAAAAAACTTGAACTATAATTATATGATTTTATTTAAAAAAAATAAATGATAAATTTTTTCTTAAATAAAATATTTAATTTATGAAAATATATTTATAATTATTATACTATTATATCAAAAATGTATTATCAACAAAAATAATTAATAGTGAATCTTTAAATTGAATTATGAAATAAAAATTAATTTGAAACACATTAAATATACAATTAAATCTAATATTTTGTAGGATAAATTGGACCATTCCTTAGAGTTTATTATCATAATTATATATTTTAAGCTTATTTTTTATATATACACAGACATACATACGAAAACACGCACATATACATATTGCGTCTTACTTCACTCAGGTGAGCCTTTTTTTTACGCCTTGCGCCTTAAGCAATATAAGAGTTCTAGTGCCTAAAGTGCACCTTACGCAGTTGACAATACTGATAAAAATAGTTTAATATAAATAGTTTTTACACGTCATAGTATCCTAAAACTTCTAACTATTGAAGCTAAGATAAATAATTGACCAATTATTCATATTAAATAATTTTGGTGAAAAATAATCAATACTCTTTTTAAAAATGTCTGCTATTCAATAATATAATTGGATAATTATTAACCCATTATATGATTAATTGATTATATCTAATGTTAAATTCAAAATGTTCAAATATTAAAATTATAGCAATTACTATATAAATTAGCATTTGCATATATATCATAATTTTATAAAACTTTAAGTATTAATTATTAAGGTTAAACCAATTAATTGGTACTTTTTTAATGTCTACTATTCAACATTTTAATTGAATATTTAGTCAATTAGTGTATACAATTAGATCTAATGTTACTATGCTAGTATTTATAATTATGTCCAAACAAAAAATTATAAATATACGAATAAATTCTTGAAAAGCAAAATTAAAATAAAAGTAAAAATTTATTAAGTGATTATAAGAGCCCAATGAGTTATTGGATTAAGAGTAAAAAAATCATTTATATAAATGCTTAGTGAATTTTATTTATAACTTGTTTCCTTCTAATGATGTTTTATTATATGCAGCCAATGATTTCTTATTTTTACTTTTTTAGTGTTAATTTATATTTAATTTAGCTCACTATAAAAAAAAAAATCTTATATAATCATCAATTATATCTATATTCAATACTAAATATCATAAAAATTTTAAAAATATAAGTATATAACAATTGCAAAATAATAAGAAGTATATCAAAATATACAATTTTTTTATTTAGTGATACTGTAAGTAGACATATTGAACTTATATATTTAGTTTTATTTAAATTTAAAGGATATTGGACTAAAAAATAATGAAAAAGATTCAAATACAAAATATTAATACTCAATTTATAAATAAAATTATTATATAATTTATATTTATATATATATAATATTTATTAATTTTTAGTCAATTAGTGTATACAATTAGATTTAATGTTATTATGCTAGTATTTATAATTATGTCCAAACAAAAAAAATATAAATATACGAATAAATTCTTGAAAATTTAAAATACTCTTAAGAAAATTATAATGTAATAACTAAAAAATCTAATAAAGAAAAATTAAAATAAAAGTAAAAATTTATTGGACTAAGTAATTATAAGAGCCCAATGAATTATTGGATTAAGAGTAAAAAATTCATTTATATAAATGTTTAGTAAGTTTTATTTATAACTTTTTTTCCTTCTAATGATGTTTTATTAGATGCAGCCAATGATTTTTTATTTTTATTTTTGTAGTGTTAATTTATATTTAATTTAGCTCACTATAAAACAAAAAAATCTTGTATAATCATCAATTATATCTATATTCAATACTAAATATCATAAAATTTTTAAAAATATAAGTATATGACAATTGCAAAATAATCAGAAGTATATCAAATATACAATTTTTTTTTTATTAATACTATAAGTAGACATATCGAACTTATATATTTAGTTTTTATTTAAACTTAAAGGATATTGGACTAAAAAATAATGAAAAAGACTCAAATACAAAATATTGATAATCAATTTATAAATAAAATTATTATATAATTTATATTTATATATATAAATATTTATTGATTTTTAAAATTTTATTTTAGCATCGTTTCAATTTTATTTTAGTATTTTTGTCACTATGTAAAAAATGAAATTAATTATTACATTCGAAATAAATAAAAAAAATGTTTATAGCTCAAAAAATTCCAAAATTATTCGAGTCTAGACTCGCCCGAACTCGAACCGATCCGAACTCGAAATAGCCCGAACTTGAAAAAGCCCGTATCCGAAATGGTCCGACCCCAAGATAGCCTGAATCCAAAATTATCTGAATCCGGAAATATTCAAACCCAAGATGACCTAAATCCGAAATGAACCTGAATCCAAAATGATTTAAATCCAAAGATAGCCCGATCTAAATCCGTCCGTTTACCACCTCTATCCTTGATCCCATAAACCCTTAACCCGGTTTTGAATTGTTTTTCTTTTTATATTGTATTTCTTTTTTATATTGCAGAGGATTTTTTGCAATCTATTTTCTATTCATTCTTCTGATATTTCCGCAACTGGTAGTGCGTAGTGGTATCCATATTGGCAAATACATCATAACTAAGTTATAAAAATTGTTAAATCTCACATTAATACAAACTAACAGAGGTTGAAAATAATTTGATAGTATTGAAATTAGACTGAACATAAGTTTCTTATATACTAGAAATCAGGAGAATCGGGACATTAATTATCAAATTCCATATTAGAATTTGTTAGAATATGGGTATGAGAAAATCTGAAAAATTAAAAAAATTTCAAGACGTGTAACGATGTCCATTTTTTTTAAGTTTTATTCACCTCCATCACTTCATAATTTGGTGTCAAAAAGAGTTTCTGGCATATAAACCTCAATGATAAAATGATATCCTTTGTACAATTGTCATTAATTCTTATAATTATTTATAGTGATTACTTCTTTTATTCTTATCATGATAGCTTCACATTTGTTTATTTTTATTTATTTCTTGATATCCCTTGAAATTAACACTATTTTTACTAAATTCATTGTAAAGAGACCTCAAATCACTTGGTGGTATAAAACAATATTTTTATTATTTTCTTATCATAGTCAGTACAAGACTTTAAACTTATCGTGTATATATACTTAAATAACATGTTTTTTTTGTCAACAAGTTACATATATACACAAGAATGTTTCATATATCTTTTTAGAACATAAATAGCCATTGTACAAGACCATCAACGGACTTACCAAGTAACTATCAAATATCATACATATATATAGTAATATACACATTTATCATGGACATCATTAACCATTTTTAACTATTGCCTTAACCAAAACCATGTCAATCACCCAAATGAGTCAAATAGCATTCATCTTGTTATTTTAAAAGTTTTTATATTCACAAAATTTTTGAGTCATGGTTTTTAATACAACCATGAGAAGTCATGAATAAAACCATATGCACCATCATAAATTAGCACAATGCGATCTAAATTATGGCAGCATTTGGTCCAAACTTATAACCATCATGTAAATAGAATATTTTACTTCCATATTTGGATAGTAATTTTATTATGAAAATCTATTGTAGACGTCCAATTTTATCCGGATACTTCTAGAACTTTTTATTTGAGTTAAATTGCATTTGGTTGTCAAATTAATTTTTTTTGGATATTTTAATTTAAGATCAAATACATTTTTAATTCAAATTTTGAGACTAAGAATCAGTTTCCAAATTTATAGTCAACTAGATAAATGCTCGCGTTTCACTGCGGGCATGTTATCGAATTTGAATTGATATTTTATAATAAATTTAAAAGATAAAAAAGTAAGAGGAGTAAAAATAATTTTAAAAAATAATAATAATAACTTCTATCCTTATACGATACTTGATATAAAATTGACAGTTATTTGAACATGATTAATTAAATCCAGCAATTTTAAACACAACATAATTCTAAGATATGAACATAACATGAGAAAAATAATTAAAATACGACATGACACAAAAAAATTAAATGAACACGATACAAATACACGAACGTGACAAAATCTACATAAAACAAATTATTAAAGTGTCAAATTTTATATAAATATATAATACCTCGAATACGATTATGACAGGAAAAACAACACGAACATGACGACACGCGACATAAATTTGGGAGTTATTTGAATAGTGTCAATTAGACTTGGCAATTTTGGACACAACATGATTATACAACACGAAGAACATGAAAAAATAATTAAAATACGACACGAAAAATAACATGAACATGACACAAATATACGAACGTATCAAAATCTACATAAAACGATTATTAACGTGTAAAAATTTATATAAATTTATAATATTCTAAACACACTAAAATAACACGAACATGTTACGAACATACAACTTTTTCCTAAATTAAATCATTATGACAAATTATGCAAAATATAGGATGAATTGAGACTCGACATGAACACACAAAATTTTCTCTAAACGGAATCACCATACAAACTATTCAAAATATTTGGATGAATTAAAACACAACACTAACATATGAAAAAAAATAATTAAAATATGACACGACACGAAAACAACATGAACACAATACAATACACGAACTTGTCAAAATCCACATAAAAGGAATTATTAATATGTAAAAATTTATATAAATTTATAATACTTTGAACACACGAAAAAATAACACTAACACGACATAAAAAATAATATGAACACGAACGAATATCCGAACGTATCAAAATCTACATAAAATGAATTATTAATGTGTAAAATTTATATAAATTTATAATATTTTGAACACATGAAAAAAATAATAAGAACACAACACGAATATGCGAACGTGTCAAAATCTACATAAAACGAATTCGTGTAAAAATTGTATAAATTTATAATACTTTGAACACACAAAAATAATACGAACACAAAAACGACACCAACACACAATTTTTTTTTTCTTTCTTTCCTTTTCCTTCCTTTTCCTTCTTTACTTCTTCATAAAAAAAAAAAATTAAAAATACCCAAATTAACCCCCCCAACACTCTTAATACCTAAACTTATTTGTCACTTAAACCATGATCCAAAATTCTTAATTGAACATTCTCATGTAATTGGGGATATAGTTAGTAATAGATTATTTTATAAAATGGGTCGCAAGTTTGAATTCTGAGCCTTTGAATTGGATATTGAATCTCAATTTATTTTAGGATTTTTTTTGAATAATTTTTTGGGTCTAAATCCAGGGTGTTTCTTTCATCCCCATTTTATGATTGATGAAAAATTAGTCCCTGTCGGGTCGGGAGTGTGATGGTAAAGCCCTCCTAATATTGATGACTCTCAAGATTCGAACCTTGGTTCTCATCTTGAGGGTTGGAACCACTTTACCACTCCAACCAACCAAATATTGGTTTTTTTTTTTTTTTTTTAATTTAAGATCAAATACATTTTTAATTCAAAATTTGAGATTAAGAATCAAATTTTAAATTTATAGTCAATTTTTATTCTAAAATCAATCTCAAGTTCAAATTTTTTAATCTTTGAATTGGATATTAGATCTAAATTTATTTTTGGACATTAAATTGATTATTGAGTTTCAAATTGCTAAAGAGACTTTAGTTTCAAATTGCTAAAGAGACTTTTAATACGTTATTAATAAAATTTCAAAGGGAAAAGAGCTATAGCAGCACTAGCAAAAACAAGAACTGAAAAAAGTTATGATAAAAACAGAATTTCTAGGAACAAACACCAAGAAGACAAACCACCTTAAAATCAAACTTAAAACACAAACCCTATAAAATAAATCTAGACATCATGTAAACAGCCAAAAAAAATCCAAACTCTACCCAATAACTATTTAAAAGAAGAAAATTAAGGAGCATATCAAACAATTAAAGCTTCCAAGAAAGTCAAGAATGATTCCTTCTTTGCCACCGAGCCACCAAATAGATCTTGACCAATATGGGATAAACATAAATGTAATAATTCGTATATTCGTATCGTGTTCGTATATTTTGAGTCATATCATAATCCTATTTAAAGTATTTTATATTTATTTAAATTTTAAAATGTTAATAATTTGTACTATATAAATTTTGACACATTCATATATTTGTGTTGTGTTCGTGTTATTTTTTTTGTCGTATTTGTGTCGTGTTTTTAATTTTTTTTTCTTCGTATAGTATAATCTTGTTGCGTCCAACATTACCTGATTATTTAGCTAAGGTCTTGCGGCTAATGATAAGCATCCGACTGCACATCCTAACCACTTTTTGCCATGGTTCCCTTGGCCTTGGAGTTAGAAATTATGGCCGAAATTCCCCCCTTTTATTGGCGCACCGCCACTGGATCCTATAGAGTCGCCACCACCAGCTTAGATCAGTTTTCACCATTGCTAATCTTTAGCTTCCGATTAGAGTTTATATGATTTTTTTTCCAATTAGATTAATTTAGATTTTAGGATTATATATGTTTTTCAGTTAGAATGTTCTAGTCAAGGATAAGTCTTGTAGTTCTTTATTTAATAAAAGAGATTTACGTTTTTTTTTTCCTTCAAATTATTGAATGTTTATGGGCCATTACGATTTATGTTTTTTTTTTTTTCTTTCAAATTATTGAATGTTTATGGGTCATTACAATTTATATTTAAAATTGGAATACATAGTAATTAAAATGTCTTATTCTACCAAAAATTATTTATTTTAAAACTTTTAGATTTCAAAATTCAAATTTCATCCAATGTAAATTTTATCCAATTATTATTAACTTGTTGGTTGTGAGTTTGGTTAACTTTTTTTATATATTAAAGTAATTTTATGTAATTTTATTGATTCAATGATCTAAGCTAATCTAATGAAAGGGATTGTGAGTTTGATTAACCGTGTTGCTCATGATTTATTGATCCAATAATCTAAGTCAAAATCGTAAAATAGCGATCATACATTTAAAAGCATATAACTTTTAGTACCACAATGTTAAATTTTATTCTTGATTTCTGTTTATTCTTTCTTTTTTTCTTCTTATATTGAGACAGAAATAAATAAAAAATTAAAACCATTGTGGGCAACTTTTTTATCAGGATATTGCTTTTTATTTTTTAATTATCAAATTACCTATTTTTTGTATTTATATACCAAAATGCACATTTTTTTATCGTTGGGAAGTTGCCATATGATATGGCGACTTCCGAGCTTGAAAATGAAATAAATAATAATAAATAAAAAAAACACTGGGAAGTCGCCATATCATATGGCGACTTCCCAGTGTAATATTTTTATTTTTCTTTTAAGGTGTTGGGAAGTCGCCATATGATATGGCGACTTCCCAACACCTTTTTTTTTTATTTATTTAATTTAATATTTAATTTAATTATTTAATTATGTAATTTAATTTAAAAATATATATATTTTTAAATTATTTTAAAAGCCTAAATAATATACATTTTATAATATTATTATTTATATATATAATTAATTAAATATTTAAACATGATAAATAAAAATGTAATGATAAATAAGAATAAATCAGCATATAACAAAGAATGTTAAATACGTAATATTACGAAATATGTAAATATTACAGGTGCAGAACATGTAATTGGTTCATTGTTGATGCGAACTCTCCCCCGATGTGCCAGATGGATAAGGACATTTTCGACAGCTATGACCTTAATTTCTGCATAATCTACAACGTTTTGGTTGGTCTTTCTCCCTGAGGTCCATTTCATTACGAATACGACTTGATTTTGGCCGACCATGTGGATCTCTTCGCATTTCTAGATTGTGACACACTTCTAGTCCATTATATTGAGGTCAATAACCTTCATTTGCAACTGCTTCAAACTCATGCCTATAAACATTGAATATAGTGTCAAGTTTATAGACATT
Organism: Fremontodendron californicum; assembly: GCA_030761205.1. Lineage (NCBI taxonomy): Eukaryota > Viridiplantae > Streptophyta > Magnoliopsida > Malvales > Malvaceae > Fremontodendron > Fremontodendron californicum. The sequence goes on from JAULJL010000047.1 coordinate 3,775,848, forward strand.
GTCTACATATTGCATGCAATCTACATGGATATGTGCACTAGCAGCAACTATATGTGAACGAGAGAACCTTTGTGCTTGAAATTTCCCACAGTCACACCATATCTCACTAAGATTTACTTTGTACTTCATTGCAGCAACTCCCTCTTGTGGGTCAAGTACTCCTCAATCAAAAAAGATTGATTTGCGCGCGTAAAATTATGAACCGAGTGGGAGTTAGCTTTCCTAAGATTTTCTTGCATTGCCATTGTGACTGTTTCACAGTATGTGTGGCCTCTTTCGATCATTCTTTGTTGCTTATTGCCCATCTTAAAAAAAAGTTCAGCCAACCTATAATATGTTGCCTGCACCAAAGCAGTAATAGGAAGATGGTGTGTCCCCTTCAACATTGAATTGATAGATTCAGCTAGGTTGGTTGTCATATGGCCATAGCGTATTTCTTCGACATATGATTGGGCCCACTTCTCCTTGGGGATCCAATCAAGCCAATTAATCGCCTCTGCGTTTTCTCAACGAAGAATCTCATACATCCAATGAAAATGGGGTCGCCTCAACTCGTATCCTGATAAAAAAATTAAAAAACAAAAATTGTTAATTTCAGTATTATTTTATATATTAAAGGAAATATAAGAGATAAAATAACTATGATCTGATTCCATACCCATGTTGACAATTTGTCGACGCAATTCCTTATTGTTAACCTCTTAATGAAGTTAGCTGCAATGTGTCGAATGCAGTACACAGAGTATGCATTTGGAGGATTCCATCCACTACCATGGCGTCTGATTGCAGCTTTGATGGATTCATGTTGATCAGACATTAAGCATATGCCAAGTTGTGTTGTCACATGTGTAAGCAAATTAGTAAGAAAGAAGGACCAAGCCTCCTCTGTCTCACCCTCCACAATGGCAAAGGCAATTGGTAGTATATTTCGGTTGCCATCTTGTGCAATAGCTATCAACAATGATCCTTTGTATTTTCCATATAAGAATGTACCATCTATTTGCATAATAGGTTTGCAATATGGAAACCCTTCAATGCACGACTTAAATGTCTAAAAGAGTCGATGGAATATTTTCTTACCTTGGACCATTTGATCACCGTGATATGCTGGTACCGTTTGCAATTCCGCAATTGTACCAGGAACGAAATGTTGCATTGCACCCAACCATTTAGGTAGATCATTGTACAATCTATCCCAATCGCCAAAGACTCGAATAATTGCCTTTTGCTTTTCTTTCCATGCTTTCCTATAAGAATGATGTATCAATACTGGACTCGCATCTCAGCGATCAAAATTGAAACGGAAATCTCTGGATTTGCTTGGACCAATGACAGAATGCATGAACAGATCATGTTAGAATCTAATTTGCAACGATCCTGTGAAATTCTTCCCGGTGTGCAAGTATGAGGCCCATTATATTTTCTAATCTCCCATACTTGTTTCTTTTTCATGAATGTTGCCCCTATTCTCCAATTGCACCCTTTCTGGACACTTGCCATGATATTTGGTTAGCTCGGATTCAATAACTATGTAATCTACAGAGTTTTTGATGTTGTAGTGCTTAATAGTTGAAAGCACAGCCTCTTTCGTTGGAAATTTTAACCAAACATAGAGATCAACTGTAGATGAATTCCAACTTAGAGGTGCAGCAAATGTATGACCATATTCAAGAAATTCTGGCACTTGCATGTATCCAGATCCAGGGTGCGCATATGGGATGCAGGCTCATAAGGGGGAAGAACTCTATAAGTGTTGATATTAGGGCCAACGTCTCGGTCAGAATCATTGCTCTCATCACTGTCATTTGCGAATTCAGCATACTCTTCTACTTGCTCACTAAAGTCACCAATATATTCACCATGGGCTCCACATGACTGAACAGGATCATCACCAGCTGGCACATCATCTAGGGCAATAAGAATTGTTGGTGAGACAAATGAATTATGAAATATTGTAGCTTGAGATGGCACTTCTTTTGGGGGAACGTTGTATGAAGTGGGAACATAATACAACGACTGAGAATCATCATCTTCTGAAAGCCCACAATCCTCAATTTCAGCATATAACTCAAGTACACCAACATTTTCAAATGTCTCGTGAGCATGAAACATTCCTCTCACATCATCATCATCTTGTAGTGGATAAGTCTTATATCGGACACATCCTTCACCAATAGAAAGAGGATGCTTATACTTAATCTCTGAAACTCTTTTTGTATTTCCAGCTTTGATTTTTGTATGAATTATCACCTTCAGTTCATCTAATGTGACGTCTTCACCAACACGAAAGCTTTTAGGACGTTCACAGTCAAAGGTAGCACCTTCATCAGTATTTTGAATTTGGCCATTATAGTAGACCAATGCGACCACTCTGTTGCTCATGTTGTGTAGTAATGAAAGTGAGAAAGATGAGAACGAAGGTATTATCACTCAGCAAAAGAAATAAGAAATAAGAAATAAGAAATAGAGAAGGATGAGAATGAGAATGAGAATGAGAATGAGAATAAGAATGACAAGGTATTATCACTAACACCAGAAAATAACAACTAAGATTGAGAATGGGGAGAGAATAAGGAAGGAAATATCATATTTATAATGGTTTGTTGAGTAAAATATGTTGAAAAATTGTTGAATCTGATTCCCATTTTTCAACTGATAAGTCCCATCCTTTGAAACTTTGAATCTGATTCCCATTTTTCTGCTGATAAATCAAATCATGGTGAAAAACTGTTGATTCTGATTCCCATTTTTTTACTCATAAATCCTATCATAGTGAAAAATTGTTGAATCTGATATTTTTCAGCTGATAAGTCCCATCATTTCAAACTGTTGAATCTGATTCTCATTTTTCTGCTGATAAACCCAATCATGGTGAAAAACTATTGATTCTGATTCGGATTTTTTTGCTCATAAATCCTATCATGGTGAAAAACTGTTGATTCTTATTCCCACTTTTCAGCTGATAAATCTCATCATTTGAAACTATTGATTCTGATTCCCATTTTTCTCCTAACAAGTCCCATCCTTTAAAAGTGTTGAATCTGATTCCCATTTTTCTTCAAACTCTTCATTGACTGAAAAACTGATTAATGACTCAGAAAAAATCTACTGATATATCCCATCCTTGAAACTGTTGAATATGATTCTCATTTTTCTGCTGATAAATCCAATCATGGTAAAAAACTGTTGATTCTGATTCGAATTTTTTTGCTCATAAATCCTATCATGATGAAAAACTGTTGATTCTGATTCTCATTTTTCAGCTGATAAATCCCATCCTTTAAAACTGTTGGTTCTGATTCCCATTTTTCTGCTGACAAGTCCCATCCTTTGAAAGTGTTGAATCTGATTCCCATTTTTCTTCAAACTCTTCATTGACTGAAAAACTGATTACTGACTCAACAAAAATCTACTGATATATCCCATCCTTGAAACTGTTGAATCTGATTGTCATTTTTTCTGCTGATAAATCCAATCCTTTGAGATTGTTCAATCTGCTGATAAATCCCATCATTTGTACCAAAAGATCAATTTTATAATTTTATATATATTTTTATTTTCTTATATAAAAATAAAAATTATTATAAAAAATATTTATTTAGGCTTATAAAAAATAAAATTAATAAATTTTTTATTTTTATATATAATTAAAAATTAATATAATTAAAATAAAAATTACAAAAAAAAAAAAAAATTGAATTTTTCAATTGGCAAGTCGCCATATCATATGGCGACTTCCCAACTGATAAAAACAAGCATATTTTGATACATAATTTGCAAAATTCGATATTTTGATCATTTTTTTTTTCATCAGTATTCAAATAAAATAACCACTGTAGGCATCTTGCAAACAATATTTTGCATACAAATGTACAATGTGATCTTATATGAAAACTCGTTTCATACTATTTCCTTTTTTTGGCCTCCTAGTTTGGTACTTAACCTTCAGCAATGTAATAGCATCTCATAATGTCCAACTAGAGGTACTCATGGGCCAGACCGAGTCGAGACCCGAATTTTTTTCAATTTCTTGCTCAGGTCCGGGGGCCCGTGAGCACTGTTCATTATATTAAAAACAAAAATTATTAATATTTTTTATTTTTATAATTAAAAATTAAATAAAATAATATTATTTTAATAAAAAATACTGTTCTAAATCGGGCCGACCCGAAACAAAAATTATCTATCTAGGCCCGACCAATACGGGCCGAGCCGGCCGGACTGCCCGGCCCGTGAGCAGGTCTATGTCCAACTCTCTACCTTGCCTTGCTTAGAGACGTAGAGCGTTAAAACTCATCAGATTAGCCAGTTGAGCCATAAAGAAAATCAAGGGGATATTCAGGCCTAAGTGTTATCAAATTTCATTACTAAACCAATTAACAATCTCAATTATATAACAATTCAAATGATTATCAATTAATCAAATTACAAATTATTATCAATTATTATTAATTTATATTATTTGTTATTAATATTAATTTTAAGTAATTATTAATATTTATATTAATATATTTCAATTATTATTTATTTTATTATTATATCTATTATTATTATATTATATCTTATTTATTATTATATCTTATTATTTAAATTATTATCAATGAAGTTCTTGACCCTTTTCAATGCACTGAGGAGCCATATAACCTTGAGTCCCAACCACAAACAAAACACCAGAATGCATACAAGGTTTAATTATATCAAGGGGCCGTTTGCCGTTATAAAAAAAGTCAAAATAAAAATTTTTGGGGCCAAAATAATTTTATTTATTTATTTTTGATTTAGAAAATATTTAAGAAATAAAAAGTTTTAAGGAACCAACACCTTGAAACCGCCCTTGAAAACAAAAGTCCTTGAAAACAATGTCTTAATCAAATTAGTTTAAACATAAATCTCTTTTATTAAATAAAAAACTACATGAGTTGTCCTTGCCTAAACATTTATTTTAATTGAAAAATGTATTAAAATCCTAAATTCTAAGAGGTAAATTAACCTAATTGAAAAAAAAAAAATCATATAAACCACTAAAATTTATAGTCTTTAATAGGAAGCTAAACATTGTCGATGCTCAAAACTGATCTAAGCGGGTGGTGGTGCAACTCCACCCTTAGAACAATGCTCCTTAAACTTAGAAACTATATCATGGAATCGAACCCACATTATTTCAAAGCAGTAATCCGGGGTTGCATTAATAAAAGGACAACATTCTGGTCGAATGGAGGGTTTGCCAAGCGAGAAAGAACGTATAATATCTCTACCGCAGCCTTTATAATTTGCGATGTATCCCTGACACTCGTCCATTCTAGGGTCCCGTGGCGGTGATGGCGGCGACTCTATAGGGTCCAGTGGCGGTGCACGAATAAAAGGTGGAAATTTCGGCCATAATTTGTGATTCCAAGGACAAGGAAACCATGGCAAAAAGTGATTAGGTTGTGCAGTCAAATACTTATCATTTGCACCAAGACTTTGGCTAAACAATATGGCTGAGGTAGCTAAGACAAATAGCGAGTTTAACAATACATTATTCATCTTGATGAAAACTTGAAATTGAAGATTTGTAAAGTTTAATGAGATGCAAAAGTTAAGATGTAAAAGCTTGGATATATATAGATATAGAATAAGAAAAGATTCAAATACATGATTATCTTTATCTTTTAAAAAAATGGTAGATATCGTTATTTAATTTCCAAAGTGAAATATATTAAATGTAGAAAAGAACATTATCAATTAATTTTTTTTTTTTCTAAGTTCTCTCGAACCCGCAATTTTTAGAAGTGTCATGTGAGTCAGTACTCAGTTGGCATTATCAATTAATTATTATTATTACTATTCAGAAAAAGGAAAAAAAACATTGTAATTAAATTTTTGTTTTTTTTTTTTGCTAAACCAGAATAATTAAATGTTAATTTTATATTTTGTTGTAAAAGTGTGAGCTCCAAAGATATGTAATTATCTCTTGTATCTTTATAAATTTGTAATTATCCATAGCTAGAGGCTTATCATAACTCATGTAATTATCTTTTGTATCTTTATAAATTTTTAATTATCCCTATCTATAGTCTTATCATAATATTTTGTATTAATTTATTAATACGTTGATAAATATATACATTTGAATATATTCTGACTTTAGCTTTAATTTAAGTATATGATTTAAAGGTTGGATTACATGATTCGAATGTTGCTGAGTTTCTAGCCATCAAAACTGCATTGAAAGTAATATTACAAACAGAATGGGGTAATCAAGTTGGATTAATTATTGAATCTTACTCGATTATTGCGGTTATTGCGGTTAATTGGTGTATTAAAGAGGAATTAAGGCGGATACTTTTTTGGCTATTGACTCGATACTAATCAGAATTGGTAATGTAAGTTTCTCGAACATCTTTCGTGAAGCAAATGCCATGGCTGACTCCCTTACCTAAAGAAGGAGTGGATCGTTCAGAGATGTTCTTAGCTTGGTGGTAATATGCATTTTTTTTTTTGCTTCCTTATCTTGGTTGTGTTAGGTGATGATCGAATGTTCTATTGGATCAGTTTTGGTTTGTTTTTTTGCTTTGTTGAGATGGATGGAATGTTGGTTGTAGTAAGGGTGGCTCCTGGGCGTTCTGTTTTGTTATCATCTTTTTGGTGTTCAGATTGCTACTGTCGTCTGTTCTGATGACTGAGAGATCCACTCTCTCTGTTTCATCCTTTTCATTATCAATAAATTTGATTTAGCAACCAAAAAAAATTGTAATTTAATTATCAATTAAATAAATTATCAATTAGTTTTTATCAATTAAATCAATTATCAATTGTCCTATTAAAACACAAAATTAGAGGCTGTAATTTTAATTTAATTTAATAATCAAGAAATTACTTATTGTTTGAGATGAGAGTAGAGGTGCTCATGGATCGGGTCGTAGCCCGAAACATTTTCATTTTTCTTATCCGGGCTCGGCTCGCGGGTTTGAATTACTGTTCATCCCTTAATAAAAAAAATTAAAAAATTATTTTTTAAAATTTTTTTATTAATTTTTATAATTAAATTTTTAAAAAATAATATTATTTTAATATCTGAACAATGATCCAGACCTGACCGATCAGGATCACAAATATTTCTGTCCAAACCCGACTCAGTACGGACCGGATCTGCCGGGCCTTGAGCAGGTCTAGATGAGAAGACGTAAAAACAATAACTTATTTATCTTCAATGGATCAATGGATAAAGCACATCATCTGTACATGATTAGAAGCATTATAATTTAATATTTTCATCCTAGGTAAAGCATTATAATTACTTACATTGAATAACAAATCCATAATTGAAAAAAAAAACAAGAAAACCCTAAGTTTTATATAACCAAATCAGATAATTTTATTCTTACGTTGGTGAATGCTTAGAGGATTAATTTTGTCGGTGCAAAACGTCAATTACTTGGCTTCATGTATCATCGAAATTTATACATCAAAAACTCTTTTTCACACCAAATTATAAAATTGTGGAGGCGAATAAAACTTTAAAGAAAAATGATATTGTTATATTGCTTGAAGTGTTTCCTTAACTTTGCAAATTTTCTCAATTCCATGTGTTAACAAATTCTAATATGGAATTTGATAATTAATGTCATGATTCTCCAGATTTATAGTATAAAAAAACTTATGTTCAATCTAATTTGACAGCAGTCAAATTATTTGCAACCTCTGTTAGTTTGTATCAATGTGAGATTTAACCCTCGTTATAATTTAGTTGTCATGTATTTTCCAATATGAATACCATTATTAGTTGCTGAAATATTAAAAAGATGAATGAATAGAAAACAGGTTGCAAAAAATCCTCAAACAATATGCAGTATAAAAATTAAATATAGTAAATTATGTGAAAACATGTTAAACATCCCACTTAAAATTTAAAATTTTGTGTTATTGAATGTGAGTTTTATCAAAATATTATTAGTTTGTTGGTTGTGAATTTGGTTAACTTTTTTTTTTTTTTTATCAGTTTCTTCTTATTTTTTGTATATTAAAATTTAATTATGTAATTTTTAGCTTTTTACTGATCCAAGGATTTAAATTTGTAAGCTAATGTATCAATAAATACAATTGAATATATTCTGACTTTAACTTTACTAGACTTGTTCATGGGTTGGGTCGAGATGCAGTTCGGAAATTTTTTTCCTTTGCCCAAATCTTTTTTGGGTTGGACCCGTAAACCTGTTTTACTATTCATAAATTATTAAAATATTAAAAATTATTTTTATATTAATATATATTTTATAATTAAATTTAAATATTTTTTATTTTATGAATAGTAATTCAGGCCGAGCCGGTTCGGTCAGAATTACAAAAAACTTACCCAGATCCAATCCAATACGGATCGACCTATCGCACCGAACAGACTACCCAACCCTTGAACAGGTCTAAACCTTATCTTATAATTTAATTATCAACTAAATTAATTAACATTTTTTTTTTAAATTTTATTAGACTTCTAATCAAACACTATATATTGTCAATAACTTATATCTTTTCAATTCATGTATGTTATCTCAGTAATTTTAAGATCACCCCGTAGCTCTAACACTCTTTGCATATCCATCTAATTGTAGCACAAAATTGTGTATGTTCTGTAAATTTAATAATTTAGGATATAATATTAAGATACGACACGAAATAATTAAGCGCAATAATATAGCACGTTAATATATATGATTTATTGTAATTAATTATCAACTGAATTTTTAAGAAAAGTAAGAGTATATATATATATATATATATATATATATATATATATATATATATATATATATATATATATATATATATATATATATATATATATGATCGTGAGAGGAAGGCGGTGGGAGTGGGGCTGGCAGTTGAATCATGTAAATTGTGGGAGTGGAGTAACTGAAGACATGTTTTGTATACGAAGACAGTGTAAGGCTAGACAAATGAATTAAGAATTTATTTACCCTTACTCTAAGTTGGTGAAAAACATAATTTGTGTGGTACATAATAAAAACGTGAATGGATAAAAAAAAATTGTATATATTGAACTTAACCCAATTCATAAATGCATAATCTCAGCTCAAATACAAAAATACTCGTTGGAACACTAAGCCTTATTTTCCCGTTCTTGCACTTCTAAGCCACTTCCAAGCTACAGAAATGAAGTTTCCAAGTTATTCCTTGTCTCCATTTATTCTTTTTGTCTTTGTGCTTTCTGTAGCTAATGGTCAGCCCGCTGTTCCTGCCATGTTCATATTCGGGGACTCGATTGTTGATGCAGGAAATAACAACCACCTTGCCACCATTATAAAAGCTAACTTCCCTCCTTATGGGAGAGACTTTGTTAATCATAAACCAACCGGAAGATTCTGCAACGGAAAATTAGCCTTAGACTTCATTGGTCAATTCATTGCCCCATTTTAAATTGTTTTTTTTTTTTTTATTCTGTTTCACCTTAATTATATATGTTTCTTAAACATGTTTTTTTTTTTTAAAACACAGCTGAGATACTTCAATTCAGTGAGTATCAACCAGTTTACATGAGCAAAAAGGCTAAAGGAAAGAACCTGTTGATTGGAGCCAACTTTGCATCAGCTGCTTCTGGTTACTATGAGTCTACTGCAAAGTTATATGTAAGCCAAAATTAAACCAAAAGTTCTCTTTATTTCTATATAGACGGTTAATTCTTATTATATGTTCTTTATTTTTGCAGAATACAATCTCATTGAGTAAGCAACTGGAGAACTACAAGGAGTACAAGAATAAGTTAATTGCAATTGCAGGGAAATCCAATGCTTCTTCAATAATATCTGGTGGAATCTACATTATCAGTTCTGGGAGCAGTGACTTTCTTCAGAACTTTTACATTAATCCTCTTTTATTCACAGCCTATACACCTGACAAGTTTTCCGATATTCTCATCGAGTCGTATGCTACTTTCACTCAGGTCTTCCTTAGTCTCTTTCTCCTCAATTAAAAGGCTATAGTTTCATGATCCTCGATTAAAAGTTAAAATTTGTCACAGAATTTGTATGAGCTTGGAGCAAGGAAAATTGGAGTCACAACTTTGCCACCTCTGGGGTGTTTGCCAGCAGCCATCACAACTTTTGGGTTTGGTAGCAACAAATGTGTGGCTAAGTTAAATAGCAATGCAATTTCATTCAACAATAAACTCAATCACACATCCCAAAGGTTGAATAAAAAGCTTCATGGTCTTAATTTGGTTGTCTTAGACATCTACCAACCTCTGTACAACCTTGTCACAAAACCTGCAGAGAGAGGTATATATATTATAATTTCTTAACTATTTACTATTTCATTTTATTCCAAGGCACTGATAATTTAAGCAATGTCTAAACAGGTTTTGCTGAGGCAAGAACAGCTTGTTGTGGGACTGGACTGCTTGAAACATCAATACTGTGCAATCAAAAATCCATTGGAACATGTGCAAATGCATCTGAATATGTTTTCTGGGATGCTTTTCATCCATCAGAAGCTGCAAACAAGATTTTAGCTGATGATCTCCTGGGCAGTGGAACCTCTCTCATTAATTAATAGTCAAGCTTTATAATTTATGTTTAGCTTAAATACAAAAAAAAAGAAAATCCCTATACTTAATTAAATTTATCATGTAAGCCCTTTCAATTTTATTGCAATGAATAAAAAGAATTTTCTAAGAGTAATGTGGTATTTCCCAGGATGCAGAAAAAAATGCTACAGAAAACAAATAGCTGCAACAAGTACAACGAGCAACAATTAGAAAGAAAGTAGGCATCAAGAAATACAAAGCATTTCAAACATCCTTGTGAACAGAGTTTCTGGCAATATCTTTTGTTTGTAGTCAAAGAACAAACAAATAAAACATTAAAAATAAATTCAGATTTCTATTAAGAGATTGAAATCAGAACAGTTCCTGAAGTTTAACAACACACCCTGGAAATAGATAGTCATGGAAGCTGAAACCAACATAGGAAAAGTATAATCACTGGGAATTCAGCTTTTCTAGCTTAGCTTTTGCAAGATATTAACCAACCAAGAAGGAAAATTATATCACTAAAGCTGTGTAATCCCCAAGGTAAAGATTAAGCTGTGAAAAAGAAAGATTTCTTACTTTGATCAGATGATGTAGCTTTTTTAATAGTTTTATGGAAAAATAAGTACCCATTTTTCTGATAGACAGTCTGCTGTAAAAAATAAGAGACCAGAATATCATATCTGTTTCATACTCAAAAATGGCTGCTTTAGTTTGAGGTGGTGGGGACATTATTACAGTATATTAAGAAGAATGTGATTTAGAAATAGTTGGTTTAATGAAGAAAATAGACAAAACAATCCCTTCATCAGATTAGCTTTTGATCTGTCATTGGATCATATATATATATATATATATATATATATGTGTGTGTTTATATGTGTAATAGAGCTCACCAGATACTTTCGATGCATTCATACTAGACTATCCTAAAATGTTTCTGATGTCCTCCATTGAAAGAATTGAAAGTTATTTTTCAAGTTGAAAGAATGTAAATAAGGAGTATCCTAAATCCATATTTATGCACCTACAAAGAAATTAACCTTACATTACTACCGCTGCATATTTTCCTGCATCATCCAGGCAGAAATGTTTTAACTCCTCCACAACCAAAGAGTTTTCCAATTAATTAACAGAAAAAAAATGAATAGTTTCAGGTAAGTCAAACCAGAAGACTATAAAATTGTACTTACTATCAGGTAAAGGAGTGGGAAAGGGGTATATGATTGTTTGCCAAGTAGACTGCACCTAATGCTCATATATAATCAGATATACGCTTTCATAATATTTGCTTTTTTTTATATGCAATATTTTTTTCTTTTTTGCTTTTCAATGAGAAAATATCAATCTCTCCTTGACCATGGTGACAGTGACATAATTTTCAGTGTCATCCTTGATGGTGTAGAGGTAACATGTATGGGGCAATCAATTGACTTGAACGTTGGAGCGTGTGCTATAGTATCAACTTTCGGCACCCTGACCGTCTTTATTTTATCTCTAAGGAGATAGGCTACGGTGACTGCTGAAGTGTAGGGAGGCTCCGCCCGGAAGGTGATATAGGATTTGCATGATTTTTTTTTTTTTTTTTTTTCACGGCATTGCATAAAAAGCCTGACATTGCACACTGCAACTGATCATTGTTCAGATAAGCTTTTAATTGTTGTTCCCAGTGTGCTGCCAGAATGCAACAACAGCAATATATATATATATATATATATATATATATATATATAAATTATTGTTGGCCAAGGCTTCAGGTTCTTCTCCATGGCAATTACAATATAGTATTTTGGTTTCTTAGGACCTGCCGGGTGTGGTGGTGTACTTAGGGACTCTGATGGAATTGTACGTGGAGTGTTCTATGGACCTCTTGGTGAACAGAATTCTAATGTAGCAGAAGTCATGGCAATCAAAACAGCGTTACAGGTTTTCTTGACGTCTCCATTGGTAAACAAACAAGCTTTAATTATCGAATCGGATTCAAAAGTTGCAGTCTCTTGGGCGTGTAAGAAGGAGAAGCGTCCTTGGAAGGAATGGAAATTTTTTTAAATGAAATTGATCGACTTATAGATCAGATCAGACAGGTGGATTTTGTGCATGTTTACAGGGAAGCAAACGCTCTTGCTGATTCGCTTGCGAAAATGGGAGTGGATAAAACGAGGCTGTTCTATCCGAATTATTGTTAATAAAATGGGAGTGGATAAAACTAATTTTTTTCTATTTACATTGATGTATAAATAAATTATTGTTAATAAAATTTAGATCATCCGAATTCCATTCTCCATTTCCTTTTATTTATCCTTATATTATATATATATATATATATATCCTTCTAAATGACTAAATGAATAATCACAAGGTCCTTTGCATATGTTGGATAAGTGTGCTGCTACTTTGTCATGATTTTGTGAAGGATCATGCACAAAAACAAAATAAAAAAGAAAGTAAGGATTGGGTAATTTATAATCACTACAAGAGGACGGACTTTTACCGATGGAATATTCCGTCGATAAAAGTTCAATTTATGTCAGTAAAATGTATTATCAACGGAATATTCCGTCGAAATATTTCGTCGGTGATACTAATCCAGTCGGTGAAAAAAATCCGTCAGTAATAATGTTTTACCGACGGAATATTCCTTCGGTATTGTTTTTTTACCGACGGAATATTTTCGTCGTAAATTTTTTTACCGATAGATTATTATGACGAAATATTCCATCGGTAATAGATATACCGACGGATAGATTCTGTCGGTACTTTAGTTACCGACAGATGGATTTGGTCTGCAATAACTTATTACCAACGGAATATTCCATCGGTAAATATCCTTTACCGACGGATAATTCCGTCGGTAATTATTTTTTTGAAATAAAAAAAAATAATATTTAAAATAAATATTAAAAAAAATAAATTATTAAAAAATTAAAAATAAAATAAAATAAAATAAAAAATTTACATAATTATACCATAAAAAATAAAATGAAATCCGTAAAATTATAAATAAAAATAATATTCAAATGTATCTCTCGAATATAAAAAAACATGCTATCATCGGCTTCACTGTCTACCTCGACATTGCCTCTGGCATCACCTTCGGCAACACTCAATCCTCTGACAGAACCCATGCCTCCGACAACACCGACTCCTACAGCACTCAGTCCAGCACCGGCAGCACTCAATCCTAGTCCAACAGTCATGCGTCCAACAACATCGACTCCGGCAGCACTCAGTCCAGCACCGACTTCGGCAGCACTCGATCCAACACCCATGCCTAAGGCAACATCGAGTCCGGTAGCACTTGTTTCGATCCCGCCTAATGCAGTTGCTATCTGTGACTACAGTAAAGGTGCGATTATCGTATTCCAGCTCGTCACGATACTCTCAAGTCTCACGATTGATGTCTGGATTTGCGAGACATCGGACTTCAATGCATTATATTTCTCCTCAGACGGCACTGCTGTCGACTGTTGTGTAATACTAGGACCACATGGAGCTTAACTAGCTGCATCTGAATTTTGCTGACTACCGGGTAGATCGAAAATTTGCCCTCTCTTCGGTCTCGTTCCAATCCCATAAATATGCGCCCGCGTAGTCTCAATGCCCCCAATAGCATTAGACCAAGACTGAGGATCGAAATCGAGATATGAAGACGTATCGTCCCCATATTTTTGCTGCAATGAGGCAGTATAATTTTCCTACAATCACAAATATTTAAATATATAAATAATTAATATGTGACATTGTAATGAACATGTACATAAACACAATTATCTGGTATAATCAATTAATGTAATATATAAAGTATTGATAAAGTTAAATACTTACAGTTACAGCTTTAGACTTGTTATCTGCGTAATCACAGTGACCCTTTGCACGTTTATGGATTTTGTTAAACAACTCCAGGAAAGTCACATTGTGCTGCAACTCTTGTGACTATAGATTAAAAGAAATTTTGAAATTTACGTTAATAAAAAAAATCCATATAGTTTATACGATAAAAATTTTAAACAATAAATTGCAAAACAAAAATAAATCTTACCATCTTTTCATCGGTAACTAGAAAAGGAACTGATCCACCAGTGTGCTTCGTAATGCTGCCATCTTTCTCCGTGTTCCTATTACCCTTGGCCTTTTGGGACCTATTTTTCCAAGCGTCAGTACTCCAGACGCTATCAATAAGTTGATCCCATATATCGACTGCTATCCAATCACACCTGTAACCCTTGCAGTCTTCTATTTGATTCGTTTGAAAGAAGGCCATGGCATTGTCCCTCTCAAAATTCATCATCTCTTTGAATCGATCCTTGCATGTGGCCTCCCATAATTTCCTAACCAGTGGTGTTTTCTCGGGAAACCACTGGCATTTTCCCTACAATGAGACATTATGAATTAATATATACTATTAAACATAATTAAATTATAATTTGACTTTTAACCAAATCATACCTCAAATATAGTTCACATAGACAGTTTCACGTCAACAGGTATCTTCGACCAAGTAGGCCACGGTCTGTTATAGTTTTGTCTGATGATCGAGGCAATGGTCGATTTTACACAACTCTCCATGAAAATCCTAAAATCAAGGAAACATGTTAGTGGACAATAAATTATTTTACTCAAATAATGAAATTATCAAAATATTATTAACTTACATGTTTTGACGAATTGACAGTCGAAACCTGTCATCTGGATTACTCAGTCTCGGTAATCCTTTCGTCCAACCTCTACCTCGTTTCCTCTGCTCAGTGGCAGTACCGGTAGACGAAGTAAGATGTGATGCAGGTACCTCTGTCTGTTGCCCCGTGCCATCATCCGCGAAATACGTTGGTGCTGCTCATTAAGTAAATACTATGAAATTTCATCCAGCGGTGAGGTAGACGAGTGTAACGCGGGATCTGCCTAAGTCGCTGGAGTAAGTGTCGGCCGTGGCAGTAGAGCGGGAGTCGATGTGGATGGAGCAACTGTGGACGGTGCCACTGTAGAGAGAGGCAATCTGGACGGATCCATTGTAGATGGAGGCAGTGCAGAAGGATGCAGGGGCAATAGAGGTACTGCAGATGGAGTATGTGGCGATGGAGCCGAATAAGGAGGCAACTGTCTTGGTCGAGGCCGTAAGCTGGGAGAAGACGCAAGTGGCAACTCTGGTGTAGCATGCCCCGAGGACGATCCTCTAGATGGTCGAAAAACATCCCACATAGAACTTTGTTTCGTCTTTACATTAGTTTTACGCCCTCCTCCTCGTATTTTATTTGTAAAATAAAAAATATTAAATTTATTAGTAAATATATATATATATTGCATACATATATAGAATATATTATTTGACAAATCATGCAATTGCAAAATGATTAAATAATATTCACTTTCTAATCATCATCATTCTCGTTGTTCTCATCAGCATCATTGTTATCGCTGTCATCATAATCTACTTCTTCTTCATTTGTTCTCTAAACATTAATGTTTACTTCTTCGAAATCACCATGAACCAAAAGTTGAGGATTGTCAAGATCTTCTAAATATGTTACAATGGTGGGAGTAGGCACATCCATTTGTTGATAAACCCATTCGTTTAGATCAATTATTTTTCCTGTATGAGATCCAATGTCAAATCTACTCCTAGCATTTGTTTTGAACACAGCCCACCAGTCTCGACGTTCTCTTCTATTAGATGGATAAGAACTGTAATACACTTGTTGACATTGATGAGCTAAAACAAAAGGTTCATTACTAGCAAGTATTGACCTGTACTTTATTTCAACAAGCCCATTATGAGGATCTACCTGAATTCCTATATCCGTATCAAACCATCGACATTTAAAAAGTACTACCCGATTTTCCACACCAAAATATTCTAACTCCACAATGTCTAACAACATTCCATAAAAGTCATGCGAAGAATCGTTATAGCAGTCGCCTTTGACGCATACACCGCTATTCATGGTTTTTCGATTTTTTTCCATAATCTAAAGTATGGAACTTGAAACCATTAACGAAATATCCAGAATAACACCAACCCATACGTCTTGGACCATAAGATAACTCAACTATACGAGAGTTATGTTGACTTGAATGTTGCTGAACCTATGAACGGTGAACGGAAAACAATATTACATTCAATATCAAATTGTATCAAACATTAGCGAAACATAGAAATTTCCATACTTACGTAGTCCTTAAACCATTTTGTAAATCTACCTGCAAGGACTTTCTTCAACTCACCATCAATAATGTTCGGTGCATCGATTTTCACTATCTCATCAAACACCCTAAAAATGAATGGACACATAATGAGTTAAACTATATTTATTATATAATGTAATGTCACAATTAATTTTCGAGAGAACGGTAAATCTCTTACTCAATATAAGGTATGACTTCTTCGCAATTCATTAATACATATAATTCAGCTGCATCGTACTCATCGTGCTCTAAGTAACGAGCCTTCATTTTTTTCGGACCAAAAGATCTCCCTTCATGTGGTTAAAATTGAGAGTCGTCCCATGGGATCGACATCTCCTTCATCATCATTTCGGGGCACCCGAGTAAATATTGTTTCAACATTTGGTTCAAAAATAAGGCACATAATGATGAAATTTCTTCCATTATATACGCCTAAACTATTGACCCTTCAACACATGCGAGATTTTTCACTTTTCTCTTTAGATGATGTAGAAATCTAAGAATCAGAAACGAATACTAAATTAACAAATGTTCAATTCAATAAAGTAACTAATCAAAAAGATTACGTACATTCTTTATTAATTACCTTTCGAATGGATACATCCAACGACAATGGACAGGTCCACCAACTTTTGCCTCATAAGGTAGGTGAATAAGAAAATGTTCCATTGAATCAAAAAAGGCTGGAGGAAATATTTTTTCCATCTTGCAAATGGTCTCAACAATATTAGTTTCCAAGAACTCCATCTGGTCCACATGAATTTCTGTGGAGCATAAGTCTCTGAAAAAATGAGATAGCTCAGTAATTGCATACCAAATTGTGTTAGGTACCAAATCTCGAAACGCAATTGGAAGTCTTGCCATGCTTCACCATCAACAGGGTGTCTCAACACTCCATCATCCCTTCGGTTATGCGCATGCCATGTCACATTCTTAGCTGTAACTGTTGACATATATAATCTTTGAAGTCTCGTGCACTAAAAATATGATCAATTATAGTAAAGTAGCATGCAAGGGTCGAATTCACACAGATTGGGTTTTAGTTTTTGAATCACTAGTTTAAAACTTAAATTCAAATAAAACAAAAGTTAAAGGGGTTTTGAAATCAGTTTAAACTTAAGCAAACAATAAAAATAAGAAAGCAATTAAACAAGAAGTAATCAGATGTGAGAAATATGGCTAAAGTTTCATTCTCCACCACTAGACAATATTATGAATCAAATTCAGATCTATCAATATCAATTATCTATCAAAGTTAACAACCGTAGATAACAACATCCTGTGTTACCCCAATCCTTCCTTAGTTCGTCGTTAAGCACGACGAACGCCACTACTTAATCTCTAACTACCAAACAACCTAGGATAGACATCTCTAAATTTACTTTGACAGCAACTTTATGATGAGAAAGATAGGTTGATCTAAACAAAAGCATGAACATGAATTGTTTAACTTAGGTTATGTTCCACTTTGCAATTAGCGAAAACTGTAACATAATCATTAATCACAAATTGCCACTTATGAATAGGAAATCAAGACAATTACTCGGATCAAGACTCCTAAAATAGCATTAGATAATTATCAAGATCTATCTAGTTTGCACCCTAAACAAATCAAGATAAAAATCATAAACAATTCTTATGGAAGAACATAATCAACTTTGATAGAAAATTAATTATAGATAAAATCTAAAAATCAATTACAAAACATGCCTAGCATAGGCATAGATAATATATACATAAAACTAAAATGAAAATAAAAGAATGGAGAAGAAGAAGAATAATGATGATCCTTGAGTCTCCTCCCAAAGATGTCTAGTTTGTGGCTCAAAAGATGGTATTTATAGAGTTTTAAAACCCTGGGAACAAGTCATTGGAGCACAAGTAAGGTTAGGGGCTGAAAATTCATGTTTTTGGCAAGTTTTTGATGTTTTTCCGGAATTATTGGCGCCTAGGCGCCGAGCATACTGTTTTCATTTTTCTGTTGCACCTTCCTTCACATCGTCGGCTGATTTGGATGCCCATTTCTTGTCCAATTTAGGCGTGTAAACTATCGTTGGAAAGGTATTCAAGTCATCTTCAAAAGTCAAGGTGGAAGTTTCTTCAAATATAGATTTAACATAATGATTTCCTTGCAACAAGCTTCGGAGGTCAAATCTGCCTTCTTGCTTTGCAACCAGAAATTTATCTTTTTGACTCCCGAGTCTTCTTTCATCTTGTGATTATGATTTTGTAAGTTATGTACCATAATTATTGACATATTTTGACTTCATTCTCCTTATTGTACCTAAAATTCAAAAACATAATACAAATAAACATGATAAAGATCAAAAACATAACAAAAACTAAACGTAGAAAGACATAAAATGTATATTCTATGAGCTTATCAAATACCCCCACACTTAACTTTTTGCTAGTCCTCGAGCAAAACAAAATAAAAATAAAATAAGAAAATCTAATCTAATCCACTTTCGTAGGAAATCACGGTGGCACTTAGCATGTGACACAAGCCTTTAAACCCCAAGTTGTCCCTAGTGGACGAGTTTAGTCTCGTGAGGGTTTACTAGGATGATACCCACAAACATTGAAAACATAAGAAAAATAGAAATAAATAAAAATAAAACTAAAAATAATAATTACAACTAATCCTTTCAATATAAATTAGAGAAAATCATTGGACAAATCTTATAAACTAATCAATAGCTTAAAGAATTTCACAAAAAATCATACTTGAACGTAAATAGTTTGAGTTAAGCCAATATTAACATAACATATCTCAATCAAAATAGTGCGTATTCAAACTTAATCTCAACTTCTCACAAGGGATACTCTCATGATTTTCACTATTTAAAGTAGTGGTAAAGTGTTTACACTTAATCAATCTCATGAAAATAGTTTTACCATATGCTTGCTTGTCCACCTATTCTCCACTATTTAGATCATGCCACTTCAAAAATCAAGAGGTCTTTATTCAAGGTTGTAATGGGGCCAAGGGGTAGTAATATGGTTAAAGAATAAAAGATAAAAGATATTACAAAGGTTCCAAAGACTTCATAGAATTTAGAGACAAAATAAAATTTTGCAAATAAAACTTTCTCAATATTCCTTGGAAGCACATGATCACATAGGCTGAATATTTTATGTTGAGCCTTTGCTTCATTCTAACTAACCTTGGAACATTTTTTTTTTCTTTTCTTAACTAGAAGTTTAAGAGATGATTCATTTTTTTTCTTTTTTCTTTCCCCTTTTTTTTAATGGGAATGTATTTTTACAATGTTCCCTTTTATTTTTCTCTTAACTTTTACCTTTCTCCTCCCCCACACTTATCTTTTGTTCTAACCCAAATTTTCAAAAAGTATCCCTTGTTTTTGCAATATGTCTCAAGCATTCTAGTTCATCTTTAGAACAAGGATAAAGATATAAATGTATTTAGGCTAGGTGTAAGATATGGTTACCAAAGAAATAGCTTATTCAATGTAGGCTCAAATTGGTTCACTAGGGGGATGTTCTCTTAGAACATCAATAATTGATGGCTGTTTGGCTTTGGTTATAATCCTAAAGCCTCTATCATATTCATGTAGTTACATGCATCAATATAGTCTTAAATGGTTTAAAGCAAGTTCTAGAGAAACATGTTATCATGAGAGCACACAAGAAAGAAATTGGATTGATATGTATAATGCATCAATCATATAGGCTCAAAAACTCACAAGGATGATTATACAAGTCAATATCAAGTCTAAACATGCTTCTTTCTCAATCAACATATCATATCAACATTGGCTCATAAAAAATAGTATCAAGTTCAATTCTCATGAAAATCTTCTCACTAATAACTAGTTTTAGACCTATACAATTCATATCTCATCATTGTATTAAAAAAGAACTAAAACACACTAAAAATAATAATAATAATAACAATAAAGACTCATAAAAAAATAATAGCCAAAAATAAAAGAAATCCTAAATCCTTCCCCCCACACTTAATTCTTACATTGTCCTCAATGTAATGCTATTAACCCAAATGAAAGAATCATGTGTAAGAGAAAAGAACTAATAACATAAGAATATAAATAACTAAGACTCAAAATAAAACAAACTCATGCAACCTAAATAATCCTAAAATACTAAACAAACACTTAACAAATAAACATAAAAAAATAATAAAAGAAGGAAAAGAAAGCAAATCTAAGTATGGCAGGTTGGTAATTTCTTCATTAATTGGGCTGCCTTTTCAATTAGTACTTGAGTTAAGTTGTCCAACCTAACCAACACCAATTCTTGGCTTTTTAGGCTTGTCAGGCTCATACATGAAACTTCCCAAATTTGTGTGTTTGATAGAAAGCTTTCTTTGCACAATAGTGGATGCATTCTTCATTACAAGTATTATTCCATCATCCTTTGTAGTCCATTGCTCATCGAGGAATGGAGCATATTTTGGTACTTGTTGAATGACATCCACAAACAAGCTGTTTAAGGTTTCCAGCATGTGTTGTTTGTAGACACCTAATTTTGTCCGGACCACTAAACAGGTATGTTTTCTTCCCATATTGATGTTCCCAAGTGTAAAAAGACTGTTTTCATCCTGCAGGTGGTACTCCGAGACTTAGTTTAAGAGGGCGAGCACAAAAAGGCAAACTTGAAAAAAAGTCAACCCCGAAAAAGTCAACCCCGAAAAAGTCAACCCCAGAAAGTCAACTACTGAAAAAGTCAACCCACTTTCAAAATCAAGATTTTAAGTTCAATTGAAAAATGGCGAAAGAATTTTGATAATCCGAGGTCTACATTGAAAGATATGGAGTTCGGAAGTTGGGATTTGGAGATTCAGTAGAAAGGAAACCCTAATCCGAAAAATTTGGGGAAAAGTGCTTAAACGATCAAACTGGTCGAAATTGAAGGTTCCAAATGAAAGATAAGCACTGACTACGGGTAATGGAGAAGTCACTTGCAAGAAAAACCGAAAAAAAAAGTCAATCCGGGAGAAAACCGAGAATTAGGGTTTTTAGTGGATTTCGGTGAAATCGGGAAAAATCACAGAAATGGCCCGACTTGGTAAGACCAAAGCCCCCAATGGATGAGGAATGATTAAAAAGGATGGCCCAAGGCTCAGATTGAAGAAAATCTGAAAATCGGACTTGTTTTGAGCAAAACCGGGTTTCGGAGGTTAAAGGGTAAAATTGGAAAAATTTGGGAAAAATAGCAAATGGACTCCGAAAATTATGGAAAATTTGTCAATCTCATTCTTAAATCATTTGAAAGAGATTGGAGAAAGAAAATCTTGATTCCGAGTTCGTTTGCAAAGTGGCCAAATCCCGGGCTTCTTATGCAGTAATTCAAAAAGATAAATCCCGGAAAAATAGCAAATAGACTCCAAAAATTCTGAAATTTCGCAAATCTCATTTTTAAATTATTTGGAAGAGATTGGCGAAAGAAAATCTTGATTCCAAGTTCGTTTGCAAAATGGCCAAATCCCGGGCCTCCTATGCAGTAATTCAAGCCGATAAATCCCAAAAAAATACCAAATGAGCTCCAAAAATTATGAAAACTTCCAGATCACACTTTTTAATTATTTTGAAGAGATTGGTGAAGAAAAATCTTGATTTGGAGCTCGTTTAAAAAATGGTAAAATGTAGGGGCATAAAAGGGCATTTTTGGGAAGAAAAAATCCAAATAAATAGCAAACGGACTCGGATAATTTTGAAAACTTCCAGAACTCAATATTTTATTATTTTGGAAGTATTAAAAAAAGAAAAATTGAATTTGGAGTCCGTTTGATATTTATTTGCATCCGGGGGGCAAAATGGTCATTTCACCCAAGCAACCGAAAAGGGCTTTTTTGGCCCTTCAAAAAAATCAGAGTTGGGCTGGAAAAGAGAAGTGCTGGCATGCCCAAGCCCAAAGAAAGGAGGAAGCTTCTAATTTTTTTTTTTAATCAAGTGGTTAAAAATCAAGAGTTAGTTAACCATTCTCTTTGATCAAGCCATGGTGATTAAACCACATAGGTTAAGAAAGATGTCAACATTATTTTTGCATAGCTGTAATTTGAGAGGGCTGAGATGCTAATCTAAAGGTGGTAATTTCATGACTTTTCATCTTGAATTATTGGCCATTTGATGGAAATTAGGTTACACAAAAATGACAACATCTTGGAGGCTATATAACCATGCATTAAGGCTAGCCCTAAGGGAAGGGAGGCAGATTTTGGTTTCTTCTTTTCCATTTTGGCTGATTTCTCTTAGTTTTTCTTAGTTTTTATCTTCTTGGTTGAGAGCAAAAAAAGAAAAGTTTAGAAATAAAGGAAAGTTTGAAGAGAAAAGCTTGAAATATTAGCTTCTTGAGGTTGCTCTTGAGCACCAACTCTTGCACTTTCATTTTCTATTCTTGTTTTTTGCTATTTTAATCTCTACTTGGTGAGTTTTCATTTTAAAATAATGTTTCTTGTTCTTCCTTCATTTCCTTTCTTAAGTATATTTTTTTTACATTTTGTTTTTACAATAAACTCACCATGGCCAAATGGCCTACATTATTTATTTTAAGTTGTTGTTTCAATTCATTTTACCATATTGTTTATGCTATTTTCTTTGTTTTTGATGTTTTAAGTGTTATGTTATTTCATGTTCTTAAGTTATATTTAATTTGGTTGCTTTGTTTGTTGCCATTTATGTCTTAGATATCATGTTTTTGCATTTTTAATTTTCTGTTTTCATGTTGTTTAAATTTGAGCATGTTTTAGAGTTAGCATATTAAGTGTTTGTGAAAATACTTGCGTGATTCTTTGCATGATTCTTGTTTTATATCTTAGTGAGCATGTTTTAGATTTGGTATATTAGGTGTTTGTGAAAATGCTTGTGTGATTTTTATGTTATGACTTAGTTTTTCATGCTAGCATACCAAGTGTTTGTGAAAATGCCATGCTTGTTGGAGCTTGGGGCCATTTGGCTACTCCATGTGTTTTGCATTGTGTGTTGTATTTTTTGTCATGCTAGTTGTTAGGTTTTTGCATTTGCATGATATTTGGTTGGATTTTTGAATTAAGCATGCCTTGTGTTTGTGAAAATGCCATGCATGTCTTAGGTCTAGGTTACATTAAATGTCATGCAAGTTCATGTTAGGTCTAGGCCATATTATTTATGTCATGCATTTTCCTTACATTTAGGTTTAGATCCATGCATTTCATGCATTATGTTTGCTGCATTGTTTCATGCATTTCATGTTCATGCCACTTGAATAATGACTTGAGCCAATTAATGGTTCAAAGTCATGCTCTCTTGAGCACACTTGTGGAAAATTAAGTTTGTCAAATTGATTATTCTACCTTTGTGATTTTTTTTACTTAGCCAATTTTTATCTAACTTTCAAAAAGTCCTAGCTACTGCTTTCAAGTCATTTTATGAGTTTCAAATATTTTTATTTTTATTTTTAAATGATTTTATCAAAGACAAAAAAAATGTGTTGGCAAAGCAGTTTTTTTTCCACCCAAAACTCGTACATCTCCGATTTTTCTGGGAATTCATCTTTGATCAGAAAATTAAGCCAATTTTTTCTCATGTAGTTTTATATGTCCTGAGTCTCCAGTATTTGTTTTAGAATTTTTGGAATTTTTAAAAATAGGGTAAAAAATCGTGGATTAAAACTGGACAGTGGAGTCAGGATTGAATTTAAAGAAAAACAAAGCAGTTTTTTCTCCTCCAAAAACTCGTACATCTCTGATTTTTCTGGGAATTCATCTTTGATTCAAAAATTAAGCCGATTTTTTTTCGTGTAGTTTTACATGTTCTGAGTTTCCAGTATTTTTTTTAGAATTTTTGGAATTTTTAAAAATAGAATAAAAATTCGTGGATTAAAACTGGACAGTGGAGTCAGAATTGAATTTAAAAAAAAAACAATTTTCTGTTTTGGTTAATTTACTTAGAGTGGGCTGATTAGAAGGGTTAGCTACTGACTTAGGGTAATTTCTAAGCCTTTTCAAACTCTAAAAATGGTTTTTCAAGTCCCGGGTTAAGGGTAGTCAAGTCCGGATTTTTTAAACTTAGGAAATTAGAGCCATTTTAAAGAAATTAGCCCAGTTTTTATTTTTAATTCAAGCTTTTCAAAATTGTTTTCAAACAATCACAAAGTATTTTGGTTTTAGAATATTTAATTTGACATATTTTCCTAAGGTAGCCGGATATCTTTTTAGATATACGGATTTCCTTAATTAAAGGAAAAAAATACATTTCATGCATTGCATTTTTATATTCATGCATTTTATATAATATGTGATTCTTGCTATAATAATTTCTATGATATTGTTGTTATTTTGATTTATATTTTTTGATGTTACATGGTTTATTATATGGTTTCGAATATTTCATGATATCCTATGCTTTTATTTAGTTATCTTTATTTAGCATATACGTATTCATTTATTTTAAATGTTTTCAAAAGATAATGGTTTTCAATAAAAATAAAGATATTCCCGAGTTAAAATAATTCATGAGTTCTCTACCGGGTTTGCTGGAGGGAATATCATCAATTATCATTAATAAAGGAATATCTTTCTTTCAAAAAAGAGAATGATTCGGAAAGTTTTCCAAAACTAATAAAAATTTCTATATTTTGCCACGTTTGTTGGGGAATATAGGAAAATTTTGAATTTATAAATTCTGGATCATTTTCAATAAAAAAAATGAAATTATTTTTCTTTAAATTGGGAATTAACTTGAAATACTAAATTTAAAACCAACTTTTTACCGAGACTTGAGATAACACACGATTAATAAGGTACCGATTTATACGGGCGTTGTGGGGGTGCTAATCCTTCCCCACACGTAACCGACTCCCGAACCCGCTTCTTTGATTTCTCTGGTTTAAAACGCAGACTTGAAATTGGTTTTTAAAATGTTTTAATTAATTTTTAAAATATTTTATAAAACCGGTTTTAATAGGTGGCCGATCACACCTAGCTAAAAAAGATTGGTGGCGACTCTATGTCTTTTTTAAGGTCATTTTCAAAACCTTCATTTTTCTAGAGGAATTAAGTCGACTTTTCCTCGATTTTTTTTAATGTCACGCCTAACGAATAATAAAGTCTTGCGATGAGACTCGTCGTTATTTTTTTTTTAGGTTGCGACAGCTTGGCGACTCCGCTGGGGACATATTAGAGAGTCAGGCCTAGAATTAGTCGTGTGTTATCAAAGTCTCGGTTTTGTTGGTTTAATTGGTATTTGATTTTAATTCCCACATTTTTTTAATAAGGAGAATTTTGAAAATAATAAATTGTTTTTAAATATGTTCATACTCATGTGCATGCATTTTATTTTTGTTCTCTAGTTATTTAAGGTTGTATATTATAATTGCTTGTTGGTTAATGCGTTACACTATTCTTGAATGTTTTAATTGCTAGGGCATTTAGAATAAGGTTTGTAGAATAGGTGGTGAAAGGTTTATTATTCCTCCACACACACTACACGTGCATTTGCATAACATGAATCCTATACCCGGGTTCCGTCCTTTTAAGTGGGAGTAAAGTAACTACGCCTTCGTGATTGATCCTCCGTATGGGCTAGTGAAACACTTTCGGAGTATAAAGTACCTAATGCCTTCGTGATGATCCTCCGCATGGGCATAGGAAAATATACTCTAACGAATTGAACCCGCTTTTATCGGGGTGCCTTACTAGCCTTCACCGGCGACAGTGAGGAACAATTCGGAGCCTTAGAACCGATTCACCCTCATATAGTGAACCTAGGCGAAGCCATGCCGGATTTCCGTTAGATATACCGAAAATAGGAACACATAGAGGGACAGTTCTAAACCTTTTGTTACCTATTTTACACTCCGAATAAGTGTGGTAGATCGGGCAACGATGTACGTACATCGCCCGTAATAAATGTGATACTCCGCCTCGAAGACATCGTGATGCCTAAATAAGCAGATATTGCTGGGGCAGATGTTCATTAGCTGTTTTTTTTATAAAAAAAAAAAAAAAAAAAATCTTTTTTCAAGCATTTTGCATGTTGCACATTTCATACATGTGTGAATAGAGCATGTACATTTTTGGTTGTGTTATTGATCTCATTTTTTGCAATAAACAGTTGGTAATTTCATTTGATGATTTCATAAAACCGGTAGTGTCACATGAACATTTGCATATGGTACCATAGTGGGATCCACCCTGAAATTCTTTTGAAAATAATGTGATTGGTTTTTCATAAATAAAAAAAAAAAAACACAAAAAAAAAGCATGTTAAAAAAAAATCATAAATTAGGAGGCAAATCTTGCATAATGAGATTTTTGAATAATCAAGATTTAGGTCCCACCAATTTCGTGTAATCATTGGTTAATTTATTTGTGTCATTTTGACATCGTGTTACAGTCATAACATGCATGATTATTCATTGTAGAATACATTTGTGATATACATGGTCATTCTTTGTACCTACCTTTGTATTAATTCATTTATTCTTAGCATGTATCATTTTGACATCATAGCATGCATGGTCATTCATTGTAGGACACGTTTATGACATGCATAGTCATTATCTGTATATACCTGGCATTAAATTGCATCCATAGCATACATAGTCATCATAATTTCTCTGTATATGTTCATGCATTAATCATCAATTTATTCATGCACATAGGAATAGAGCGTGTACATTCATAATCTTAATCTCATGACATTTTCATTTGCATGAAAGGGGTTCGAGATATGAGGAATGAATCGGAGGAACGATTGGGTGCTTTGGAACGCAATCAAGATGAATATGGACATGAAATCCGAGAGGTGAAGGAACAACTTGCCAAATTGCTGAAAATGGTTGAGGATATGGGTAACAGTAAAGGTGAACTTTCTCAGGGCTTCGCATCATCTTCGGATCAACCAAAACCATTAGGTCCAGAACATACAATCCTTGCTGGATCCTGCACTTGTCAATGCCACAAAGGTTGCAATCCTGATGAAATTGTGGATAAAATCATGAAAATAATTAAACCTGAAAGCCTGATACCAAAGACAGAAACCTCGAATCCAGTACCATACCTGCAAACTGTTCTAGGTCCAAACCAGTATCCCCACCCTACTATGGTCCAATCGTCCATTGGGACGACCACTACGGGATTCCTGAATCCGACTCCATCGTTACCAACTACCAGTTCATACTATTTCCCTCATCAATCACCTTATCCAGTACCTGAGATAGGAACCTCGAGCTATGTACAACCTCCAAAGGCCCCGTGTCCAAATCCATACCCTTACCATGCTGTTCCGCCACATCCCCATGTAAACACTCCGGTTCGAACCTTAGTGCTACCACCAAGTGCCCCAACTCCTAGGCCATGTGTGACTAAGAAACGATCCCAGAATAAGACCCAAATGCATTTTGATCCCATTCCAATCAGCTACCAAGAGCTCCTCCCTATACTGATCCAAAATCACATGGTTGCCTGTGTCCCATTGAAACCCCTGTTACCACCATATCCAATGTGGTATAATCCAAATGAAAGATGTGATTATCACTGTGGAATTGTTGGCCATAGCATCGAAGATTGTATAGCAGTCAAAAGGAAAGTGCAAGCTCTCATAGATGCCAAGTGGTTGGATCCAACGACACTGATTGATAAAGGACTGGGAAAACGCCATTAGGATTGGGAGATTTACAGCATTGAAGTGGAAAGACTTCGGTCTTATATGATGTAATAGGATTTCACTTTTTCAGTAGCCGGCTCTTATAGCCTTAGGATGCTAGGAAGAATAAAGTGCTTGTAAAGACAGTTTTAACTACTGCTCAAATTTTGTAAAACATGGTTTATACCATTGTGAACATTGATATGGGAATGAATTGAGTATGCTTCAAATTTATAAGATGTTGATGATTAAGTTCCTCCGATTCTTATTTCCTCCGTGATATCTTCCCCTTTGCATTTTGCATCCCATCAATTATTTGTCAGGTTGCATTCATAACAAACATAGTGAGCATAATTTCTTTGTATATGTTCATGCATTAATTTGCTTATTACATACATCATGTTAGCATTAGGTCGCATTCATGACACACATGGTTAGCATGATTTTCTTTGTATATACTCTATATCAATCATTCATTGTTTGCATGTATCATAATTGACACCGTGTTGCATTCATAGGATATATGATCATTCATTGGGAAACATGCTAAAATGCACATGATCAGTCATTGCATATATCCATGTGTTGATTTGTTTATTTTTTGTTTGCAACATGTTGGCATTGTGATTGCATTTATCACATATATGGTCAGCATGTTTCCATTGTACATATCCATACATCATATTGTTTAGGCTTCACATGCATGAAATTGCATTCATGGCTCATTCATCATGACATACATTTGGGGGAAATAAAATAGAAGTTGGCTTGGCTTTAGGAGTCTTTGAAAGAATTTCCATTTCAAATCAGAAGAAGTACTGAGTACACTTTTAATACAGGCTGGTGCTATGGAGGATGAACAAGTTGCCCGAATGGAAAAAATGGAAAGGGAACAGAGAGAATTGCGAGAACAGCTAGCAAAATCTCAAGCAGAATCTAAGGATCAGATGAGTAAACTGATGGAGCTAATGTCTGCTGTAATGAAGGGAAAAGGATACACCGAAAACTTTGTCGCCGGAGAAGGGTTAGAGGTACAAAAGGGCCAAGATGAGGTAGCAATAAGTGATGCCCAGAACACTGTTAACCCCGTCAATGTCCTAAAATCAGATGATCCGGCTGAATAGGCAAAGTTGAAAAGGGTTGCAGTAAATGAGGTTGAGTTGGCAGATTCCCAAGGGAAATATCAGTTGTTAGATGAAAGGCTTCGGGCAATAGAAAGAAAAGATGTATTCGGGAGTGTAGAGGCGAAAGAACGATGCTTGGTCCTCGATTTAGTCATTCCTCCTAAGTTCAAGATCCCTGACTTTGTGAAATATGACGGGACGACCGATCCATCAGCCCACATCACTATGTTCTGCCGAAAGATGACAAGTCAGATAGATAATGATAAGCTTTTGATTCACTGCTTTCAGGATAGCCTCAGTGGGTCCGCAATTAGGTGGTATAGTCAGTTGAGCAAGGATCAGATTCGCTCTTGGAATGATTTGGCTGGGGCTTTTCTAAACCAGTACAAGCATATGACCTACAAGACACTTGATCGTCTCACTTTGCAAAATATGGAGAACAAAGCTACTGAGAGCTTCAAAGAATATGCACAACGGTGGATGAGCCTGGCTGCCCAAATACAACCGCCCTTGACACAAAAGGAAATCACTATCCTTTTTGTGAATACACTACACGCCCCGTACTATGACAGACTTGTCGGCAATGCTTCAAAGAATTTTGCGGACATGGTAATTTCAGGGGAGATGATTGAGAATGCTATCAAGAATGGGAAACTTGAAAGAGAAGGAACATCCAATACCGAGAGAAATAAGGCACCAAGAAAGAAAGAGGAAGATGTCCAAACTATGGAAGATTTCATCCCATATTCCCAATTTCCCTCATACCAATCATGTTACCCTACTGAGGTATCTCCAAGCCTTTATCCTTACCTACCTACCCAAACACCTAATCCTATACCAGCCCTTGCAACAAGGCCTACTTCTAGAAAACGACCGCGAGAAAATCAAGAAAGAATTCCAATCCCCATCCCTGACTTACTGCCATTACTAATAAAGAATCAGTACCTTACCCCGGTACCTTTGAAAATAGCTCCGAATCCATCAGCAAGGAGTTATGACCCTGACAGCAAGTGTGATTATCACCTAGGGGTAGTTGGGCATTCAACTGAAAAATGCAGACAACTGAAGGAAATGATAGAAAGTTTTATCCGTGATGGTATTTTGACACCGGAGCTTATCGATCAATGGAAGGCCACTTAGCCCTAAATCAATTTCTTTCAGGGTTTTAGGGGGAGAATTACTACCTTTGAAGGATGTCAATAGGAGCATTTTTGACGCATGTAGTTTTATACACTGTGATGATGAAAGCACTTGTCTCATGTTAACATCTACATGAATTAAATGAATTTTAAATGCTTTGTGTTTGTTGTGTTTTAAATAAACGTGAATTTACAAAAACAAGCATTAAGGAAGTTTTAATAATGGATAGTCTCAAGAAGATTGATGATCAGTGTTAGAAATGACCCAACACCATCCCCCTCTTTTTTGGGCTTCTCTATACCTAAACCTTGAATCAATAACACTTGAAAGACCTAATGCTTCAAGGAAAAATGAATGAAAAAAGAGAAGCATTGTCATTGCAAAATAAGCAAGGATGTAAATCCTAGTCTAGGCTATGAACAAAGGAACAAACTTTTTGAAATTTTTTGAATTCCTTGAAAATCAAACAAATGAGACATTCTTTTAAGAATCCAGATTTTGATAATTTGGTGTGTGTCAGGATTGTGCTAAAACCATTCATGACCTTTCCCAATGACCACAAAACACTAATTGCCCAGACATCACTTCATGATTGACACCTTGGGGCACAATGATTAAACTAGATTATCCCTTGTCCCAGAGAAAACCTGCTTTTGGGTCATGTTTTCCTTGTCTCTTCAAAGAACTCAGATTGGAAACTCAGCCTTTTCAAAACAGACCTAGACTTGCCATGTTCCTCGTTGATACAAATTCGCATGGATAATCAAATTGGGGCATCATATGTGGAAATGATGGATACATAGTGAAGAAGGATGGGCTAATGCATGAATCATTGGGGGCATGCGACGAAAAAAACAAAAAAAAAAGAAGAAAAAAAAGAAAAAGAAAAATCATGATATCATGCATATGAGAATTCGGATGATTCCAAAGTGCAAAATGAAATTCTGAATATCTATTTCCCCTGAGGATTGCTTTTCAATGAGAATATTTGGGCTTGATATGATGAATGGCCATCTTTCATATCCATTTCACAAGAAAAAAATTATTATCCATAGTCACCCCTTTTGAGTCAAAAGAATTCTTAATTCTTTGAACCCTGATCAAGGATTACCCTCTACACTGGGGGGCAAATGCGAGGAAAGATCTTTTCAAAGATCATTGAGAAATGAGTGACAGCTCAGGGACAGACACAAAGCAAATGGAGCCCCGAATAAATACGGGCGCACTCTGTCAAAGAAAAAAAGAAGAGGAAAAGATGACGAAATGAAAGCCAAGAAAAACAAACAAAAAACACAATAAAAAAATGTGTGTGAAAGACATGGCAAATTGAAAGCCAAAAGCAAGGAAGAAAAAGAGCAAAATCAAAAAGAAAGAAATGTCCAAGAAGAGACACATGCTTCAAAGAAAATCCTCTTCAAGAAAGGATCCTTGATCTGATTACCCTCAAACACATATTTTGGGCCTATTTATCCTTTCTTTCTGAATCCTGAGCCATGGCCTACATTACGTGCTTTAAAAGTCCATTTTGATCAAGCATGAATGTTTAATTTGAAGGGTTTTCCTCAGATTTTATCCCATCTTATCAAATTCTCATTTCACTAAGGAAGAATTTAGAATTCTCAAGTGCATGGTAAAAAAAAAAGAGAAAAATTGAAAAGAATGGGACTCTAGGGCGAAAACCCAAAAAAACGGGCGGTCTAGAGTAGAATGGGAATTTTCGATGCCATCGATGATAGTGCCGATACCCCAAAAGAAAAGATCTTATTAAAGGAGTGGTCATCGAGGAACATCTAGGAATTCCTGAACCCCCCAAATTGTCAGCTCTCATTCGGAGGATTGTCTTCAAAAACTGAAACTTTGTTCCCAAGATTAAACTTTCCGGTTTAAACATCCCAGCCAATCTTGATGCTTGACAAAATGCCTTGATATGGAAACTAAAAGAATGTTGAATTTGTTTGGTTCTCAATGAATTCATGATTTATAAAACCTGTTCCATTTGTGAGCCTAGAAGGGATATACATTTTTGTCATGAAGTTTTCCTGGAAAAGCCAGAATCTTGTTATACCAAGCCTTGCCAATCCAGTTGAAAAAACCCAGATTGATACTTAGAGAAATTTCTAACAATGATCATCAGTCTTCAAAAGATTTGTACATCACACATTGTGGGGTTAATATTTTTTGTTCAGAAGTTTTCAAAATGCGAAAACAAATAAAAAGATTTTTTTGAAATACCCATTTTGATGTTGGCATGAGACAAGGATTTTTCTAACTCAAAGGTGTAGAACTGCCAGGATAGGTCTTGACTTCCAGATATGAGAAGAAGAAATAGAACCCGGTTCAGATCTCTGTTGATGAAAGTTTGAAAAACTGTTGGGGCAAAGAGAATAGCCAAAATGAATTGAAGATATACTCTGATTTGAAGAGGAAAAATGAATTTGAAAGGCTAAGCCAAAGTCTAGAAAAACAGCCGGGGGCACTTGCATCACTCATGAGCACTCATCTCTTTATCGAGCTTTTGCATCTGCACAGTGTCGGCAAGTATTTGCATCATTCATGGGTATTTGCATTGGCATTATTCCATAAGCATCTGTATTTTACCTTTACATTTACATTCTTCATGGAATTCGTATTTGTGTCATCTCAAGCAATTGCATCATTTCTAGAATCATTGCATTTTCATTACTGTGTGGTAATTGTAGTTACACCATTCATAAACCAGTTACATGAACACAATTAGTAGGGGCATCTGCATCATGAAACATGGGCATCAATCCAAGTCATTTACATTTGCATTAAAGACATTTGCACCAGTTTAAGTCATTTCGTGTCTTATTCAACACCTGCATCTGCATCAAAAAGCATTTGCATCTTCTCAAAATCGTTAGGGTAATTTTCAACAATTCTTCAAAGAACATTTTTAAGACCTCCGGGCATAATTTTTCAAATCACAGGTAAGACCTCCGGGCAATATCTTTAAGACCTCCGGGCAACATCTTTAAGACCTCCGGGCATAACGTTTTTCAGGGGTAAGGCCTCCGGGCACTATTCTTAAGACCTCCGGGCATCATTTTTAAAGTCGCATACAGCGCATTTTTTCCAAATTATGGGTAAGGCCTCCGGGCACCATTCTTAAGACCTCCGGGCATCATTTTTAAAGTCGCATACAGCGCATTTCTTCCAAATCACGGGTAAGGCCTCTGGGCACCATTCTTAAGACCTCCGGGCATCATTTTTAAAGTCGCATACAGCGCATTTCTTCCAAATTAGGGGTAAGGCCTCCGGGCACCATTCTTAAGACCTCCGGGCATCATTTTTAAAGTCGCATACAGCGCATTTCTTCCAAATCACGGGTAAGGCCTCCGGGCACCATTCTTAAGACCTCCGGGCATCATTTTTAAAGTCGCGTATAGCGCATTTCTTCCAAATTATGGGCAAGGCCTCCAGGCACCATTCTTAAGACCTCCGGGCATCATTTTTAAAGTCGCATACAGCGCATTTCTTCCAAATTAGGGGTAAGGCCTCCGGGCACCATTCTTAAGACCTCCGGGCATCATTTTTAAAGTCGCATACAGCGCATTTCTTCCAAATCACGGGTAAGGCCTCCGGGCACCATTCTTAAAACCTCCGGGCATCATTTTTAAAGTCGCATACAGCGCATTTTTTTCAAATCACAGGTAAGACCTCCGGGCACCAATTTTTAAGACCTCCGGGCACCATTTTAAGACCTCCGGGCATAATTTTTCAAATCACAGGTAAGACCTCCGGGCAACATCTTTAAGACCTCCGGGCATAACTCTTTTTTTCAGGGGTAAGGCCTATGGGCACCATTTTTAAGACCTCCGGGCATAATTTTTCAAATCACAGGTAAGACCTCCGGGCAACATCTTTAAGACCTCCGGGCATTATTTTTTTTAGGGGTAAGACCTCCGGGCACTAATTTTTAAGACCTCCGGGCATAATTTTTTTTCAAATCATAGGTAAGACCTCTGGGCAACATCTTTAAGACCTCCGGGCATAACTTTTTTCAGGGGTAAGACCTCCGGGCACCAATTTTTAAGACCTCCGGGCATAATTTTTCAAATCACAGGTAAGACCTCCGGGCAACATCTTTAAGACCTCCGGGCATAACTTTTTTCAGGGGTAAGACCTCCGGGCACCAATTTTTAAGACCTCCGGGCACCAATTTTTAAGACCTCCGGGCACCATTTTAAGACCTTCGGGCACCAATTTTAAAGCCCTTCGAGCATAAATTTTTCTTTTGAAATCGAATTCATTCCCTTAAGACGAATCGAGCCTTGTTTAGGCAGGGAATTCAATTTAAGGACAAAATCTTCAATTTATTGTTTTAAAAAAAATGAAAAAAGAGAAAATAGAAAAAAATAAAAAAAAATAAAAAAAAAATAAAAAAAAAATAAAAAAAAGGAAAAAAGAAAAAAGAAAAAAAGAAGAAAGAAGAAAAAAATGAAAAAATGAAAAATAGAAAATGAAAAAAATTAAAATGAAAAAGAAACCCCTTTCCCTTTCCTTCACATGTGATGTCACTGACCGTACAAAATTAGTGTCGGTTTATCTTTGCCTGATTCCTGATTCTCAGCAATAGCCAAAGAGGGGCAGCTGTAGACACCTAATTTTGTCCGGACCACTAAACAGGTATGTTTTCTTCCCATATTGATGTTCCCAAGTGTAAAAAGACTGTTTTCATCCTGCAGGTGGTACTCCGAGACTTAGTTTAAGAGGGCGAGCACAAAAAGGCAAACTTGAAAAAAAGTCAACCCCGAAAAAGTCAACCCCGAAAAAGTCAACCCCAGAAAGTCAACTACTGAAAAAGTCAACCCACTTTCAAAATCAAGATTTTAAGTTCAATTGAAAAATGGCGAAAGAATTTTGATAATCCGAGGTCTACATTGAAAGATATGGAGTTCGGAAGTTGGGATTTGGAGATTCAGTAGAAAGGAAACCCTAATCCGAAAAATTTGGGGAAAAGTGCTTAAACGATCAAACTGGTCGAAATTGAAGGTTCCAAATGAAAGATAAGCACTGACTACGGGTAATGGAGAAGTCACTTGCAAGAAAAACCGAAAAAAAAGTCAATCCGGGAGAAAACCGAGAATTAGGGTTTTTAGTGGATTTCGGTGAAATCGGGAAGAATCACAGAAATGGCCCGACTTGGTAAGACCAAAGCCCCCAATGGATGAGGAATGATTAAAAAGGATGGCCCAAGGCTCAGATTGAAGAAAATCTGAAAATCGGACTTGTTTTGAGCAAAACCGGGTTTCGGAGGTTAAAGGGTAAAATTGGAAAAATTTGGGAAAAATAGCAAATGGACTCCGAAAATTATGGAAAATTTGTCAATCTCATTCTTAAATCATTTGAAAGAGATTGGAGAAAGAAAATCTTGATTCCGAGTTCGTTTGCAAAGTGGCCAAATCCCGGGCTTCTTATGCAGTAATTCAAAAAGATAAATCCCGGAAAAATAGCAAATAGACTCCAAAAATTCTGAAATTTCGCAAATCTCATTTTTAAATTATTTGGAAGAGATTGGCGAAAGAAAATCTTGATTCCGAGTTCGTTTGCAAAATGGCCAAATCCCGGGCCTCCTATGCAGTAATTCAAGCCGATAAATCCCAAAAAAATACCAAATGAGCTCCAAAAATTATGAAAACTTCCAGATCACACTTTTTAATTATTTTGAAGAGATTGGTGAAGAAAAATCTTGATTTGGAGCTCGTTTAAAAAATGGTAAAATGTAGGGGCATAAAAGGGCATTTTTGGGAAGAAAAAATCCAAATAAATAGCAAACGGACTCGGATAATTTTGAAAACTTCCAGAACTCAATATTTTATTATTTTGGAAGTATTAAAAAAAGAAAAATTGAATTTGGAGTCCGTTTGATATTTATTTGCATCCGGGGGGCAAAATGGTCATTTCACCCAAGCAACCGAAAAGGGCTTTTTTGGCCCTTCAAAAAAATCAGAGTTGGGCTGGAAAAGAGAAGTGCTGGCATGCCCAAGCCCAAAGAAAGGAGGAAGCTTCTAATTTTTTTTTTAATCAAGTGGTTAAAAATCAAGAGTTAGTTAACCATTCTCTTTGATCAAGCCATGGTGATTAAACCACATTGGTTAAGAAAGATGTCAACATTATTTTTGCATAGCTGTAATTTGAGAGGGCTGAGATGCTAATCTAAAGGTGGTAATTTCATGATTTTTCATCTTGAATTATTGGCCATTTGATGGAAATTAGGTTACACAAAAATGACAACATCTTGGAGGCTATATAACCATGCATTAAGGCTAGCCCTAAGGGAAGGGAGGCAGATTTTGGTTTCTTCTTTTCCATTTTGGCTGATTTCTCTTAGTTTTTCTTAGTTTTTATCTTCTTGGTTGAGAGCAAAAAAAGAAAAGTTTAGAAATAAAGGAAAGTTTGAAGAGAAAAGCTTGAAATATTAGCTTCTTGAGGTTGCTCTTGAGCACCAACTCTTGCACTTTCATTTTCTATTCTTGTTTTTTGCTATTTTAATCTCTACTTGGTGAGTTTTCATTTTAAAATAATGTTTCTTGTTCTTCCTTCATTTCCTTTCTTAAGTATATTTTTTTTACATTTTGTTTTTACAATAAACTCACCATGGCCAAATGGCCTACATTATTTATTTTAAGTTGTTGTTTCAATTCATTTTACCATATTGTTTATGCTATTTTCTTTGTTTTTGATGTTTTAAGTGTTATGTTATTTCATGTTCTTAAGTTATATTTAATTTGGTTGCTTTGTTTGTTGCCATTTATGTCTTAGATATCATGTTTTTGCATTTTTAATTTTCTGTTTTCATGTTGTTTAAATTTGAGCATGTTTTAGAGTTAGCATATTAAGTGTTTGTGAAAATACTTGCGTGATTCTTTGCATGATTCTTGTTTTATATCTTAGTGAGCATGTTTTAGATTTGGTATATTAGGTGTTTGTGAAAATGCTTGTGTGATTTTTGTGTTATGACTTAGTTTTTCATGCTAGCATACCAAGTGTTTGTGAAAATGCCATGCTTGTTGGAGCTTGGGGCCATTTGGCTACTCCATGTGTTTTGCATTGTGTGTTGTATTTTTTGTCATGCTAGTTGTTAGGTTTTTGCATTTGCATGATATTTGGTTGGATTTTTGAATTAAGCATGCCTTGTGTTTGTGAAAATGCCATGCATGTCTTAGGTCTAGGTTACATTAAATGTCATGCAAGTTCATGTTAGGTCTAGGCCATATTATTTATGTCATGCATTTTCCTTACATTTAGGTTTAGATCCATGCATTTCATGCATTATGTTTGCTGCATTGTTTCATGCATTTCATGTTCATGCCACTTGAATAATGACTTGAGCCAATTAATGGTTCAAAGTCATGCTCTCTTGAGCACACTTGTGGAAAATTAAGTTTGTCAAATTGATTATTCTACCTTTGTGATTTTTTTTACTTAGCCAATTTTTATCTAACTTTCAAAAAGTCCTAGCTACTGCTTTCAAGTCATTTTATGAGTTTCAAATATTTTTATTTTTATTTTTAAATGATTTTATCAAAGACAAAAAAAATGTGTTGGCAAAGCAGTTTTTTTTCCACCCAAAACTCGTACATCTCCGATTTTTCTGGGAATTCATCTTTGATCAGAAAATTAAGCCAATTTTTTCTCATGTAGTTTTATATGTCCTGAGTCTCCAGTATTTTTTTTAGAATTTTTGGAATTTTTAAAAATAGGGTAAAAAATCGTGGATTAAAACTGGACAGTGGAGTCAGGATTGAATTTAAAGAAAAACAAAGCAGTTTTTTCTCCTCCAAAAACTCGTACATCTCTGATTTTTCTGGGAATTCATCTTTGATTCAAAAATTAAGCCGATTTTTTTTCGTGTAGTTTTACATGTTCTGAGTTTCCAGTATTTTTTTTAGAAGTTTTGGAATTTTTAAAAATAGAATAAAAATTCGTGGATTAAAACTGGACAGTGGAGTCAGAATTGAATTTAAAAAAAAAACAATTTTCTGTTTTGGTTAATTTACTTAGAGTGGGCTGATTAGAAGGGTTAGCTACTGACTTAGGGTAATTTCTAAGCCTTTTCAAACTCTAAAAATGGTTTTTCAAGTCCCGGGTTAAGGGTAGTCAAGTACGGATTTTTTAAACTTAGGAAATTAGAGCCATTTTAAAGAAATTAGCCCAGTTTTTATTTTTAATTCAAGCTTTTCAAAATTGTTTTCAAACAATCACAAAGTATTTTGGTTTTAGAATATTTAATTTGACATATTTTCCTAAGGTAGCCGGATATCTTTTTAGATATACGGATTTCCTTAATTAAAGGAAAAAAATACATTTCATGCATTGCATTTTTATATTCATGCATTTTATATAATATGTGATTCTTGCTATAATAATTTCTATGATATTGTTGTTATTTTGATTTATATTTTTTGATGTTACATGGTTTATTATATGGTTTCGAATATTTCATGATATCCTATGCTTTTATTTAGTTATCTTTATTTAGCATATACGTATTCATTTATTTTAAATGTTTTCAAAAGATAATGGTTTTCAATAAAAATAAAGATATTCCCGAGTTAAAATAATTCATGAGTTCTCTACCGGGTTTGCTGGAGGGAATATCATCAATTATCATTAATAAAGGAATATCTTTCTTTCAAAAAAGAGAATGATTCGGAAAGTTTTCCAAAACTAATAAAAATTTCTATATTTTGCCACGTTTGTTGGGGAATATAGGAAAATTTTGAATTTATAAATTCTGGATCATTTTCAATAAAAAAAATGAAATTATTTTTCTTTAAATTGGGAATTAACTTGAAATACTAAATTTAAAACCAACTTTTTACCGAGACTTGAGATAACACACGATTAATAAGGTACCGATTTATACGGGCGTTGTGGGGGTGCTAATCCTTCCCCACACGTAACCGACTCTCGAACCCGCTTCTTTGATTTCTCTGGTTTAAAACGCAGACTTGAAATTGGTTTTTAAAATGTTTTAATTAATTTTTAAAATATTTTATAAAACCTGTTTTAATAGGTGGCCGATCACACCTAGCTAAACAAGATTGGTGGCGACTCTATGTCTTTTTTAAGGTCATTTTCAAAACCTTCATTTTTCTAGAGGAATTAAGTCGACTTTTCCTCGATTTTTTTTAATGTCACGCCTAACGAATAATAAAGTCTTGCGATGAGACTCGTCGTTATTTTTTTTTTTAGGTTGCGACATTGTTCATGTTCTTCCTCCTTGAACTTTGCGAATCTACTAGGAAAAGGTGGAGAAAAAACATTAGTAAAAATTGGAACCTTAAATGTTACCTCAAGTGCTGAAGTACTCTCTTTGGAATTGAAGCTTCATTATCTTCAAGAAGTAAATCCATCTCAAGTTCTTTCTCATCCTCGGGTTCCTTTGGATTTTTTGATTCATCATCAAGTTGTGTGGCACTGACATTCTCCTTTGGATCAATCATAGTTTGGGAGGGAGTTGTTCATGTAGTTCCTCAGATCCTTATTCTACCCATCGCGCCACACCACTAGCCAATTGGCTCATTTGCGTTTCCAAATTCTGGATACTTACCTCAAAACTTGTCCTTGTTTCCTGAATGTTTGCCTCTATTTTCTGCTGAAATTGCAAATTATTTGCAGCAAAAGTATTGACAAGGTCTTCTAAAGAAGTACCTGAACTTTGAGGTGGGGGCTGCAAAAGATTTGGTTCTTGAGACCATGACTGATTGAAGCTCGATGGATAATTGTAGTTGGCATAAGGATCTATTTCTTGATAATTTCCCGAGTAGCTATAATTAGTATGATTATACCATCCCTCATTGTAAGTGTTTGGGAAAGCATCATATTGTTGTCCTTGGAACCCTTGATGGCTTTGGTATCCTTCCACATCATAGGCTGGTTCAAAATTATCTTTTTGATAGTATGGGCACCAATTGATTGGATGATCCATCATGAAGCACACTCCACACTGCCTTGATTGTTGAATCTTACTTATGGCCATTTGTTCAACTATGGAGATGAGATTGTCTAGTTGGTTCTGAAGGTTCTATTGTCTAGTTGGTTCTGAAGGTTCTAAAGTTTTGATGTAGCACCTGCCATCGCTTCTTGCTTGAAATCTGAAAAGAAAAACTTGTATGTACAAGAAAATAAATTAATTACAACTGAAAATAAAAATAAACCAAGTAACGAATAAACTAAAGAAAACAATCCCCGACAACGGCGCGAAAAACTTGATGCACTCAAAAGAGCGTATCTTTATTTAACCTTGCACTAAAAATATGATCAATTATAGTAAAGTAGCATGCATGGGTCGAATCCACAGAGATTGGGTTTTAGTTTATAAATCACTAGTTTAAATTTAAAATTCAAAGAAAGCAAAAGTTAAAGGGGTTTTGAAATCAGTTTAAACTTAAGCAAACAATAAAAATAAAAAAGCAATTAAACAAAAAGTAATTAGATGTGAGAAATACGGCTAAAGGTTCATTCTCCACCACTAGACAATATTATGAATCAAATTCAGATCTATCAATATCAATTATCTATCAAAGTTAACAACCGTAGATAACAACATCCCGTGTTACCCCAATCCTTCCTTAGTTCGTCGTTAAGCAGGACGAACGCCACTACTTAATCTCTAACTATATAAACAACATAGGATAAACATCTCTAAATTTAAATTGACAACAGCTTTATGATGAGAAAGATAGGTTGATCTAAGCAACAAAAGCATGAACATGAATTGTTTAACTTAGGTTATGTTCCACTTTTCAATTAGCGAAAACTTTAACCTAATCATTAATCACAAATAGTCACTTATGAATAGGAAATCAAGACAATTACATGGATCAAGACTCCTAAACTAGCATTAGATAATTATCAAGATCTATCTAGTGTGCACCCTAAACAAATCAAGACAAAGATCATAAAAATTCTTATGGAAGAACATAATCAACTTTGATCGAAAACTAATTATAGATAAAATCTAAAAATGAATTACAAAACATGTATAGGGCTTTGAAATCACCATCATTCTGCTTATCTACAAAACATGTATAGGGCTTTAATGAAAGAAAAATATAAAAAGTACATGATTATTATACAAAACATACATTATTAAAAACATCTTCTAAAAAATACATGATTATTATACAAAAAGTACGTTTATTCTAATTATTTTCGGAGGAGCTCCCGTATCGCATGGTGTTGAGCAACAATGTCAAGCTTTCCTATTGCGTGTTGGTTGCACCCGTCGTTGAACCTCGTCAGTGGGACGTATTCGTTGTCGACCTCAACCTCGTCCTCGACCTACCGCCACTGGTTCTGGTTCTATGTGATTCGCATGCTCACCCACATCAGTCGATGTAAACGCACTACTAGAGAGACCCACATGTTCTGCATCAAAAAATGAAAACCCATTGCTCGAGGAGCCAACACCAATAAAGAGAACTTGACTACTAGATGGATCCATAAGTGATGTAGTACCAAATGCTGACGTAGGGGTTCCAAACTGATACATTGAAGTTAGATATGCCGAACTTGGACTTGGGGTGAGGAGCTGGTCATCTAACCTCGTCGTTGGCGGTTCTGGTCGGTAACACTCATCAACATCAAATCCAAGGTGACTGTCGGAATGACGATGACTGGATGCTACGCCATGTTCTGGTTGAGGTTGAGGATGACTAAATGACATCCTCGGTGCAGTGAACTCCGTCGCATGTGATGAGGCCGGTTGACGCGTCCACCGACGTTCTCGGCTAGGTGTAGGAACTTCCATTTCGTGTGTAGGAAGACTGGATTTGAAGTCTGTCGGGGAAACGGCATACTCCTAACATCCTCAAACTCCGACGGTGGACAAACAAAAGGCCGACCTTCATTTTTAAACCATCTTATGTAATCAGTAAATTATTACGAACAATGGGTATACCTGTGGAATTTGTTCAAAATGTTCATTCCACAAATAGATCCATTGTCGATGTTTCGTAGGCCAAAATACTTCGTGGCGCCCATGCATATCAATCTTGTGAACCTTATCAAGGTTCACCGGTGGTTGCGAAATTGGTTGTTGCATCACAAATTATCGCAACACCTTGTCAGCAGTGTGCCACTCTACATATACAAAGCATATCAATGCTGTGTTTACTATCCATATATTGCAATTATTAGTTGTATCCGATGGAAGACATGACATAATTTGATTTGAAGAATACGACATCCACACAAACTGTGAATAATTATTACAAATTATTAGTTTCATATGGATTAAATACAAAAATACTTGAATGTAACAATCGAAACATTTACCTTTTGATATGCTTCTCGATCTAGTAGTGATCTTATAGTTCGAAGGTCGAGCGGAATATCGCTACAATCTTTAGGATGACTCCACCTTTTGAAAAGCATATAAAATCTTAATAGACTTAATAAAAATACAAGTTCATACAAAATTAATAAAAATAGTCAAGATTATTACCTGCTTGCAAAGGGGTATACAGGCGGAAAGTTCCAGCGCGGAGTAAGACATTTACAATATTTTTAGCGCATTTCGTTACTTAATTTTATATTATTGATAATTTGATAAAAAAAAAATTTACAATATTTTGATAATTTTGCCGTATATTAGATGTAGATATATAAAAAAATTATCAATTGATTATTAATATTAAAAAAAACATTTTAATATCAATTAACTAATTTGTAATTATCCCAAACTACAGTCTTATCACACTATTCTGTATAAATTTATAAGTTACGTTGATAAATACAATTGAATATATTCTACCTTGCCTTAGATTGTAATATTTTAATTATAAACTAAATTAATTATTAATTAATTTGTTAGAACCCAATTGCAGCACAAACTAAATTAATTATTAATTAATTTGTTAGAACCCAGTTGCAGCACAAGGCAATAACTAATTTGAATTAATGTGCTTTAATTAACCAAGAACTCTTAATTCCAATAATCAAGGATTAATGGACTTTAATTAACCAAGAAAAGATAAAATATTAATTATTGTTTTTGTTGCTGTGAATATAAAGACGATGTTGGACTCTTAATTTCAATAATTAAGGATTAAATTTTGACAACTTCAAATATCAGAATTTGTTTGTTTATTGAGTGCTTTATCTATTTTTTGATTGCCAAAGTGTCTAGATTTTATTGAGTTCTGTTGGAACATTTTCAAAATATTAAATCACATTATAGTTAATAATTATCAAATAATTGATAAAATTAATAAGATGATCTTTTTTATTTCACAATTTATCAACAA
Organism: Fremontodendron californicum; assembly: GCA_030761205.1. NCBI lineage: Eukaryota > Viridiplantae > Streptophyta > Magnoliopsida > Malvales > Malvaceae > Fremontodendron > Fremontodendron californicum. The sequence continues at coordinate 3,819,700 of JAULJL010000047.1, forward strand.
CCCATTCAATAATAATAATAAAAAAAAAGCCTAGGAATGAAGGAAGAAACATTAAGTCGTCCTATATGGAATCTGATCCCACGTGTAAATAAAAAGTTGGATCTATATTGAATCTCAACTAAATGACTAATGGTGAAAGGTTAAGTTTCTTTAAAATACATAATTATTTATTTTTTGATTGCAAGTGTCCTGATACAATTTTATTGAGATTTTTTTTTGTTCAATAATTTTTTTGAGAATTGAGTATATATTTAATTCCAATTTTAATATGGAAAATAATTATCTATAAACATTCAATAATTTGATGATTTAAATTCAAACCTCTTTTATTAAATAAAAGACTACGGAACTTATTCTAAACAACTAGGGAACTTATCCTTGACTATTGACAAGGACATTTATTCTAACTGAAAAACATATAAAATCTTAAATCCTAGCAATCTAAATTAACCTAACTGAAAAAAAAAAAAAAAAAAAAAAACATAAAATTACTGAAAATATAAACTCTAATATGAAGCTAATCTTTGCCATTTGCCAATGGTCAAAACTGATCTAAGCTTGTGTTGGTGCGGCTTTCTTCTTCTTAGCACAATGCTCCTTAAACTTAGAAGTTATATGGCGAAATCGAACTGAAACTTCATTGAAGCAATAATCAGGGGTTGAATTAATAATAAGAGGACAGCATTTTGCTCGAATGGAGGGTTTGCGAAGCTTGAAAGAACGTAAAATATCATGAAAGCAGCTTTTATCTTTCGTGACGTATTGCATGCACTCTTTCCATTTAGGGTCGACTGGGCGTGGGAATTTTGGCCATGGTTTGTGAGTCCAAGGCCAAGGGAACCATGGCGAATGGTGGTTAGGTTTTGCAATCGAATACGCCCTATCATCATCAGCAGCAAAACCAGCAGCAAAACCTTGGCTGAACAATATAGCTGAGATAAATAAGACAAATAGCGAGATTAGCATTGCTCTATTCATGGTGATAAGAACTTAAAATCGAAATTTTTGGAAAATTTAATGAAAATGCAAAAATTTTAAAGTGATAGAAATTATGCAAAAGCTCAGATATATATATATATATATAATAAGGAAAAATTCAAATAAATAGATATCTAATTTTTAAATTTTAGATATCCTTATCTAATTTTTAAATTGAAGTCTATTAGATATAGATATATAAGAACATTATCAAATTATTATTATTAAAAAACAAAGAAAGAAAGAAAATTTTAATTAAATGCTAATTTTAATTAAATCCACTAGTAACTGAAAACTCCTATCTGAAATAACCAGCAAAGACTTCTTGAGCTAACAACATCTAAATCTAATAAAAATTCACCACTTTTTAAATTGAACCCTTATCCTAACAACCAACCTTCAAACATCCCAAGATAGTAACTCATAAAATCAACAAAATAACACATACTAAAGTATCAGCAATAAAGAAACTAGAACGTGCAAACTAAACCTGCGAAGTAATCATAACTTTCTCAATTCCTGACCCCTCAACCTTCAGCTTTTACACAATCTCCCCTGCCGCAGCTTGCTATCAAAACCAACAAAAGAAACAACTTTTTCTTTTTCAAATTATCAAAGACAAACCCATTAGAAACTGAAACGATTATAAGCGTCTTGCAGCCTTGACCTCCAAATCAATCAATTTTTCAAAAATCACTTGTTCATCACACTTAGCTGACAGACCAAGTAAATTCCCCACTTCCCATGTCGCCCGAGCTTTATCGCATTAGATTCTCCTTTGGTTTTGAAAGTCACCTTCAGATAAGAACGCATTAACAATTCTATTATCATCCAAGTAATCAAGAAATTACTTGTTGTTGAATAATGGAGATAAGAGTAGATCTCTTCAAGAACCAGGCTACCTGTTCGGCCTGTCCCGTATTAAGTCAAGTCTGGACATGCATTTTGTAATTTCGAGCCGAGCTCGGACCGAGTTTGGATAAAACTTGTAAAAAAATTCGTGCTGTGACCTGATCCATGAACACCTCTAAATGAGAGGCTGTAAGAACAATAATTTATTTTTTTTCAATTCATGTATGCTAGTGCTACGCCAAAGCTCTAACGCACTATGCATATCGACCCAATTGCAGCACAATGATGTATGCTTTGCTTGACTCTCGAAATTTTGACGTGATATAAAAATACGACATATTTAGTAAACACAAAAACAGTATAATAAATACGATACATTTAATTACGATTAATTTTATAAATAAAATATTAAATTTTTATCGATTCAGTCAACTTTCGATTGCCAATGCCATTAACATTATTAGCCCATATATTCACAGTGTTTCTAACAGCTCCACCATAGGCCTTTTTATCTGTTGCTTGGTATTTGAGGCTATGATGTAGAAATGGGACGTTAGAAACAAATCTTTTGCTACTAATTTTGTATTATTTTATCTAATACACTTTTTATTTTATTAAAAAAAAAAATGATATGAAGGGTAAACTCATGCAGTTGGTCTAAATATGCTTTTCACACCATCTTTGCTATTTGCCAACGACCTTTTGGAAAACCTTTTTCCTTAACAACACCGGAAGAAAGACGAGAAATTGAGGGAAAAAGGAACTCTTCAAAGTCATTGATCCCATTATATAAGCAATAATTCTCCATGGAACTTAGGTAGAATTTGCTAAGCATGCCCACGATGTCTCAGATGGCCAAAATTTTGTAGAGTTTACGAGGCACTAAGAGCAAGCCCCCAATGGAAGGAAATGTTGTTAGTAATTACATATGATGAATATGGTGGATTTATTTATTTTTTTTATCTAAACTCAGGGTGTTCTCGTCCCTATTTTATGGTTGATGAAAGATTAATCTTTGTTGGACCGAGAGTGTAATGGTAAAGCTCTCCCAACCAATCAAATGTTGGTGAACATGGTGGATTTTATGATCATGTTCCAACTCCTACAACTGGGGTAGCCCTGATGATATAGTTGGTCCTGAACCTTATTACTTCAAGTTTGACAAGGCTTGGTGTTAGAGTTCCTAAATTTTTTATTTCTCCTTGATTGAACTTGGAACAGTAAATCTAGTCTCTATCTATGTTATTTGAATTTGGGAGTGAGTGTCCGATACAAAAATATGTCCGATATGAGTATGCTCAATTTTTTAAAGTTTTTTCATATACATGGAGAATCATACCTTATATTCATATTCGAATATGTGTCGAACATGAATACTTTAAAAAAAAGGGTTTGTTTAACCGGTGCCTATAGGCACTGGTTAAAGATTACTTTTTTACTATTTTATGTAAGTATTTTGCATTTAATACATTACTTTTACTGAAATTCAAGAAAAAGTAATGTATTAATTACACTTTTATTTTTATGTATATTACCTTAACCAGTGCCACTAAATACTGATTAACATTTTCCTTAAAAAAAAATAAAAGATTTCGAGTAACATAGGTCTCTACCGAAATCCATAGGTAAACTAATGTTGCTTTTTAACCTGTAACTGCTGGAAGAGTTCCTGATAGATTAAGCGTGAGGTATGGGCTGGCACTTTTGATGGTGTTATAAATAGCAAGGGCCCCAAAACAGATTGTCCAGGTAAATAAGCAAGGCCTCAATCTATGAAACACAGACACTTCTGTCAGGAGAGTGTTTAAGTGTTGGACACGGCGAAATATGTATTGGATACATGAGGATACGTCAAAAAAATAAAAATATAATCGGGCACGGTCAAAATATGATCAATACACGGCTGGACACATCCGGACACGTTATGAAGTTTTTTTTTTGTATTTCTCTTCTAAATATAAAATCAACAATGAACAATTTAGTTTTAATGGATTTTCTAAAGTTCAAGTTTTTAAATTCAAAAATAATTTTAAAAAATTAAAAAACTATTTACATGTTAATATTTAATTGAAAAGTATCAAGTTTACATTTTTATTGTATATTATTATATAAAAAATATTTTTTATTGCCGTGTCCTGCCGTATTTATATTCTAATTTTTTAGAAATTCTCATGCCACCATATCCGTATCGTGTCGTACCCGTATTACGTGTCCGTGTCCATGCTTCCTAAGCCTCAATCAATCCCGCCAACTTTTAGGAAATAAGCATATTAGAATTCATAGCTTGATTACCTAAAACTAATATATATTGCAGTACTGAATGGGACCATAAAAGGGAAATTTATCCACACAAGCTTGTGGAGAACATGACAGTAGCAGATGCTGTTAAGTATGTGGATGGTGCCTGTAAGAAGTTCTGTGATGACTGATGAATGCCAAAAGGCAAAAAAAAGGGGAATAGATGAATCTGAGATTGTTGAATTAGGAAAACTGGCTGAAAGGTTAATACCCAAATCTTTTGTTCAACGCGACGTTATAATCGTTATTTTATGGATTCGATTATCTTTGTTATCGATATTTATAGCAATTGATCACGATAATATCTATTACATCTCAACTACGATAAATACGACACGTTCGAAAACATATTTGCACGATCGCATGTTCTGCCTTGTCTATCATAATTGAAAACTCTTCATCTTTTAATTTCATGCAGGAAATCTTTCTTTGTCTTGCACATTAAGGGGCAAATCATGGCTATAGGAATCATTTTTGGTCTACACTTTAGGGCATCCTAGGTTAGGAACTTATGATAAGATAATGATATTTTGTTTGATTCAATAATGTAAGTATCCTGTTTGAACATTTAAGATCTACTGTCTTGTTCTATAAAATAAAAATAAAAAAAATCTACTGTCTAGTGACCATGTGCAATGTAATTTGCATTTATCTAATTATTTTTATATCACAATGAAACCATTTTTTTATGGAACCCAAAAGATTCAATAATGATGAAAGTAGTTCTTTTTTTTTTTTTTTTTTTCTCTGTTCTTTTTCATGTTAGAAATTATTAGCTTGTAAATAATTGTTTTTTTTTTTTTTGAAAAGCATGATTTATTGCAATTAATAAGATGTCCTTTTTACAAACCAGAAAACAGCATGCTGCAGACAAAACTAAGGACTATAAAACAACAAATCTGACACCCTATTTACACCAGATTTGGCTAGCTTATCAGCCTCACCATTAGCCTCCCTCAAAATATGAACGATTTCCCAGTTCTGAACCGCAGTTCGTACAAACTCTATAGCCCTTATACTTCGCGAAATCCGCCATGGGGCTCTACTCGGATTCTTAACCCAAGCAACAACCATCTGGCAATCACATTCAATTATAAGTTTATGCGATAGCGCCCAAGACGAAGCACCAAAAATGAGGAAGGCTTCTTTGACGGCCCTTAATTCAGCCTCATATGCCTTAGCAGAACCGATAGATTTAGAAAAAACTGCTTTCACCATACCTTGATTGTCGCGTATAATACCGCCAATCCCCGCAGGACCAGGATTACCACGCGCCGAACCATCGACGTTGAACTTAAGGCAGCCGGCAGGTGGCTTATTCCAAGTCATATCAATGCCAACTTTCATTTCCCTCTTCAATCGACTAATAGCAGGTGACCACTTGAATTGCGAAAACAGCCCTTCCTCACAAGGCCACTTAGCCTTGGACCACAAAGCGAGTCTGAGTCTAATAGAGTCCAGTAACTGCCAAACAGCAACATTTTTCCTATTAAAAACAATATCATTCCTGTGCAACCAAATAGACCATAGTGCAACAAAAAAAATCATTCTCCACAATTTGCTGCAATGATTCGCTGGGAATGCATGCTGCCACGCAAGAAAAAAACCCACGGCACTCCTTGGCGTGGACCAAGATATGCCCCAAGAAAGACAGCAATGGGCCCACACAAACCATGAGACTCTGCATGTAAAAAACAGATGCTCAATAGTTTCAGGCATCAGATTGCATAGTGGACACAGAGTCGAACCATTAACAATAAGACCTCTTTTGCTGAGTTCAACTTTGGTAGCTACGCTGCCTCTCAAAACTAGCCAGCAAAAGATTTCCACCTTCGGAGGCGCATAACCGGCCCATATAAATTTCCAATGATCCCATTTTGACGAGGACTCACTCAACACAGAATGGCAGAAAGAGTTAGACGAATAAACGCCACTATGGGTGTGCTTCCAAACAACTGAGTCAAAGGAGTTTCTGAAGAGCACTTGTTTTCCCAGCAGATCCAACAGGGATTCCCACTGCTGAAGCTCCCAATCAAACAATCTTCTTCGGAGGTTAACCTCCCAGTGCCATTGGTTATTCTTCCATTTGCCAAAATCCGCTACTTTCCCGCTTTTAGAAATAGCTACCGCAAAGACTCTTGGAAACTGCTCTTTAAGGATAACGCCTTCGATCCATTCATCGTGCCAAAAATTTATGGAGCTGCCATCACCTGGAAGAAAACACAACCCAGCATACAAAAAAGGATGAAAATGATTTGAAGGCATAAGGGGTCGAATAATGTTTTTCCAGGTTGGGGACATTTTCCGATACCGGCTACATGAAGGAAGCAGATTACCCACCGATGACTCATATTTCCCGGCAATGACTGATCTCCATAAAGAGGAACGCTCATTCCCAAATCTCCAGATCCATTTATTGAGCAACGCTCTGTTCTTAAGCCTTAAATCAACTAGACCGAGTCCTCCAAATTCCTTGGTATTACAGACAGACTTCCAATTAACCATATGCATCTTCTTCACCGACGAAGAACCACCCCAAAGGAATCTTCTGACCATTCTATCCAGCTCATCAGATACGGTACGAGGGATTTGAAGTAGGGACATATAATAAATGGGCAGAGAAGACAACACTGATTTAATAAGAGTCACTCTGCCCCCAATAGAGAGTAGATTGCCTTTCCAGCCGGCAAGCCTCTTGTTGAAATTATCGATGATAGGACTCCACAGTGAGATAGAGTTCGTTCCGTGCCCCAAGGGAAGACCAAGATAAAGGGATGGGAGACGACTGCTCAGACAACGGATATCCGAAGCCCACCGATCAGTGACACTTTGCTCCACCCCAACTCCAAAAAGACTGCTCTTTTTCAAATTAACTTTGAGGCCAGATAACAACTGAAAGCACTTTAGAATTCTTTTAACATTCCTAACCTGCTCCACCACAGGCTCACAGAAGATAATTGTGTCATCCGCAAACTGAAGATGAGATATAGACACAGACCCCGGATCAATAGTCATACCCCTGAAAAGGCCGGTTGAAGTAGCCTTATTAAGAAATAAGCTCAAAACTTCAGCAACCAGATTAAACAATAAGGGGGAAAGGGGACAGCCTTGTCTCAACCCTCTGCTCATCCTGAACTGTTCTGTTGGCACCCCATTAACAAGGACTGATAAAGAAGCTGAAGATAAACATGACTGAATCCAAGTCCTCCACTTATCCCCAAAGCCCATTTTACCCATAACAAAATCAAGAAAGGACCAATCCACACAATCATAGGCTTTTTCGAAATCAACCTTAAATATCATACCACCCTCTCCATTAGTCTTCATGGAATGAATAACCTCATTGGCAATTAAGGAACAGTCCAGAATTTGACGCCCCGGGATGAACGCGAACTGGTTTTGCCCAACAATATCCCCCACCGATTGCTTCAGGCGATTAGCAAGAACTTTGGCTAGAATTTTATAAACACTGCCCACCAAGCTGATAGGGCGGTAATCGCTAATGGAGCACAGAGAATCACATTTAGGTATAAGAGCAATAAAAGACGCATTTAAACAGTTATCAATACAACCAGTGCTATGGAAATTATTCATGAACGACATAACCTCACCCTTCACCGTGGCCCAGAAGGACTTGAAGAAATTCAGATTAAAACCATCCGGCCCCGGAGCTTTGTTGCCATCGCAGCCTTGGATGACACCCCAAACCTCTTCCTCCGAAAAAGGCCGCTCAAGATTAGACGAACTTTGCGCTGATAATGACTTAAAACTGCACTTGAGATCTTTGAGTCTGGCTACCTTTGTAGAGTTAAAGCGGTTTTTGAAATACGACCCAATGGCCTTCATGAGAGCCCTAGGTTCATCGAACACCTTCCCATCAATCAACAATTTTCCAATATGGTTCTTGCGACTCCTAGCTGTAGCGACAATATGGAAGAATTTAGTATTCCTATCACCCTCTTGCGCCCATTTTAATCTCGATTTCTGGAGCCAAGTTTGTTCTTCGATACGATACAGTGACCATAAATCAGCCTTCTTATTCCATAACTCTTCTCGCAGCTGGTTCCCCACCTGCCCCTGTTGTACACTCTGTTCGAGGCCAGCAATCACCTTTTCAAGTTCCACAATGTTGTAGAAGTCAGCCTTATGGTACCTAACAGACCAGTCTTTAATGGCTGGTTTGAGATTTTTCAGCTTGAACCATAAACCCCACCCCGAAGGCCGAGAACATCCTATAGAATTCCAAGCAGTCTGGATAACAGAATGAAAGCTCCTATCTTCCAACCAGTTGTTGAAGAACCGAAAAGGTTTGGGCCCCCAGTTGACGCTCTCTTCAACAATCATCACTGGATTATGATCGGAAAGAGAACGGGGAAGAGCACTTTGTTTGATCGAAGGCCATAAAGCAACCAGACCAGGCGATAAAAGGAACCGATCCAATCTGCTGAAGGACGGAACGGCCCTATTACTGGTCCAAGTGTATTTTTCTCCTGACATTGGCAGATCCATGAGTTCAGCTTGATTAATAAAGTTTGAAAACAGCAACATAGGAGTAGTGCTGAACACTGATCCGATTTTCTCATCAGGGCTTCTAACCACATTGAAATCACCCCCTAGACACCAAAAACAGTCATAGCCCTGTAACACACTCACAAGCTCATCCCAAAAAGCAGCTCTTTCACCATCCTCATTTGGAGCATAGATATTCACAAACCCACATCTTATATTGTTCACCTTTAACGAACCAAACAGAAGAATGAAACGAGGTGAAATAATTTTCGACTCGACTAAGAAAAAATCCTTCCGCCAGAAAATAATGAGACCCCCAGCAGAGCCCTCCGATGCCGAGAATTCCATCTCAATAGGGGAGCGTCCCCAGACCTTTCTAATAAACTTTGGATCAATAGACTTTAGCTTTGATTCCTGAATAAGAACCATCTCAGGCCTCCAATTCGAAACCAAATTCCTCAAGGCCATAACCTTAATACTACCTCCCAGTCCCCTAACATTCCATGAAATAATCTTCATTAAGAAAAGAAACACACCTGATAACGAACCAAAGACGCAGTGAACTGTTACTCATTTGCCTCTCGATCTTCCTTTTCCAGTTGAGCAAAATCATCGATGATATCCTGCTTCTCCCCATGGAATTCGATCCCCAGCTCACTACTGACTAGCCATGTCGCCTCAGCCTCCTTCAAGATATTCTTATTCCTTGATCTAATGTCGCTATCCGAAACAGATAACTCAAGGTGGTTTAGGTCCTCACAACTAACATTCTCGCAGATCACTCTCAGCTGTTTTCTAATTTGCCTCCTTTTCCTCACTGCAGAAATGGTGGACTTCCTCGGCACCGGAACCTTCTTCTTCTTATAGTTCTTCTTCAATTTTTTGGACCCCTCTTTCTTCCTAAGTTTCCTGTTCGATCTCGGTCGCTTCATAGGAGCAGAAACCATAGGGCACACAATGGAAGGGCTTAACTCTCGGACCAACATAGTAGGAGAGGGGCTAATGACAGGGCCCAATAAATCCAACCCATTAGACTCCAAAAGTTGAAGGCCCACTTCCACTTCAACAGGTGACCCAACAGCCCCCTTATGGCCCCCATTCACGAGAGCCCCACCATCCCATTCCAAATCACGGAGAGAGTCTGCAACACGCGAACCACACACTGAGCCTTCGCTGATACCATCATTATCTGGGGACACAGGGCAGGCAGCATGCACCAACCCGCCCACCAACCTGCCAGATTGCACAGGAATCGAAGAAGCTTTGCTTACCTCATCAATGTTTTTGCGCCGTACGGAGGGAGCCGTGCACTGAATCGCCATGCATCTGAGATTGCCCTCTGACACCGGAACTTTACCCATGATCTCTTCGGTGACAACCCTATTAGTAAAGGAGCCTGGTGATACATGCATCAATGGAACAGAAAATGAGCCAACTCGGGCTCTCGTGTTCGCAACACCAGCTGGGGCATCAAGAACTGAAACTGAGATTTTGAAAGATTTATCCCTCACCGTGACTAACACAGAGGACGGGATTCTCAGCTTGCTATCAACCAAGATTAACATGCACGCAACGTCGAATCTCCTTCTATTAATTGTGTTTTCATCAAGTCTGATGAAAGAACCCCATCTATTTCCCAAAGAACTGAAAAACCCTTCATGCCATACCTGTAACGGCACATCAAACAAGTTTACCCAGACAGCAATCTCTTTGTTGAGGACGGCATCGTTCCACGGTTCAATGGTCTCAAACCAGGGGACCAAACATTCACTTCTATCGTTGAGAACAAGATCCCTATGATCTACACTTTCGAAAATGACAAGGACCGAGACACCCCCCATCGGACTTACCTGACAGTGGATATCTTCTAAAGCCATGGCCTCTTGAATCGTTTCGATGTAAGCTTCCTTCATCAATCTTCCTTTGGCACTCCTTGATAACCACTCCATGTCAGCCTTAGGAATTTGCAGATTTAAACTGCACTCCCTCTCGGACATATTAACCCGATTCATATGAGGAGTGAAGTTGGGAAACTCAGGCGGCAAAAGGTCTTCAACTTCGATGTAAACAGCCTCCTTATGAGGCAAGCCCACAAGAACTTCTTTGTACGATCTATTGACTCCAGAATGATCGGAACCCTTACCCTTAGACCCAATGCCTTCCCCAACTCGGACAGATGGGAGTTTCGATTGAGATCTACTCCTTTTAATACCAGAAAGATCATGGGCCAATACCTGAGACCCTCCGCCTTTCACGTTTTTGACAGATGGGTTATCCAAATGGTATCTTCTACTATCCGACCATCCATAAGAGGCTTCATTCACTTTTATCATTCGACCATCGATCATCCTGTTGTTTCCTTCTTTAATGGCCTCCTCCATCTCATGTTGTAGCTTGTATCTGATAAAGGCAAATGTATAAGGTCTCTTAGGTTGTTTCCTGGATATGAAAACATCCACCACTTTCCCGAACAGCCCAAACAACTCCCATAGTGCTTGTCTAGAGACCCTGGGACTCAAGTTCCCAACAAAAACATTGTGTAAGCTATCTCTCCATAAGCTCCCCATGAAACTCTGCCCCGAACTCCGATGTTTCTCCCGGTGATGAAACGGCGCAATCCGGTGATGGGAAGCCTGGGGGTTCCTTGACGTTCCAATGGACTGGCGACCGTTCATATTCTTCCTTTGTATAATAACCATGGAGGAATTATCAACTGTAGCTACAGTTGTTGCGGTAATGATGGTGGTGGAGCTAGGCCGTCGGAGACGATCTCTCTTGCTTGAGGAACCCAGATCCGTACCACTTCTGCTTTGTCTCAGGATCTGAAGCAAGATAAGTAAAACCAGTAGTAATAGTCGTCGTCTGGAATTTGGAATTTTGGATGGGGCCGCGCGCTCACTGGGTGATCAGAATTTGTGGAAGAAATAAAAGGTAGGTCCAGGAGCTGAAGATCCACTACTACCTACAGCTCGAGGTTCTGGAGAATCGGCATTTGTCTTTTTACCAAAAGGAGCAGCAGGAACTTGAGAAGAATTTGATGCCAAGGCAGGGGCGGGTGGCGGTGGTTTTGGGGTGCTGATGATGAAGCTGTGGGACTTGCCGTATGTCGCTTGCCTGGTATGAAGAGGAGGTGGTAGAGGTGCAGATCTGTTTGGTGGAAGTTGACAGGTAAGAATCACCTATATCTGTTTGGAGGTGCAGATCTGTTTGGTGGCGGTGGTTTTGAGGAGCTGATGATGAAGCTGTAGGACTTGCCGCTTGCCTGGTATGAAGAGGAGGTGGTGGAGGTGCAGATCTGTTTGGTGGAAGTTGACAGTTGGTGGAGGTGCAGATCTGTTTGGTGGAGGTGCAGATCTTGGTTGGTGGAGGTGCAGATCTGTTTGGTGGAGGTGCAGATCAGACCAGATTACCAGATCGTCAATCTCTGTGTTGGTTTCATTCACTGGTGCTTTGAAAGGTCTCTGGTAGATACATTCAAAGCTGAAGCTAGTTGCAAGGTGGGGTTTATCGCCTGGTTATGCTGCATTCCACTTGTTCTAGGTTGATTGTTTTGTTGAATTTTTGAACCTTCAAATAGATCTAGAAATTGGGAAGCAATGATATTCTCTCGTCGTGAAGCTGAAGAAAGCTGCAAGGTGGGTCCGATTAAATGGCATTCCTCCACTTGTTTAATTGCTCCAGATCGCTTGTTTTGTAGATCGTAGGCACCCGCTTCTCTCTATTTCGACGGTCGCCGACTTCTTCTGTCCTTCGCGATTCTGGTACTTGACCGGTGGGAAGCAATGACGGTGCCTGCACTTGTAAATAATTGTTACAAAGGTTTAAATCCCTCAGATCTTATCTTATAAGATTTTCTCAAGCTAGCGAGGTTGAAATTTATGATATCTGGTTTTGATGATATGGTTTAAATCCCTCAGATCTTATCTTATAAGATTTTCTCAAGCTAACGAGGTTGAAATCTATGTTAGATATGGTATGTGTCTGTCTGACATTGATATATTTATTTTTTTTTTTAAATTGAAAGATTATACTTTCATACTCATATCTAAATATATAAAACTTCAAATCCCTATAAACTTGAAAACATTAATTGTCAAGGTATAATTTTCATGCTGTATATGCCTTGTTAATTCAATCAAGCACAATCCTTAAAATCAAGAGTTACAAAATTAGCCAACTGAGTACTAGCTCATATGGTATGCATGTTGCTAACAAACTTTTGAATATTGCGGGTTCAAAAAAGTTTAGACGGATAATATATTCCTCAATTGAATTAATTAGTTTACAGGTGGAGGATTTATGGATAAATTAAGAACTTAAAAAAAATTACAAAACTATACTAACTAACAAATCACAACAGTTTAATTTGCATCTTGAAAACATGTCATATTTTACAAAAAGATAAATTTATAAAGTGAGAAATTAAATATATGCAAAATCTCATGAGATTTTTAATTTGTTAATATATTAAAATAATAATAATAATAATGCAAATTTATTGCATGTGAGGCACAATGCTAATCCATTTAAAAATCACTCCATGCACACTCTATAGGCTAGCTTTCCTTGTATGCTTTATTTTATTCTTTATTAATATTAAATTTGGTATAAGATATTATCATTATCATCTGAACAATCACACACACAATCCATAATCGCAACGATCTAATTGTTTTTTATATTAATATTCTTTACCAATAATTATTTGTGCTCAAATTTCAAAATTGACCGTTATATATATGTATATTAAATCTATTGGACCACCTTTCTTTTTTTTTTTTTGCCAATTTTTAATTTAAATTCAAAACCCAAATTACACGAATTGCATATGCTTAATCTGTTCTTTAGCGTCACATATATATATATATATAATTATTAATAAAACTATATGCTTATTACCTTTCATCTTTTGATTGGCCACTTTGCCACTATAACTACTTTATATAAAATAAAAAAAAAAAATCACTTGCATTGATTAATTTTCTTCTAGCATTCATGGTGTGTGTCCACACACAACACTACAAAACCTAATTTAGCGAATGAATGTAAATTTTTAAGTATTCCATTTACCATTTTGCACTTAATAAACACTTTAATTTTGGCTATCCAATTCTACTCAATCTGTCAAATATTTAAAGGAGAAAAAATATTTGGTATTGTAGACTGTCAAATATACAGTCACCCTTCGCATTTAGCGAGTTTAAAATTCAAATCTCGTTCTATTTTCTGACTGCGACCTCATTCGTATCAAAGTAATATAGAGATTGATTGATGATAAATTGGGTTTCATAAAATCATTGTCATAACTTGTAGTTGAAATTTGGCAGGGATGACAATGAATAATAAGAAATTAGATATCCGACACTATTCGATCTGTTTTTTGTTGATCAAATATTGCGGATTCAGATAATTTACGAAATTAGATATTAGATTTACTATCCGCAGTAGATTTGGATATGAACTCTTGGATATCCGTTATCCGAATCCGCTTTGATTTTTACTCGAATAGTGTCGGATATCCGAATCCGTTATTCGAATCTGCTTTGTTTATGTGGATAGTGCATTCCGATATCTAAATCCGAAGTTCTTGTTTAATTTTATAATTTTATTTATAAAAAAAAATTTGTATGGATTCAAATTTCGGATAAATTAAACGGATTTGGATTTGAATATTAAAAAAATTGTAAATATTCGATCTGCTATCATCTTTAAAATTTGACAATAATAAATATTAATTTTTTATAAAATAAAAAAATTACAATCACGTTAAATTCAAGTATTACATATAGAACATTAATTGATTAATTAAATTAACCAACGAACAAACCAACATATATTTATTGGATAAATCTAATATAAAATTAAATCAAATTCATATACAATGAGACTTGAATATAAAACTTTAAAATTTTATGACTTCCTCTTTATCACTAAACTGAAGACTAATTTACAATTGATTGTTCATTTCCAGTGTATGTGAAAATAAATTGAAATTTTAAGCTGTAGCTGCAGGAACCTACTATCTCTTTTTAAAGTGTAAATTTGATATTTCGAATGTTTTATGTTTTTATTTTTAATACTTATAAGGAAATTGATATCATATCGTTATTTGGAACTATTAATTTATCATCAATTTGTTACGTACGCGCCTCAAGTTTTCTGAGAAGAAAAATATGTAAAACTTTTTATTTTGGTTGATTACAGATTCATTGAATCAACTTTTTCTTGTTGGATTTATATCAATAAAAGTAAATATTTTTCTTGTTGGGAATTCAATCGACACATTTTCTATGCTAATCTATGGTGAACAATAGATTTCATGTGCGGCAAGTATATTAGTGATCATAGCCTAATTCCACTTAATTTTTCTAATGTCATTATTAGAGCACTATTGAAAAAATTAGACCGAACCAAATCGATCAATCAGGTTAAATCAAATGATCAAATCAGTTTAATCGAAAATAAGAGGTTTGTTCGGTCTGGTATTAATGAATCAATAAAAAATTAATTGATATGGTAAAAACGGATAAAAAATCGATTTTATATTTTTACAATTTTTTTTATAAGTGATGAGATTTGATCCTTTAACCTCTTAATTCTATATTAAAAATTATATCATTTAACAAAATGCATAATTTTATTAAATATTTATTATAAAATATTTTAATTAAAACGATCGATCCAATTGATTGCACTCGTAATTGAAAACCTTATAGATTTGATATTCGATATATTTTTTTATAATTTTTTAACGTTTGATTAAAGTAACCTATTAAAGAAAAATTTACAACGGAAAAGAAAGTTTAAAAGATAAAATCCATTGAATAAACAAAATGCAAACAAACAGTAACTCTTTCATATGAGAAACGTGCACTTAACATTATGTAATTCCAATGGCTCAAAGACAAAAAAAAAAAAAAAATACAACAACGAATTTTCAAACATCAATCATCAAACACAAACGTAGCTATCAAAAACAGCTTCGATTATTTAAAAATAGAAGAAAGAAACATATTTTTCTTGCTTTCCAACTTATATATTTTTCTCTCCTTAAACGAAACTTCCATTTCTGTCCTCTCCCTTGATTGATATCTTCTAAATGGTAGATCTGATAATATTGGACACGACATAATTACACAATACGAATATGACATAAAAAAAAATAACTAAAACACAACACAATACGAAAAAAAAACACGGACACGCCGCGAATATACAGACATGTCAAAATCTATATAATATAAATTATTAATATGTTAAAATTTATACAAATATAAAACAACTTAAACCGATTATGATATGAAAAAATACAAGAATACAAAACGGATACACAAATTACAAGGTCTATTAAATGGCTGTGTAGGTAAAACCTTTGAGGATTATCAGACAAAAATTGATGGTTATCTGTAGATAGAAGATATCAGAAGTGTTGTGCGGAAGCGAATTGATATTACTAAAACCGATTTAAACACACTGAAAAAACACCGATATTTTACGTGGTTCGGCAACTGTGCCTACGTCCACGGGAGGAGGAGCTTGAAGCTTTGTATTAATGGAGATGGAGTACAAACAAATACAGAATTCAAGGTGCTACACAAGCACTGAACTCACAACTCAACACAATACCGAATTACTCTATAAACACAGAGTATTTGCTTCAACAATTTAGCTCTAACTTACTCAACTCAACTCTACTCATTTTTTCTCTTACTCTACATGGCTATTTATAGCCATAATATCAAGGTGTGAACATACATCAAGTGGCAGCCACCATAGCCACCATCCACCACCTATCTTGGTGTGAACACATTGCAAGTGGTAGCCACCATAGCCACCATCCATTTGCAAGTGGTAGCTTCCATTATTGGTGGTGCAAGTGGTAGCTCCATTATTGGTGCTAAGCCATCTATGGTGAATTTAAGCCATATTCAAGCCATATTCCAACAATCTCCACCTTGGTGAGAATCCACAGAGAGAATTCACAGATCAGAGCTTCCTCATTTCTCCTTCAAATGTACACATCATTACTCACATATCAGGGCACCTACTGCATTGGCATGATTCATCAATGCACTGAGCCTGAGTCAATTTTTCTGTCTATTCTAATCTCCTTCCCAAGAATTTTCTTAGCTTCTCCAAGATCATCTCGAACTCTGAGCTCAGTTGAGCCTTCAGCCTGTCGATCTCCACCTTGCCTTTTTCAGCAGATAGACAAATGATCCATCTTGAAGTTTCCGGAAATAAACACAGTGATCAAATTGACTGTGTGTGTACTTTTCATCCTGTCATGAAACAGTCCAACCGTTTGTACAGCTGTCACGGGATTGTTTCAGACCATACAGTGATCGGTTCAACTTGCTTTTGTAATCTTTGCGACCGGGGACTCCAAAACCATCTGGTTGAGTCATACAAATTTCCTCCTCTAAGGAACCATGGAGGAATGCAGTTTGTACATCAAGTTGAACTATCTCTAGGTTATACAGTGCTACTAAAGCCAATAAGATCCGAATAGATGCATGCTTAACAACAGGTGAAAATACCTCATTGTAGTCTATTCCTTCTTTTTGAGCCTAACCTTTGGCTACCAATCTGGCTTTGTATCTGATGCTGTCTTTGCCGGTAGCACTCTCCTTTTTGGCAAAGACCCATTTGCACCCAATTGATCTTTTGAGTGTTGGAAGTGGAACCAACTTCCAAGTCTGATTTTGATGAAGTGATGTCATCTCTTCATCCATCGCCTCCTTCCACTGGGCATGCTCAGGGCTGTTTACAGCTTCTTTGTAATTGATCGGAACATCATCATCAATTACTGGAAGGGCGTATGCCACCATGTCTGTGTACCGAGCAGGTTTCCGAATATGTCTATTCGGTCTACTGGTGACAACTGATTCAAGTTGCTGAAAGATTTCCGGTGATGACTCCTCCACTTCAGTTAAGGTGTCATCAGATTTTGGTTCAGATTCATCTGAATTTTGACCAGCATCTTCTGATTCAAACTCCACCTGCTTTAGAGAATCTTGGTTCACATTCTCTGGAGTTGACAGTTTCAGCTTTACAGATTCGTCAAAGGCAATATCTCGGCTTACGATGACTTTCTTTGACTCAAGGTTCCACAATTGGACTGCTTTTACTCCTTCACTAAAGCCCATGAAGACAGCTTTCTTGGCTCTAGGATCCAGTTTTGCATCCGTTACAACGAAGCCGATCATATTCAATGGCAGAATATCCGGACCACACCTCTATGGGAGTTTTCCCATCAATTGCGGTGGAGGGTAGTCTGTTGATAATGTGGGAGGCGAACAATAAAGCCTCCGCCCAAAATGCTTTGCTCAAGCCTGACTGGGATAACATGCAGCGAACTTTATCAACCAAAGTTCGGTTCATCCTTTCTGCAACTCCATTCTGCTGGGGAGTGCCAGGAACAGTGAAGTGTCGGATTATCCCATCATTCTGTGAGAGGCTGCTGCTCTGCCTGTCACGGTTTCTCTGTCAAGGAGATACAGATTTCCCTTCATATAACCCTTCATTGCTAAGAATGCTCCACGTACAACTCTCAGGACTCCATTCTGAATGGTCACCTTGTAACCATTTGAGTCTAAGACCCCCAGTGATATGAGGTTCTTCTTGAGATCAGGGACATACCTTACGTCTAGGGCTGTAATCGAGTCGAGCCGAGCTCGAATAGTGAGCTGCTCGAGCTCGAGCTCGACTCGAAACTCGCTGCTCGAAACTCGGCTCGAGCTCGACCGAATACCATTTTTCAAGCTCGAGCTCGGCTCGAGATATAATCGAACTATTCGAGCTCGACTCGATAAAGCTCGTTTACTCAATTTATGTACTCGAGCTCGAGCTCGAGCTCGTTTCATATACAATTTTTTTACATTTAAATAATAAGGGTAATATAGTAAATTATTATAAAAATATATATTATAAAATCAAAAGCTCGATTAGGCTCGCGAGCCGCTCGAATCGAGTATTGAGATACTCGAATTCGGCTCGCTCGATAGCTCGAGCTGCTCGAGCTCGAGCTCGGCTCGATAATGACCGAATCGAATTCGAATTTTTTTCGAGCCGAACTCAAATAGCTTGCGAGCACCAGTGTCTCATTTACACCCCTACTTACGTCTGTAAGTTGTCTGATTGTACCGTCATGCATTTTCAGTCGGATCGTTCTGATGCCTCTAGTGTGACAAGTATTGTCATTGCCCATAAGGACAATCCCTCCATCAAACTCTTTGAAGTTTGAGAACCACTTCCGGTTCGGACACATGTGGTAGGAACATCCGGAATCCAGAATCCAGAATCCATTGATCTGAAGAGTGTGTTGTTGTGGAAATCGTAAATGCAGAGACTTCCTCTCCCTCAGATTCTTGAGCTACATTCACAGTCGACTTCTCCATGTTAGGACAGTTATTCCTCCAATGCCCTTTCTCATGGCAAAAGGCACACTCGTCCCTCGAGAGTCGTGTTCTTGATGATCCCCTCTTTGAGCGGGATCTCAATCGACCTCTCTGTCTGGACAGTCTTTCTTCCAGTGTCCAACACTGGGCACACTCGTCCCTTGCAGATTGTCGATGATACTTTTCTTAGACGGAATCTTCATCCATCTATCGGTCCTTCGCGGATTAACAGGATTCTTCTCCTAGATAGGATATCCACCGCCTACTGGACGGGATCTGGACATGATCTTCACCGTCTACTGGACTGGACTGGACAGGATCTTCACCTCCTACTGGACGGGATCTCCACCGTCTACTGGACTGGACGGGGTCTTCACCTCCTACTGGACGGGATCTCCACTGTCTACTGGTCCTTCGCGGACTCACAGGTCCAGTACTTCGCACTGCTACATGCCAAAGTTACGTGGTGCCATCAAATTTCTCCACCTCGAACTTTGCAGTGGTCATCGAGTTCTTTCTGATGTAGAACTTGATGGTGCGTTGCTAGTTGTTTCAGTTGTCTCTAATGATTCTGCCATGGTAATAAAACAAAATTACCAACTCAGAGTTTTTCCGTTACCTGTATGGAAAAACGGATGCCGCGGTTGAGTCCGGAATAGTCGAAATAGCCAGGAACGGGTCCAACTGTGTAAATTTTGAACACACGGTGAATATTCTGCGAATATTCTGCTACAAGTGGCTCGAAATGGACTCGGTTTAGCTCAACCGGCTCGGAAAAGTCTCGGAATAGTGTTCTAAAATGGCTCAAAAAATAGCCCGAAAAAGTTGGTCGGAGCTGCGGCGGCGCGTGGGGCGCGTACGGCGGCGCGTGGGACGCGTGGAGGCTACTGGCTCACCGGCGCGTGGGGCGCGTGAGGCCCACTCGTCTTCAACCTCTGGAAGGCGCGTGCGGCGCGTGCTGTGCGTGGGCTTCACGCGTCTTCAACCTCTGGAGGCGCGTGCGGCGCGTGGGCGCGTGGGGCGCGTGAGCTCCTCTTCTGGCGGCGCGTGCGGGCGCGTGCGGTGTCTTCTGGCGCTCCGGTTGATTCTGCTGCACTCCTCTCGACGACCTCTTCAACATGGTATTTTCAAAACACAAATTGGAGCACTTTTGAAAAACGGACAGAATCGAACAAACTCGGTTTTACGTAAAAATTGGCTCTGATACCAATTTGTTGTGCGGAAGCGAATTGATATTACTAAAACCGATTTAAACACACTGAAAAAACACCGATATTTTACGTGGTTCGGCAACTGTGCCTACGTCCACGGGAGGAGGAGCTTGAAGCTTTGTATTAATGGAGATGGAGTACAAACAAATACAGAATTCAAGGTGCTACACAAGCACTGAACTCACAACTCAACACAATACCGAATTACTCTATAAACACAGAGTATTTGCTTCAACAATTTAGCTCTAACTTACTCAACTCAACTCTACTCATTTTTTCTCTTACTCTACATGGCTATTTATAGCCATAATATCAAGGTGTGAACATACATCAAGTGGCAGCCACCATAGCCACCATCCACCACCTATCTTGGTGTGAACACATTGCAAGTGGTAGCCACCATAGCCACCATCCATTTGCAAGTGGTAGCTTCCATTATTGGTGGTGCAAGTGGTAGCTCCATTATTGGTGCTAAGCCACCTATGGTGAATTTAAGCCATATTCAAGCCATATTCCAACAAGAAGGACATTGAAATTATATCTCAATGACGTACTTATATGCTTAAATTAATATGAGTTAAGAAGATTTCAAATAAAAAGTAAATAACAGTCAGAAGATTTGAGTGTTTATAGTTTATTTTATATCAGACTAGTTTTCACTTAACCTATTTATATTTGGATGCTTGTGAGTTTAATCGGATGTAAACTATGTGTCTATTACGTTTGAAGTTGTCGAGCAACTTTGGACTTATTTACATATAAAGGTCCAATGTAATGAGGTCCAGATGGTCCAACACCTGTAACGCAAATACTTATGGGAGAATATAAAAAAACATTCAATCCATTGATAATAATTGCTCAATGATTTAATAGACAAAAGTAATATAAAAAAGAGAAATGAAAAATTAAAAAATTATTAGAAAAAAATTACAAAAATATCCTTAATAACAATATTTTTCCTTTCTCTTATTATTTATCTCATCTCTTCCCCCTTTCCCATTCTATCTTCTCTATCTTTTTTTTTTTTTTTTACAAATTCTTTTGATAATTAAATCTTTCCCCAAATTTATTTACAAATAATCTTTTTAATATACAGATTAAAAGAATTCTTAAAATAAAAATGGTAAAGCAATCAAAGACAAAAAAAAATTTATTTTTTTTATTAAGGGTAAATAGATCTTTCCCATTTCCTTTTTAAAAGTTTTAAATTTTTAAATTTTTTTCTACAAATTTTTTTTACACATTAGATCATTTTTCAAATTTACCCCATCCTTATTTATATACCTACAACGCCTAAAACCAACAAAATCCATATTGTCAAAAAAAAAAAAAAACTGAGAATAAAATTCCAACACAACAAGAACAACAACAATGGTAGCTGAAACAAGCTCTGCTACTTCATCTCCAATCAAAACGGTGGTTGTTTTAGTTCAAGAGAACCGTTCCTTTGATCACATGTTAGGCTGGTTCAAAACCCTGAACCCAGCAATTGATGGCGTAACAGCATCCGAATCCAACCCCATTTCTACCTCCGACCCGAACTCCACTCAAGTCACCTTTAAAGACACCGCGGGCTACGTTGATCCTGACCCTGACCACTCTTTCCAAGCCATATATGAACAGGTATCAGGCAAAACATGGGATACAAACAACCCGGATCCGAACCCGGAGATAAAAATGAATGGTTTTGTACAAAACGCTGAACGTACAAAGCCAGGGTTGTCGGAGACTGTCATGAATGGGTTCAAACCGGAGACGGTGCCGGTGTTTAAGGAGTTGGTGACGGAGTTCGCCGTGTGTGATCGGTGGTTCGCGTCGTTGCCGGCGTCGACGCAGCCTAATAGGCTTTACGTACACTCAGCTACGTCGCATGGGGCCATGAGCAATAACACACAACAGCTTATCGAAGGATTTCCTCAAAAAACTATATTTGAATCATTGGAAGAAAATGGATTCAGCTTCGGGATTTATTATCAATCTTTTCCATCAACAGCTTTTTACAGGTAATAGTTTAACTTAACTGTTCTTGAAATTTTAATTTGAAAATATTAATTTAAAAAAAAAAAATAAAACAGTTTAATTTTTTTAAAAGTAGAGAAAGTAAGAGGAGAAATAATTAAAGGTGAAAACGAAATTGTGATAAAATATAAAAACAGGCCGCCAAGGTGGGACATTGAAGTTTGAAGGCATGGATAGATTAAGTAATTTTGAATATGATTATGATATAAACACGAAATAATAAAAATAATTAAAATACGATACGATATGAAAAAATACGAATACATGAATGTATCAAAATTTATATAACACGAATTACTAACATATCAAAATTTATATAAATATATAATACCTTAAACACGATTATAACACGTAAAATATATGAACAAAACATAAATACTCGAATTACCAAATTTAATCATGGATGGGTGCATTTTTTATTTGAAATACATGCATGTTCCCATTTCTTGTATTTTAATCAAAAAATTTAATTAACCTATGTAAAAATTACATGTACGTAATTAAAGTTTATATTATATTGATGTAAATGGATATCTTTATGCATAAGAAATACCTTAATATGAATAGAATTACTTGACTAGATCTATTAACGGGTTATCGAGTTATCCGTCCAGTTTAATAGGTTTGGTCCAAATTAAACTAAGTTTGGATTAAGTTTTAGTAATTTAAGTGGTTCGAATTGACCTAAATTATTATTTAAATAATAAAAAAATTATTTAATTTAAAAGTATATAATATATTTGATATAATTTTTTTAATATTTTAATATATTTTAAATAGTAAAACGGGATTTCGAATCGGGTCGAGTTTTGAGCAAGCAAATTTTTTTTATTCGTGTCTAGCTCGATCCGACTTATGAACACTTCTATACTTGATTAAAATAAGAGAAAAAAACAAATCTCAAAGCCAAAAGAAAGAAAAAAAGAAAAAGTGACATATCTCATTATACGTTAATCTGAATTAACTTGTACTGATGAAATCATTTCCTTGTATTTACAATATGCCTGCAGGAACCTTAGGCAATTGAAATATGTGGACAATTTCCATCAATATGATTTAAGCTTCAAGCGCCATTGTGAGAAAGGGGAGCTACCAAATTATGTGGTGATTGAGCCAAGATATTTCGACATTTTAACAGCTGCGCCTGCAAATGATGACCACCCTTCTCATGATGTATCAGAGGGCCAGAAGCTGGTGAAGGAAATCTATGAGTCACTTAGATCAAGTCCCCAGTGGAATGAAATCTTGTTCCTGGTTATATATGATGAACATGGTGGTTTTTATGACCATGTCTCGACGCCTGCCGGAGTCCCTAGTCCGGATGATATTGTTGGTCCTCAGCCTTATAACTTCAAGTTTGATCGCCTTGGTTGCAGGGTTCCAGCCATTATGGTTTCTCCCTGGATTGAGCCTGGAACAGGTAACTCTAACCTATGTTGCTCCGATTTTTCATTTTTCTTGAAGTATTCGAGTCTGACACTCGTGTCCGATACATATTCAGACATGGGAATGAAGATATGATCCTCCAAGAACCCTCCAAATATATGAAAATCTTAGAAAAAAATTGAACATGCCCGTATCGGACACATACCTGTGTCCGACATTCACACCCGAGTCTGTTAACATTTACTCTAACTTTTACTATGCTGTAATAAAACAAGTTATCTGTAATTGGATTTTTTTTTTATATTTGAGGTTATCTTTATTTAAACCGAGATTAAGAGTGCAACCCTCTATCAATCGTTTAATTAAATCAATCTCAATTTTTTAATAAAAATGACAATAAATTTAAAAATATGGATAGATACATTGACAGTATCTTAATATGATTTTAGATCGGGTTGGACTTACATCACAGTCCGTCATTCTCAATGGGAATGACATATACCAAAATAACCACAAATATTTATCCCCTTAACTAATTACCACAAAATAACCAAAATAACCACAAAGTGTTAGCGGTGGAAAACCGTCCGTAATTCTCTTGAAGAATCACATACGGTTATGAAATGGAATAAAAAAAAAAAGTTCCCTCACATCCTATAAATTCTATATCTTCTATCAGGATTGAGGTTTCTTATAATAAGGAAATCTTATAATTAGGTACTGGTTAAAGTGATATATATATATATATATATATAAATAAGGAAAATGTTAATCAATGTCACTAGGCACTGATTAAGGTGATATATATAGTAAGAAAATGTAATTAATGATTTATTTTTTCTTGAATTCAGTAAAAATAATATATTAAATGCAAAAAAAAAATTCCTAAATTGATAATTAAATAATCTTTAACTAATGCCTATAGGCACCGGTTTAGCAGATCCTATAAAAAAAATATAACTAATAAATTTATTTTTTTTAAATTCAGTAAAAATAAGGTATTAAATGTAAAAAAAATTTCTTAAACTAGTAATAAAATAATCCTTAACTGATGCCATAGACACCGATTAAACGAATCCCTTATAATAAATCAAAAAGAAAAGTATAGCCCAAAATTCATGATTTTAGTGTCATGGAGGAAATTAAGTGCCACACTATGTTTTGAGGACTTTATTAGTGGATTTAAAATCTCCTAGCCCCTAGGGGAAGAAAGCTATATTATTATTATTATCATGACAGTAAGTGCCAAGCTTAAATTGTTTTATTTCTTTCAAAATTGCCAAGTTTAAATCAAATATAATTAACTATAGTATTCTATTGTTTATAAACCACTAAATTTAACAATTTAAATTACTATTTTTTTTTCTAAAGAAATTATTAGGTTGAAACTGAAGAAGTAATATATGTGGTTTCATTGGTTTAATGAGCCTGGATGAAAAATATAATCCCATCCCACCATTGAAATTTAAGAAATATAAATAAAGGGGTGCTCAAAAAGTTGATCAAATCTATGTTTACTCGAATTCGGGTATGAGTGTCAGACATGGGTATCTATCCGATAAGGGTATATTCAATTTTTTTCAAGATTCTCATGTAATTGTAGGGTTCTTGAAGGATCATATTTCCATACCCATATTCGAATATGCATCTGACACGGATGTCGAATACGAATACTTAAAAAAAAAAAGTTGGAGCAACATAGGATCAAACTCTAAATCAATAGATCAAAAGTCTCAGTTACCATTCTGTAAACTTTGAATCTGAAGGAAATGGTCTAATTAAAGCTGTTGTTTCATCAATATGCAGTGTTGCACAGGCCATCAGGGCCAGATCCTACATCAGAGTTCGAGCATTCCTCAATTGCAGCAACACTTAAAAGGATTTTCAATCTGAAAGCATTTCTAACTAAGCGTGATGCTTGGGCTGGTTCCTTTGATATTGTTGTGAATAGAAGCAGCCCAAGAACAGATTGTCCAGGTAATTAAGCAACCAAAACCCTTTATTTTTACGACTGCTATTATTTTACGGTTTCGGCTTTTCCTGTCATCGATATTCATCGCAACATTCGTAATTACATTAAATACGACGCGATAGAAAACGTATCCACAATCGTAATTTAAATCCCAGCATACAACCAAAATCCTATAGTTTTTTTCCTCATAAACTAAATGAAAGATTGAAAGTATATTATTTTACATGCAAATGTAGAAAATTTGTCGGAGCCTGTGAGAATGAGAGACACTGATGCAAAAGAAACTGTGAAACTAAGCGATTTTCAAGAAGAGCTAGTACAAACAGCAGCAGCATTGAATGGAGATTACTTGAAAGATATTTATCCATTAAAACTTGTCGAGAACATGACAGTCTCAGCTGGTCTCAAATATGTTGAAGATTCGTTCAAGAAATTCTATGATGATGGCAAGAACGCAAAGGAAATCAATGGAGCTGATCAGGATTCTGTTTCTGCTGATATTGTACTTACTAGGACAATAACAACCAAAACTTTCATGCAGAAAATCTTCTCTTGTTTGGTCTGTGATCACTAGACCTGACAATTCGTATATTCATATCGTGTTTGTATATTTCTTCGTTTCATAATTGTGTTTAAAATATTTTATATTTGTATAAATTTTAACGTGTTAATAATTTGTAATATATAGATTTTGACATGTCCGTATATTCGTGTCGTATCCGTGTTTTTTTTCGTGTCGTATCATGTTTTGTATCGTATTTTAATTTTTTTTTCTTATCGTGTAATCGTATAATGTCAAATATTACCGGATCTAGTTATCACTGATAAAAACAAAAACGTTATCATCACAATCTGCCAAGTTTCGATCAACCAACCATTTTCTAGATTGTGTATCTTAATTTTGTGTTGCAATGGCTGCAATTTGAAGAAATTTGAGGTTTAACAAGTTAGCATGTCTAGCTACTTTGGGAGGGTTTAACAAGTTTGTGGGAACCAGAAAAGCTAGGCTCTATTTGCATTTTATTGGAAGGATTTTTTTTCTTTCTTTTTTCAGTTTTTTTGCTCTACTTTCTTCTCCCCCACCTAAACTTCCTTTTTTTTCCTTTTTCTTTTTTTGGATTTCTTGGATAGATAAATCCACGTCTGTTATCCATCATATAACCCTTGTTGTAATTATAATATTTATTGTAATCAATGTATTGTAAGATTCATTTTTGTTTGGCACATTTCAACGTGCTAAAAATAAAATGTGTTAAGTTTATTATTAAGGATTTTGTCAACATCTTCTGTGATTAGAGGTGTTTATTGGATTGTGTCGGGTTCAAATAAAAAAAAATTATTTGTCTAAATTAGGTTAGACTCAAAGCTCATTTTATTATTTAAAATAAATTAAAATATTAAAAATAATTTTTATATTTATATTTTATAATTAAATTTAAATAAAAAATAATTTTATTATTTAAATAATAATTTTAACTGATTTGGATATTAAAATCCTATCTAATACTCGACCCAATTTGAAATTGGGTCTGTCGCGTGATCACGTCGAACAAGTAATCCGCCCATAAACATATTTATTTGTGATAGTTCTATGTAAAATAAGAAATAAAGTGCCAATTTGTCCAATTTAAGTAGTACTACAACCTTTAGTACATTAGATTTCACAATTTTATGTGTGAGAGTATACTTAATTATAAGATATATATTGGTCTATGAAAAACCTTTAGACCTATAATTTTTTTTAGAAATATTTTTCTCATGTCTAAATTTGTTATAAAATGTAATACTATCATAATTTATGTTTTCAATGTATAATATTAAAAATCAACAATTTGAAATTTAATTCAGTTGATTTATGCAATCACTTTTAAAATTAGGTGATATCCAATAGATCTTAATTCGAATCTCAATACCTGTAGTCCGCATCTATAATCCTTTCTCTTATCTCAAACTAACAACGGGACTAAATTGTTAGCTCTTCTCATTTTTTTTCCCTGGTTATATATATATTTTTTTGCTAAATCAGGATTCTTTATTAAAGAGTGTTGGATATCATAGCATATATTTTTTGTATACATACGATATACGTATTTTAATACGTAGATTGTCATAGTTAAATACACGATGTACATTAACGTATACAATTGATATCAAAAACTGAATGAGAAATTGATCTCATTTTACACCTATTTGAAGAAGAAAAAAAGTTGATTGAAGTTGTGTGTGATATTCAATCTCACATAGAACAATGTTTGGCCTTAGCTTGTTATTTATAAAGGCTTGTGTTTTCATGTTGGGTTGGGCTCTAAAGGGCACCCAAGTTTTATGGTGGGTGAGGACCTACACAACTTGGGCTGGACCACACGCGCGCGCTGTCGCCTGACCGGGCTTGGGCTGGGTCGGGTTTGGGTCAGTAATTAATTTTTTACTGCTCAACCAACTTAATTTATTCAGTCCAAACCGAACCAGCTCAATCAACCAACTTTTATTTTGTCTTAATAAGTTTGTCTATTCGGTCAAAGTCTGAACCGTTTTGTGCCCGTTCGGTTTATATCGAACCGGTTCGTGTTTGTCAGTTCGTTGTTACAAACTTGTCTGTTGACTGAGCCGGTTCCTGTCTTACAGTTGTGTCTGATCGAACAGACTTCTACTTCTCAATAAATACAAGAGTTTTATATCTGTTTAGACTAACTAATTCACTTAAATAATTCCTGTCTTCTGAGAGAGAGAGATTAAGCATTCTTCTGGTTCGCTGTGTTGCATCCGAGTGCACTCTCATTTCCAATGTTTATCGAGGAAACCTGGGAGACGATTTTTATCAAACTGTAAGCACTTCTAGACAAGCAAAAAACTTCTTAAGGTCAGAGGTCCAACTTTGACTCGATATTCATTTTTTTTTTTCAAATCAATTCCTGGAAGTGTCTTTTTATTCGGTTCTATATATCTTTGTAATTTGTTCGTATATGTTTATGTGAAGTATTCATTATCCTGATTATAAAGTGTTATCTTTTTTATATATATATATATTTTGTTTCTAAATAGTATATAGCAATTTTTATACAACTATCTGAAGACGTTTTTTATTTTTGATTTCATATATTTGTTATGTTTGTTAGAATATATTTATTTAGTTCGGTACTGTACACTTATATATATACTGTTCGGGTTCTTTGAAGTTGTTTAGGGAAGGGTTCTTTGTTTTGTTATATCATATATATATTTTGCTACTGTAAAGTAATATATATATATATATATATATATATATATATATTGTTTAACTGTTACTTTAATATATATTTTTGAGTTAATAGCACCAATGGTCTTCAAATTATAGGGCATGTTTTATATTGGTTTTTAAATTCAAAACGTATCAAATTGGTACTTGATTACAAGTATAATAATAAATTGGTCCCTACCGTTAGCTTTTCCGTTACTTTTACTGTAGCAATCAACTTAGTGACATGTGTCACCAGCTGATTGCACCACATTCCTCTTTATATTTTTTTTCCTTTTTCTTTATTTCTTTATTATTTTTTATTCGATATTTTTTAATAAATAAATGTAAATAAATAGTTTTTATAAAATTAATGTAAATAAATATTTATATTTTATAAATTATTTAATTATTAAAAAGTTAAAAAATTAATTTAAATTATTATTTATCTTTTGTATTTATTTATAAAGAATAATAAAGAAAAAGGGAAAATGAAAACATTAATAAATACAAAAGATAAATAATAATTTAAATTAATTTTTTAATAATTAAATAATTTATAAAATATAAATATTTATTTACATTAATTTTATAAAAAAAAAATTCTTTTTCTTTTTCTTCTTTCTTTTTTTCTTTTTATAAATAAATTAATTTCGTAAAAATTAAATAATTTATAATTTTTAAAATATAAAATATTTATTTACATTCATTTATTAAAAATATATTTTTTTACTTTTTTATTTTCCTTTTCTTTCTTTCTTTCTTTTTTCTTTCCTTTTTTTCCTCTTTTCTTATAAAATTAATGTAAATAAAATATTTTATATTTTAAAAATTAATTTAAATTATAATATGAATTATTATTTATTTATTTATTTTATTTATTTACAAACAAGAGAAAAAGGGAAAAGATAAGAAAGGAAAAAAATAAAAAAACTTATAAATATAAAATAAATATTTTATATTTATAAATTATTTAATTTTTAGAAAGTTAATTTAATTTAAAATATAATATGATATAATATACTTATATATATATATATATATATATATATAAATTGTATTTTTTCATAAAGAAGAGAAAAAAGAAGAAAGGGAAGAAACAAAAAAATAAAAAATTTATTTTTATAAAATTAATGTAAATAAATAGTTTTATTTTTTTTTCAATTATTTGATTATTACAATATTAATTTAAATTATAATGTAAATTATTATTTAGTTTTTAATATTCATTTATAAAGAAGAGAAAAGCAACAACAACAAAAAAAGAAGAAAAGAAAAAATTAAAAATTTTTTTTAATAAATTAAAGTAAGTAAATATTTCATACTTTTTAAATTAATTATATTTTTAAAATTTTTTTTAATTTATAATATGAATTATTTTTTCTTTGCATTTATTTATAAAAAAAAAATCAAAGAAAAAATATAACAGAAATAAAGAAAAAGGAAAAAAAAATGAAGACAACTGCTGGAGCAATCAGCTGGTGACACGTATCGCTAAGCTGATTGCTACAGTAAAGGTAACGGAAAAGCTAACGGTAGGGACCAATTTGTTATGATACTTGTAATCAAGGACCAATTTGATATGTTTTGAAGTTTAGGGATCAATATAAAATATGCCCTATAGTTTGGGGATCATTAGTGCTATTAACTCTATAATTTTTATATATATTGTTTATATCTTATATATATTTGTTACATACTGTTTCTTAAAAGATTATATATACATAGGTTAACTTTGTTAGCATTTTTGTATATATTTTGTGTTTATATATTTTCTTTTGTTTAGCATATATATACGTTATATATATATATTACATATACATACTGTTTGTTTTTATATTTTGTGATATATTATATATATTGTTTTGAAAGCATTTATATTTGTATAATTTGTATACAAGTTGATCCTGTTATTTTTTAATAACAGATGGTCGAAACATCTACCGATACTGCTAGAGCGCCCGTAGCACCACAACCTTTTACATGTCACACATGGTGAGAAACCCGAGAAGTTCAGTGGTTTGGACTTTAAACGATAACAGCAAAAGATACTGTTCTATCTAACCACCCTCAACCTAGCCAAGTTCTTACGGGAGGAGGCCCTGACTCTGAACGAGGGAGAGACCGATACTACGATTGTAGCCTCGGTAGAAGCATGGAAGCATTCTAACTTCCTATGCAAGAACTACATCCTCAACGATTTGGACAATACATTATACAACGTGTATAGTCCCATCAAGACATCTAGAGAGCTGTGGGAGTCCTTAGAAAGGAAATATATAACCGAGGATGCCGACACAAAGAAATTTGTAGTTGGCCGATTTCTGGATTTCAAAATGGTGGACTCAAAAACCATAATAAGTCAAGTCCAAGAGTTTCAGCTGATCCTCCATGAGATTTTTGCCTAGGGAATGACTCTTAGTGAATCATTTGAAACAACGGCTTTGATAGAGAAACTCCCTCCTTCGTGGAAGGATTTCAAGAACTATCTGAAGCAAAAACGAAAAGAGATGACTTTAGAGGACTTGATAGTTCGATTGAGAATCGAGGAGGATAACCGTGGTTCAGAGAAGAAGGCTAAGGTTCAGACCATGGAAGCAAGGCGAATGTTGTTGAACATTCGAAGAAGACCAACAAGAGTGTAGACATCTAATTTTGTCCGGACCCCTAAATCAGGTACATTTTCTTCCTAAACTGATGTTTCAGAATGCTAAAAGGCTTTTCTCATCTTGTAGGCGGTACTCCGAGACTTAGTCTAAGAAAGCAGACAGAAAAAGTCAAACTCGAAAAAGTCAACCCCAAAAAAAGTCAACTACTGAAAAAGTCAGCCCACTTTCAAAATCAAGATTTGAAGTTCAATTGAAAAATGGTGAAATAATTTTGATAATCCGAGGTCTACATTGAAAGATATGGAGGTCGGAAGTAGGGTTATGGAATCTTAGTAGAAAAGAAACTGTAGTTCGGGAAATTTGGGGAAAAGTGCTTAAACGATCAAATTGGTCGGAATTGAAGGTCTCAAATGAAAGATAAGCACTGACTACGGGTAATGGAGAAGCTACTTGGAAGAAAAACTGAAGGAAAAGTCAATTCGGAAGAAAACCGAGAATTAGGGTTTTTTGGTAGATTTCGGTGAAATTTGGAAGAATTACAGAAATGACCCGATTCGGTAGATCTAAAGCCCCTAATTAATGAGAAATGATTAAACAAGGATAGCCCAAGGCTCAGTTTGAAGAAAATCTGAAAATCGAACTTGTTTTGAGCAAAACCGGGTTTCGGAGGCAAAAGGGCAAAATTGGAAAATATGGGAAAAATAGCAAATGAACTCCAAAAATTCTGAAAATTTGCAAATCTCATTTTTAAATTATTTGGAAGATATTGGCGAAATAAAATCTTGATTCGGAGTTCGTTTGCGAAATGGCCAAATACCGGGCCCACTATGCAGAAATTCAACAGGATAAATTCTGAAAAAATAGAAAATGAACTCCAAAAATTCTGAAAATTTTCAAATCTCATTTTTAAATTATTTGAAAGATATTGGTGAAATAAAATCTTGATTCGGAGTTCATTTGCAAAATGGCCAAATCCCGGGTCCCCTATGCAGTAATTCGAGCAGATAAATCCCGAAAAAATATAAAATGAGCTCCAAAAATCATGAAAACTTCCATATCATATTTTTAAATTATTTGGAAAAGATTTTTGAAGAAAAATCTGAATTCAGAGCTCGTTTAAAAAATGGTAAAGTTCGGGTGCAAAAAAAGGGCAATTTCGGAAATAAATAGCAAATGGACTCGAAAAATTTTGAAAACTTCCAAAATTCAATTTTTCATTATTTTGGAATTATTGAAAAAAGAAAATTCGAATTTGAAGTCCTTTTTATATTTATTTAGATTCGGGGGGCAAAAAGGTTATTTCACCGAAGAAGCCAAAAAGGGCAAATTTGTAATTGAGGAAAATATGAAAGAAGAAGGAATTGCTGGGATTTTTCTTCCCTTGGTCAGCAACATAGAGGAGAATAAGGAAGCTTGAAAATTTAATTCCTTAGTCACTATCAAGCCACATGTTACCACTAACACCTTGCAAATGGTCCCCCCTTCATCCAATGGCTTAGGTGCCTTTTAGGAAAGTTGAATGCACTATCCAATGGAAAAGTTTAAATTCCAAGATGACATTTTTATTTGTCATGAAAGAAACCTCATCTAATGGCCAAGAATGGAAGAAAAAAGATGAGCACAATTTATCCAAGGTGAGCATCCATTCGGTTAAGCAAGGGAGTGCATAGGATTATCTCTTTTCATCCAATGGCTTAGGACATCTACAAGGGCTGAGTACACATGTTGAGGGCTAGATTTAATCTACAAGATGTCATTTTTATGTTTTCCTCATCCAATGACCAAGAATGGAAGAGCACAACTCATCCAAGGGTAGGCACTCAAGAGGGCAAGCAAGGGAGTGCATGGGATTGGTCCTCTTTTGCATCTAAGGGCTGAGCTTACTACAAGGGCTGAGTACACATCTTAAGGGCTTCTATCAATTTGCAAGAGGACATTTTTATGTTGTCATCAAAATATCTTACTCTAAAGACCAAGATTGGAGGAGAAAAAAGTGCAATTCCCATCCAAGGGTGAGAGGCCATTCTGCCAAGGCTAAAGAGGGGGGGTTGGTTTCATTTTTTCATATGTTTTTTGGCTGGAAATAGTAGCTAATTTGGCAAAGAAAAAGGTTTTGAAAGAAAAAAAAAAGGTTTTCAATAGAGAGCTTGAAGGTAGTCATCTCTACCAAGTTCTAAGCATAGCTTTCTTCTTGTTTTCTATGGTGTTTTCTTCATTTTCTATCTTGTTTTCCTAATACATTTTTCATAGAAATAAAGTTTTTTAATGTTTACTTATGTTTTCATCTCTTCTTCTTCATTAAAATGGTGGAAAACAATCTTTTTTACATGGTTTCATGCTATGGCCGAATATGGCATATTTACTTGCCTTGGTTTTCTTTTTTCTTCCTTGCATGTTGTTATGAAAAATGATTTTTAGAAGGTTTTTTAGAGTATTCTAAGGTTCTGATTTTTTACAAAAGATGAAGCAAAAAAGTTGAAATGGCTACATGATCTTGGCTAGACTAAGTGACCATGGTTAGAAGAGAGGCTATGCCCATTTTTACCTACCATGAAGCTCACCTTAATTTTGCTGTTTTGCATGGTTTATTTTCTGATTTTTTGGAATGGAAAGGCTTAATGATCTTGGCAAGACCAAGTGGTTATGGTTAGGTGAGAGGCTATGCCCATTTGATACCAACCATGGAGCTTAACTTTCCTTGTTTTACTTACTAGTTTTGCTTGTTATTTGTTTTGCATGTCTATGTTAAAAATTTTTTATATGTTCTTTACATTATTTTTTATGCTATATTTACTTATATATTTCTATTCCATGCTTAATGACTTTCCCTTGCATATTCGGCCATTGTGTTCATATACTCATGTTATGCATTTTTTTCATGTATCATGTCTTATATTATAAACATGTTTGCATTTTCTTTATTTTGTTCCATGACCATTAGGCAACTCCATTTTTGTATGCCTTGCATGTGCATTTTCCTTTTGCTTCTTAACTTGTTTGCATCTCCATGCCATGAACTCGTACATTTTGATTTTAGTATGCCATGTTGCTTAAAATACTATGATAAAATGCCATCATTTTGTTACATGGCCATTCGGCTACTCCATATTGATATGCCTTGCATTTGCATTTTCACCTTGTTTCTTGATTTGTTTGCATCTCCATGCCATGAGCTTGTGCATTTTGATTTTAGTATGTCATATGCATATGAAAATGTCATGACATTATGCATCTTAATATGATTTGTCATGTACTTGTGTCATTTACTAGATAGGATTGCATTAGAGCATCATGTAGCTACATTTGGCCTTTTCATGCATCCCTTGCCTTGTCATGCATTTGCATTTTGTTTAGATAACATGCTTTGCATCATCATATCTTGAAATTGTGTACTAGTTGCTGTTTGTTCCAGCATTGACATTAGTTTCATTGGTCATTGTATGTTCATAGTATTGCTATGCATGTTCATTACATTTTAGGTCTAGGCCATATTGGTATTGCCATGAATATTGAGTCTTAAATCACATTGGTATTGTCATGCATTACTATGCTATTTAGGTCTTAGGTTACATTAGCATTTTCATGCATGTTCATAACATATTAGGTCCAAGTCATATTTGCATTATCAAACATTGCATGCATATTGAGTTAGGATAGCATTTATTGCCATGCAAATTCATGCTAGGCATTTAGATTGTCTTGAATTGTCATGCATTTCCTTTACCATTTAGACCTTTAGACCATGAATTTCATACATTTCATTTGCTGTATGTTCATGCATTCCATGTCATTGCCACATGATTTATGACTTAGGCCAACCAATGGCTCAAAGTCATGCTCTCTTGAGCATACTTGGGGAAAATTAAGGAATTGTCAAATTGATTATTCTACCTTTGTGATTTTTTTACTTAGCCAATTTTTTATCCAAGGTTTTTAAATGTTTTGACAAAATAGTTTTTTTCACCCAGTACTCAAACTTCTTCGATTTTTCTGTGCAGTCATCTTTAATCAGAAAATTAAGCCATTTTTTTTATCATGTAGTTTTACATGTTCTGAGTCTCCAGTAATTTTTTTGAGATTTTTTTGAATTTTTAAAAATAGGTAAATAAATCGTGTGACAAAATCTGACAGTAGAGGCAGATTTGAAATCAAAAGAGGAATAATGGTTGAATTTGGCTAAGGCATTTAGAGGGGGTTGGGTAGAAGATTTAGCTACTGTCTTAGGGTAGTTTATAAGCCTTTTTATACTTTAAAAGTGATTTTATAAATCTCGGGTTAAGGGTGGTCAAGTCCGGGATTTTAAACGTAGAAAATTAGAGCCATTTCAAAAGGGTTTGGTAAGGGTTTTAATTTTTATTCAAGTTTTTCCTCAAAATTGTTTTCGAACAATCACAAAGTTTTTTTTTTTTATTTAGAAAATCTAATTTGACATATTTTCCTAAGGTAGCCGGATATCTTTTTAGATATACGGATTTCTTTATTTAGAGGAAAAAATACTTTTTCATGCATTGCATTTTCCATGTTCATGCATTTTATTGAAATGTGTGATTTTTGCTATGATATTTTCCATGGTATTATTATTATTTTGATTCACATTTTATGATCTTATATTGTTTTCCATATGATTTTGAATATTTCATGATATCCCATATTTTTTATTTAGTCATTTATTTTTGTCACATTATTTAGCATATACTATGTTCATGCATTTTCTATTTTATTTTCATGCATATTTTATGATAGCATTATTTTATGTTTCATGTCATTTTTTTTATATCATATTCCATGTCATTTAGGTTATTTTATTTATAATATGCCATGTCATTTAAAATATGTCATATCATTTAAAATTGCCATGTCATTTAAATCATTTTATCTCATTTAGAGTATACCATGACACTTAAGATTTTTCATTTTACCTAGAATATACTATGTCATTTAAATTATGTCATATCATTTAGGTTGCATTATATTATCTAGACTTTGTTATGTCATTTTATTTATGTCATACATGTTCATATCTTTTAAATGTTTTGAAAAAGATAATGATTTTCAATAAAAATAAAGATATTCCCGAGTTAAAATAATTCATGAGTTCTCTACCGGGTTTGCTGGAGGGAATATCATCAATTATCATTAATAAAGGAATAAAAAACGAGAATGATTCAGAAAGTTTTCCAAATGAATAAAAATTTCTATATTTTGCCGATTTTGCCGGGGAATGTAGGAAAATTTTGAATTAATAAATTCCAGGTTATTTTCAATTAAAAATGGAATTATTTTTCTTAAAATTGGGAATTAGCTTGAAATACTAAATTAAAAACCAACTTTTTACTGAGACTTGAGATAACACACGATTAATAAGGGACCGATTTATATGGGCGTTGTGGGGGTGCTAATCCTTCCCCGCATGTAACCGACTCCCGAACTCGCTTCTTTGATTTCTCTAGTTTATAACGCAAACTTGAAATTGGTTTAAAAATGTTTTAATTAATTTTAAAATGTTTTATAAAACCGGTTTTAATAGGTGGCCGATCACACCTAGCTAAAAAAGATTGGTGGCGACTCCATGTCTTTTTACGAGGCCGTTTTCATACCCTCGACCTTTTATTTCAATCTAGAGGAATTAAGTCGTCTTTTCCTCTGCTTCTGTTTCCCCTTCACTCGAACAGGTCTCCACGATCGGGATCATGTATCGACACCTTCGTTTCTCTAGAGGAATTAAGTCGACTTTTCCTCGTTTTTTTTAATGTCACGCCTAACGAATAATTTGTTGGTTTTTATTTAGATTGCGACAAAGAGGAACTTTGTTGGTTCTAGTTCTTCCCAAGCTAAAAAGGGAACGGATTGCAAGAAGTTCACAGGAACTTATTTCGTGTGCAACAAGCCCGGACATCGTGCAAAGGACTGCCGACAGAACAAGAAGAAGAAAGCTCAAGCCAACCTAGTTGATGATTATGAGATTGAGCTCGCTACTGTTGTGTCACAAGTGAACTTAGTGGAAAACCCTAAGACATAATGGGTTGATACCGGGGCCACTTGTCACGTCTGTTCTAAAAGATAGAGTTTCACCTAGTATAAAGAAGCTGCTGAAGATGAGTGTCGCAACCTAAAAAATAACAAGTCTCATCGCAAGACTTTATTATTCGTTAAGCGTGACATTAAAAAAAACGAGGAAAAGTCGACTTAATTCCTCTAAAAAATGAAGGTTTTGAAAATGACCTTAAAAAAAAGACATGGAGTCGCCACCAATCTTTTTTAGCTAGGTGTGATCCTATTAAAACCGGTTTTATAAAAATATTTTAAAAAATAATTAAAACATTTTTTAAAACCAATTTCAAGTTTGCGTTTTAAACCAGAGAAATCAAAGAAACGGGTTCTGGACTCAGTTACGTGCGGTGAAGGATTAGCACCCCCACAACGCCCGTATAAAATGGTACCTTATTAATCGTGTGTTATCTCAAGTCTCGGTAAAAAATCGGTTTTAAATTTAGTATTTCAAGTTAATTCCCAATTTAAAGAAAAATAATTCCATTTTTAATTGAAAATAATCCGAAATTTATAAATTCAAAATTTTCCTATATTCCCCAACAAACGTAGCAAAATATAGAAATTTTTATTAGTTTTGGAAAACTTTCCGAATCATTCTCTTTTTAAAGAAGATATTCCGTTATTAATGATAATTGATGATATCCTCCCTAGCAAACTCGGCAGAGAACTCATGAATTATTTTAACTCGGGAATATCTTTATTTTATTGAAAATCATTACCTTTTTTAAAACATTTTAAAAGATATGAATATGTATATGCATGACATAAATAAAATGACATAGCAAAATCTAAATAATATAATGCACCCTAAATGATATGATATGATTTAAATGTCTGAGCATATTCTAAATGAAATGAAATATC
This sequence comes from Fremontodendron californicum, assembly GCA_030761205.1. Taxonomy (NCBI): domain Eukaryota; kingdom Viridiplantae; phylum Streptophyta; class Magnoliopsida; order Malvales; family Malvaceae; genus Fremontodendron; species Fremontodendron californicum. The sequence goes on from JAULJL010000047.1 coordinate 3,858,063, forward strand.
CGAATTTATATGACATATTCTAAATGAAATGAAATGACCTAGGTGACATAATATATTCCATATGAAATGTAATATCCTAAGTCATATGATATATTCTAAATGAAATAAAATATCCTAAATGACATAATATATCCTAAATGAAATAAAATAACCTAGGTAACATAATATATTCTATATGAAATGAAATAATTTAAATGACATGGAAAATATGAATGATATGGCATATAATTTAAATGACATGGAATATAAAATAATGCTATCATATAATATGCATGAAAATAAAAATGAAAATAATAATGCATGAACATAGTATATGCTAAATAATATGGTAAAAAATAACTAAATAAAAAGCATAGGATATCTTGAAATATTCCAAATCATATAATAAACAATATAACATAACTCAAAATCATAACAATATCATAGAAATTATCATAGCAAAAATCACATATTATATAAAATGCATGAATATGGAAAATGCAATGCATGAAAATGTATTTTTTCCTTTAATTAAGGAAATCCGTATATCTAAAAAGATATCCGGATACCTTAGGAAAATATATCAAATTAAATATTCTAAAACCAAAATACTTTGTGATGGTTTGAAAACAATTTTGAAAAGCTTAGATTAAAAGTAAAAACTTGGCTAAACCCTTTTTAAATGGCTCTAATTTCCTAAGTTTAAAAATCCCGGACTTGACCACCCTTAACCCGAGACTTAAAAAATCATTTTTAGAGTTTAAAAAGGCTTAGAAACTACCCAAATTCAGTAGCTAAACTTCCTAATCAGCCCCCTCTAAGTAACTTAACCAAAACAGAAAAATGATTTTCCTTCAAATTCAATTCTGACTCTACTGTCCAATTTTAAGCCACAATTGTTTACCCTATTTTTAAAAATTCAAAAAACTCTAAAAAAAATACTGGAGACTCAGGACATGTAAAACTACACGGGAAAAAATCAGCTTAATTTTTTGATTAAAGATGAATGCCCAGAAAAATCGGGAAAGTACGAGTACTAGGTGAAAAAACTGTTTTACCAAAATACATTTTTGCCTTTGATAAAATCATTTAAAAATCAAAGTAAAAATATTTAAGACTCACAAAATGACTCACAAACAGTAGCTAGGAATTTTTGAAAGTTAGACAAAAATTGGCTAAGTAAAAAAAATCACAAAGGTGGAATAATCAATTTGACAAACCTTAATTTTCTACAAGTGTGCTCAAGAGAGCATGACTTTGAACCATTAATTGGCCTAAGTCATTAGTCAAGTGGCATGGACATGAAATGCATGAAAAATACAGCAAATATGATGCATGAAATGCATGGTTTTTAACCTAAATGTCATGAAAAAATGCATGGCATCAATATAGTGACCTAGACCTAAATGAACTTGCATGGCATTTAATGCAACCTAGGTCTAAAATGCATGGACATGCATGGAAAAATAAACCAAACCTAATAACTAAAACATGCATGGCAATAACACAAACACAAGGCATGCTTAAACCAAAAACTCAACCAAATATCATGAAAATGTAAACCTATCAACTAACATAGCTAAAATGCACATACAATGTAAAACACATGGAGTAGCCGAATGGCCTCAAGCTCCAACAAGCATGGCATTTTCACAAACACTTGGTATACTTAAACTAAATACTCAAACAAATGTCATGCAAATGCAAACCTATTAACTAACATAGCAAAAATGCACATACAATGTAAAACACATGGAGTAGCCGAATGGCTTCAAGCTCCAACAAGCATGGCATTTTCACAAACACTTGATATACTTAAACTAAATACTCAAACAAATGTCATGCAAATGCAAACCTATTAACTAACATAGCAAAAATGCACATACAATGTAAAACACATGGAGTAGCCGAATGGCTCCAAGCTCCAACAAGCATGGCATTTTCACAAACACTTGATATACTTAAACTAAAACATCAACAAATATAAACATTATGGAAACAGAAAATTAAAAATGCAAGAACATGATAATGAACTTATAAATGACAACAAACAAGCAATCAAATTAAAACAAGACTCAAGTATATATAGTAGAAGAATATTTAAAGCATCAAGACTAAAGAAAGTAGCATGAATAACATGACAAATCAAACAAAACAGCAACACTAAAAAATCTGGGCCATTCGGCCATGGTGAGGAAATAAGGAAAAAAAATTGTAAAAATTATTTTAAGAAAGATATAAAGAAAGAACTTAAGAAGAACATAAAAAAAAAACACTTATTTAAAAAGAAAACTCACCAAATAATAATCAAAAACAGCAAAAACAAGAATGGAAAATCAAGAAAGTGCAAGAGTTGGTGCTCAAAGCAACCTCAAGAAGCTATCTTTCAAGCTTTATCTCTTCAAACTTTCCTTTCTTTTCTAAACTTTTTCTTTTTGCTTTCAACGAAGGAGAGAAAAACTAAGCAAAACCAAGAAGAAATATGAAAAATGAAGTAGTGAAAATGAAATTTCTCCCTCTCCCTTAAGCTGGCCGAATTCACCCTCTCTCCTCACCTAGGATGTTGTCATTTTGATTCCAACCAATTTCCATCCAAGAGCTAGTGATTCAAGGTGAAAAATCATGAAATTATCACCCTTAGATTAGTGTATCAGCTGTCCATAATTACAGCTGTTCAAGAATAATGTTGACACTCTCCCTCTTCATGCATTGGCCCATGTGGCTTAATTACAATGGCTTGATCAAAAAAATCTCTAACTAACTCTTAATTCTTGGCTTTTTGATTGAAAAATCAGAAGCTTCCTCCTTCCTTTGGGCCTTGGCAGGCCATCACTCTCTTTTCCAGCCGAGTCTGATTTTTTGAAAGGCCAAAATAAGCCCTTTTCGGTTGCTTAGGTAAAATAACCATTTTGTCCCCCGGATGCAAATAAATGGCAAACGGACTCCAAATTCAAATTTTATTTTTTTAATAATTTCAAAATAATAAAATATTGAATTCTGGAAGTTTTCAAAATTTTCCGAGTCCGTTTGCTATTTGTTTGGATTTTTTCTTCCAAAAATGCACTTTCATGCCCCTACATTTTACCATTTTTTAAACGAGCTCCAAATCAAGATTTTTCTTCACTAATCTCTTCCAAATAATTTAAAAGTGTGATCTGAAAGTTTCCATAATTTTTGGAACACATTTGGTATTTTTTTGGGATTTATCTGCTTGAATTACTGCATAGGAGGCTCGGGATTTGGCCATTTTGCAAACGAACTCCGAATAAAGATTTTATTTCGCCAATCTCTTCCAAATAATTTTAAAATGAGATTTTCAAATTTTCAGAAGATTTGGAGTTCATTTGCTAACTTTTCGGGATTTTCCTTCTTGAATTTCTACATAAGAAACCCGGGATTTGGCCATTTTGCAAACGAACTACGAATCAAGATTTTCTTTCGCCAATATCTTCCAAATAATTTAAAAATGATATTTGAAAATTTTCAAAATATTTGGAGTTCATTTGCTATTTTTTCGGGATTTTCCTTATTGAATTTCTACATAAGAGACCCGGGATTTTGCCATTTTGCAAACGAACTCTGAATCAAGTTTTTTTTCTGCCAATCTCTTCCAAATGATTTAAAAATGAGATTTGCAAATTTTCAGAATTTTCGGAGTCCATTTGCTATTTTTCCCAATTTTTTCAATTTTATCCTTTTGTCTCCGAAACCCGAATTTTGCCCAAAAACAAGTATGATTTTTAGATTTTCTTCAAATTGAGCCTTGGGTTATCCCTTTTTAATCATTCCTCATCCATTATGGGCTTTTTTCTTACCAAGTCGGGCCATTTTTGTAATTCGTCCTGATTTCACCGAAATCTACCAAAAACCCTAATTCTCGGTTTTCTCCCGGATTGACTTTTCTTTCAGTTTTTCTTTCAAGTGGCTTCTCCATTACCCGTAGTCAGTGCTTATATTTCATTTGGAACCTTCAATTCTGACCAATTCAATCGTTTAAGCACTTTTTCCCAAATTTCTCGGATTAGGGTTTCCTTTCTACTCAATCTCCATAAACCAACTTCCGAGCTCCATATCTTTCAATGTAGACCTCGGATTATCAAAATTCTTTCGCCATTTTTCAATTGAACTTCAAATCTTGATTTTGAAAGTGGGTTGACTTTTTTAGCAGTTGACTTTTTGGGGTTGACTTTTTCAAGTTTGACTTTTTGCTCGCCCTCTTAAACTAAGTCTCGAGGTACCACCTGTAGGATGAAAAAGTCTTTTTACATTCTGAAACATCAATTTAGGAAGAAAACATACCTGTTTTAGTGGTCCGGACAAAATTAGGTGTCTACAATGAGCAACTATTTATGGGAAACTCTACGGTTTGCAAAGTATGAGGCTATGGAAAAGTGGACTCAAGATGACCTCCGGGAAGGAACTTACATTGAACAATGTTGTTCATGCTCCGAAATTTGAAAGAATTTGGTTTCCGGCTCTCTGTTGAGCAAGAATGGGTTTAGGCTCTTATTCGAGTCTGATAAATTTGTACACACCAAAAATGGGATGTTTGTGGGAAAGAGATATCTTTGTGATCGGCTTTTTAAGCTCAATGTTATGACAATTGTACCAACGAATACAATTATTAATAATAATATTTCTTCTGTTTACTTGGTTGAGTCCCCTACATTATGGCATGGTAGATTAGGTCATGTAAATTAGAAGACCTTGAAGAAAATCAGCAATTTGGATTTGCTTTCGAAATTTGTCATTGACAAGAATCACAAATGTGAAATTTGTATGGAATCCAAATTAGCTAAGGTTCATTTCTATTCAATATTTGTGATTTAAAATTTGTGCAAACTAGAGGCGGTAAAAATTATGTTATTACTTTTATAGATGATTGCATAAGATATTGTTACGTCTATTTGCTAAAAAGCAAAGACGAGGCCTTGGAAGCTTTTAAGCTCTTTAAGAATGAGATCGAAAATCAACTAAGAAATAAAATAATGAGTGATAGAGTTGGTGAATATGATTCATTGTTTAATGAATTCTGTTCGAAAAATGGAATCATTCATCAAACCACAGCTCCTTATTCAACTCAACAAAATGGTATTGCAGAACGCAAGAACCGAACGTTGAAAGAAATGATGAACGCTTTGTTGATAAGTTCAGGGTTACCTCAGAACTTGTGGCGGGAAGCTATTTTTTCAGCCAATTATATTTTAAATAAAATACCCCACAAGAAGTTAGACAAGACACCGTATTAATTGTAGAAGGGTCTAAGACCAAACTACATACACATGAAAGTCTGGGGGTGTCTTGCGAAGGTAGTTGTTTCTCCACCTAAAAAAGGTCAAAATAGGACCTAAAACTATTGATTGCGTATTCATTGGATATGCAAACAATAATGCTGTTTATCATTTTCTTGTGTTCAAATTGGACATTTTCGATATTCATATCAATACGATAATTGAATCAAAGAATGCTTCGTTCTTTGAAGATGTTCTTCCTTACAATGAAAAACAAGAAAACAAGAATACTAAGAGAACTCATGAGTCCTCGAGTAGTGATCAACATATGGATGAAGAGGAACAAGAGGAACCTAAAAGGAGCAAACGGGCTAAAGTACTGACTACTTATGGTCCGAATTTTCTAACATATTTGTTAGAAAATGAACCTCAAACTTTTAATGAGGCTATGTCATCTCCAGAAACACAATTCTGGAAAGAGGCCGTTAACAATGAAATTGAATCCATCATGCAGAATCATACATGGGAACTGGTGGATCTTCCTCATGGGCATAAGCCTTTAGGATCCAAATGGATGTTTAAGAGGAAGATGAAAGCAGATGGATCGATTGATAAATATAAAGCCCGACTTGTAATAAAAGGTTACAAACAAAAGGAAGGGCTTGATCATTTTGATACGTATTCACCAGTTACGAGAATAATATCCATTCGAATGTTAATAGCTATAGAAGCTCTTAACAATCTCAATATAAACCAAATGGATGGTAAGACAGCTTTCCTGAATGGAGATTTAGACAAATAAATCTATATGAAACAACCCGAAGGGTTCAAAGTTTCGGGACATGAAAGGAAGGTGTGTAGACTTGTTAAATCATTATATGGTTTAAAACAAGCTTCTAAACAATTGCATCAAAAATTTGACAATACAATGTTGTCAAATGATTTTCGTATTAATGAATGCGATAAATGCATATATCTAAAAAATACAAATAAGGGATATGTCATTGTTTGTCTATACATAGACGATATGTTGATCTTAGGCAGTAATGATGAGATCATTAAAGCTACCAAAGCATGGTTGACCAATAAGTTTGATATGAAAGATATGGGTGCAGCTGATGTGGTTTTAGGAATTAAAATTTCTAAAACACAAGATGACATGGTAATATCTCAAGATCATTATGTAAATAATATTATTGAGAAATTCAGTAAGAATGATACCAATATAGCCAAAACACCCGTAGATGTTAATTTACATCTAAAGAAAAATACTGGTGACGCAATATCTCAATTAGAATTTTCGCGTATAATTGGTAGTCTTATGTATCTTATGAACTGCACAAGACCAGATATAGCTTACTCAGTTAGCAAACTGAGTAGGTTTACTAGTAATCCTGGAAAGGATCACTGGAAGGTCATTGTGAGGGTACTCAGATATTTGAGATACACCTCAAGTTATGTACTGCACTATACAAGATATCCAGCTGTACTTAAAGGGTACACTGATGCAAACTGGATATCCGATACTAAAGATTCAAAATCAACTAGCGGATTTATATTTATTATTAGAGGAGCTGCAGTGTCATGGAAATCTTCTAAACAAAAATGTATTGCCATATGCACTATGGAATCTGAGTTTATAGCTTTAGATAAAGCTGGTGAAGAAGCGGAATGGCTTCGAAATTTTTTAGAAGATATTCCATGTTGGTCGAAACCTGTGCCGACAATTAGTATACATTACGATAGCCAATCTGTAATTGGTAGGGCACAGAGTAGTTTGTATAACGGTAAATCTCGACACGTTCGTCGAGGACACAATACCGTTCGATAGTTGCTCTCAAATGGGATTATCTCTATTGATTATGTAAAATCAAAGGATAATATTGCGGATCCGCTTACTAAAGGTTTAACAAGAGAACAAGTAAATATATCATTGAGGGGAATGGTTTTTAAGCCTATAAATTAAAGTTAAATAGTGGAAATCCAACCTAGCTGACTAGAGATCCCAAGATCTAGGTTCAAAAGGGACAACTAAATTATGTTAACTGACTGTGAGCACTAAAAGAGTTAAACACTCTTATCCATTCCTATGATGATTTAGTGCTGCCTGCAAAGGAGTTAGGATAAGCTATGCTTTTAATGGTTCTTATAGCTTGATAAAAATCAAGTGAGGTATTGCAGGATACTCTTAATAAGCAATAACCTATTATGAGTAAGAAACGTGGCCATTTCTATGAGAATTGATCAGGCTCAATTCTCTAGAGTACTCATAAGAAACCAAGAAGTGTTCGGGGCCAAAATGGACACAACCGTGAGAACCGAAGATGTTCGAAGGGGAGTTGTGTGATACCTATTATCTTGGTTTACACGAAAGGCTGAATAGTTCAAGACATTATGTTCACTAGTTAGCCGAGTAAATTCGATAGTTATTCACTATGGAAGGTTCAAAGCCAAAATCTATCTATCTTGATGCAATTACTCTTCAAAGAAAGTCTCTCTCGTACTCCGAGTCAGTTCGTCGTTTTATTAAGATAATTTCTATTCATGTAGGGGATTGTTGGATATCATAGCATATATTTTGTGTATACATAAGAAATACGTATTCTAATACGTAGGTTGTCGTAGCTAGATACACGGTGTACATTAAAGTACACAATTGATATAAAAAATTGAATGAGAAATTGGTCTCAATTTACACCCACTTGAAGAGGAAGAAAAGTTGGCTGAAGTTGTGTGTGATATTCAATCCCACATAGAACAATGTTTGGCCTTAGCTTGTTGTTTATAAAGGCTTGTGTTCCATGTTGGGTTGGGCCCTAAGGGGTACCCAAGTTTTGTGGTAGGTGAGGACCTACACAACTTGGGCTGGACCACACACGCGCACGCCGTCGTTGCCGCCGTCGAGCCGGGCTTGGGCTGGGTTGTGTCGTGTCGGGTTTGGGTTTGGGTCAGTAATTAATTTTGTACTGTCGAACCGACTTAATTTATTCAGTCCAAACCGAACCAGCTCAACCGACCAGCTTTTATTTTGTCTGAATAAATTTCTCTATTCGATCAAGGTCCGAACCGTTTTGTGTCCGTTCTGTTTATATCGAACCGGTTCGTGTCTGTTGGTTCGTTGTTATAGACTTGTCTGTTGACTGAACTGTTCCTATCCTACAGTTGTGTCTGACCAAACAGACTTCTACTTCTCTATAAATACCAGAGTTTTATATCTGTTTAGACTAACTAATTCACTTAAATAATTCCTGTCTTCTGAGAGAGAGACTAAGCATTCTTCTGGTTCGCTGTGTTGCATCCAAGTGTGCTCTCATTTGCAATGTTTATCGAAAAAACCTGGGAGACAATTTGCATCAAACTGTAAACAACTGTAGATAGGCAAAAAACGTCTTAAGGTCAGGGGTCCAACCTTGACTCGATATTGATTTTTTTTTCAAATTAATTACTGTAAGTGTCTTTTTATTCGGTTTATGTATATCTTTGTAATCCGTTCATATATGTTTATGTGAAGTATTCAGTGTCTTGATTCTGTTTCTAAATAGGATATAGCAATTTTTATACAACTAAGAGTACTATAAAGAAGTACATAAACAGAGTTGCAACAGCCTAGCAAAAACAGAGAACACTCCTGAAAGCAGTACCACTTACTATTAACAACCAAAGCAACAAAGATAGCACAATTATACAAATTATAATGACCAGACTACCAATTACGAGCATGCTGAAAACATCTCTGTCCTAAAAGAACCAGCTTTGGCTAATGAATCAGCAATCTCATTTGATTCTCTAAAAATGTTGCAAAACTGCATATTACTTATGCCGGCAATAAGCGAATCAATATTTGAAAACAAATCCCATAGTTTCCATGATCTGCTACCCTCGTTGATGCCCCAGGAAACCGCGATCTTAGAGTCATATTCAACTATTAATTCAAAAGTTTTCATCCATTGAGAGCTTCCAAACACCTCAAGAGCGACCTTGATAGCTTCCACTTCCGCAATGTTTGATTCCAATAAACCCAAAGGACCAGAAAATATGCCAACAATATCACCAACATGATTGCGCAAAACTCCTCCACACCCAGCCGGACCAGGATTCCCTCTAGCTGAGCCATCGACATTGAATTTAAAAAAACCCATCTTCGGAGGCGACCAACCTTTACAAATCCTCTTCATTTTTCCCCTCAAACCATTAGCACAAGCAGCAGGATCATACCACCATAAGGCCTCAAGGATAATCATGTCCACATCAATAGCCTTAATCCAGAACATAGATCTAATTTTGACAATGAAAAGTACCTCATCAGCAGTCCAAATCCTATTGTTGAAGAACTTTTCATTTCTTACAAGCCAAAGAGACCAAAGGGCTGCAGCATATGAAGCTAACCACCATGATTTCAAAACTCCAAGAACATTGAATCAAAGCAGATAAACAGAAAAGCCATAATAGACTTTGGTGGACACCAGTACAAATTCCACCAATTAAAGAATATACACCAGAAATTGTAGACCCACTCACATTCATACAACACATGACTAGAATCCTCGTAAACCAAGTTACACCAGGGACAAAAACATCGATCATCAGAAAGAGGTAGCCCTCTATTGCGGAGAAAGGATTTAGTAGGGATCCTATCAAGAATCACTAACCACAAGAAGCATTAAACCTTTGGAGATATTTTACAACTCCATAGCTTACAGAAATCAAACGGGGGTTGAGGCTAGGGAAAATGGTTCAAAATAGAGGATACTTTTTTAACAGTGAAATTCCCCATATTATCATGTTCCCATATGATCTTGTCCCTTTTGGAAGGAAATAAAGAAATCAGCTCAAGTTTAGCCGTCATACCTTGGAGCATATTCAATTCCCACCCAAATAAGGATCTTCAGAAGAAAAAACCCCAAGACTGATGAACCAGACAATTGTTAACCGTATAATCCTTCACCTTAGATAGCTTATCAGAAGCCAGCAAGAATAATTTGGGAAATTGCTCTTTAAGAGACATATCACCACACCACCTGTCCCACCAAAATAGGATATCGGACCCATTCCCAACGAGCCACCTGCAGCTGGCTGACCCAACAAAATTCTTAACTTTGTTATCCTCCTGAAGGTTAACCACTTCCTTCCATACTACAGACATTTGGCTCACTTTTGTTGTACTTGGCAACCAGCTTTGAATCTGAGACCCATATTTCGTAGTAATAATTTTCCTCCATAGAGACTTTGGTTCCTTAGCGAACCTCCACCACCACTTCGCTAATAGAGCCGTGTTTTTCGCCTGCAAGTTGACAACTCCCAGCCCCCCATATTTCTTTGGAGCACAGACTTTAAGCCAATTAACCTCGGCAATTTTCTTCTGCATATCAGAAGCACCCCAAAGAAAATTTCTTCTGATCTTATCAATCCTTTTAATAACACCTTTTGGGGCTTTAAATAACGACATATAGTAGATAGGCATCGCGGATAAAATCGCATTAATTAAAGCCACTCTTCTGCCAAAGGATAAGAACCTCATTTTCCACAATGCTAGTTTTCCCTTTATCCTTTCAATCACTGGGTTCCAAATCACCAATCTATTCGGGTTTGCACCCAAGGGAAAACCTAGATACTTAAACGGCATAGACCCAGTTTGACAACGAAGAATCCTTGCAAATTCCTCATGGTCCTGATCATCAACACAACAAACATAGATTCGGGATTTGAGAAAGTTTATCCTAAGGCCCGAGACAAGTTCAAAACATCTAAGTATTTTTTTCACCTTCCGAACAATGTCCACTTCTACTCTCAAAAATAATATTGTATCGTCGGCAAACTGGAGATGAGAAACAGTGAAGTCCTCCAAAAAACAAGAAATACCTCTAATAAGTCCCAGGTTTTTAGCTTTGATTAATACTAAATAAAGGGCTTCCACTACCAGGATGAACAAAATCGAAGAAAGGGGATCCCCTTGTCTTAAACTTTTCTTCATATGAAACTGCGAAGTAGAAGATCCGTTAACAAGCACTGACACCTAGACGGTTGAGACACATTATCTGATCCACTACATCCATTTTTCTCCGAATCCCATCAATCACATCACTTGCAACAGGTCCCAGCTAACACTATCAAAAGCTTTCTCGAAGTCAAGCTTTAAAATGATAGCGCCTTCATTTTTCTCATTCTTTTTTAATGAATGTATCACTTCATTGGCTAACAGAATTCCATCCATGATTTGTCTTCCAGCAATGAAAATCGTTTGTGTGTCGCTTACCAATTTCCCAATCACCATACGTAGTCTCCTTACAAGGATCTTGGCCAGGATCTTATATAATGAACTTACCAAACTAATAGGCCGGTAGTCCTTCAAGCTCACTGGGTTTTCCACTTTTGGGATCAGCGTGATGAAAGAGGCATTCAATCCATTCTCTAACCTGCCATTCATATGAAATTTCTCCAAAAAATCCAACAAGTCAGATTTCAAAAAATCCCAACCATTTTTGAAGAAACTAAAATTATAACCATCCGGCCTAGGGGCTTTTGACCTATCGCAACTCCAAATGGCCTCCTTCAACTCCTCCATTGTGAACGGCTTCTCTAGAGACATCAGTTCCTCAACTGATAATTGATTAAAACATAATGGTACATTAACCCTCCAGTTCTCTCCTTTAGATTCGAAATGCTCCTTAAAGAATTCAAAAACCAAGTGTAGAAGGAGAAAATTTGTAACCAATTACAAATAGCCACATGTCAATTGGAATTTCTTTAATTAAGAAATTTTCAATTAAATTATACATTACCATGTGAAATTGATAATATCATATTATAATTAATTATTTTATAATTAATTAAATATGTACACATGGTTTGACCAATCAAATTGCAAGGATTCATGGGTTATCCAATCAAATTTCACCCATGTGTCATAATTATTTTACCTCTAATTAAATTAAATTAATTAAGAGATAAATAATAAAGTTTTGTCTCTAATTAAATTTAATTAATTAAGAGATAAATAATAAATTTTTATCTCTAATTAAATTTAATTAATGAAGAGATAAATAATAAATTTTTATCTCTAATTAAATTAAATTAATTAAGAGATAAATAATAAATTTTTATCTCTAATTAAATTAAATTAATTAAGAGATAAATAATAAAGTTTCATCTCTAATTAAATTAAATTAAATTAATTAAGAGATAAATAAATATTTTATCTCTAATTTAATTAATTAATTAAGGGATAAAAAATAAATATTTTATCTCTAATTTAATTAATTAATTAAGTGATAAATAATGAAGTTTTATCTCTAATTAAATTAAATTAAATTAATTAAGAGATAAATAAGGAGAACAAGTTCTTTTAGAACTCTCTTTCACCTGGCTAGCTACCACTATAAATAAGGAGAACAAGCCCTTAACACAAATTCACAATTCAGAAAGCCTGAAGAGAAGAAGATTTTGAAGAGCCAAATCCTCTCAAAATTCTTAAGAAGAAATTAGAGAAATTCTAAGAACGCGGTGCTTGTTCTTGAGAATTCTCAAAGAAGCTGCTCTCCGATCTTGTTCATCGAAGGAAAGGAGATAATTCCTGTTTTTCAAGACCAAGTCTAGAAGACCCTTGAAGCAGATCTCACCGATTCAAGATCAAGTCTAGAAGACTCTTGAATCAAAATTTTACTGAAGACAAGAATCAAAGGATTTCTTTCTTTAAGGATATTCAGAGATTGTAACCTCAAAGTTTGATTAATAAAATTCTTATTTGACTCCAAATTTTCCTTGTCATATTTTTTGACACGAAATTTGTGTGTACACCAAGTTCTTCATTGTTGAGGGGTCAGAGCTCCACGCGCCATCTTTAACCAGCCCTGGAATACAGTTTTTTTTCTTTGACCTTCGCCATATGATGAAAAAATTGGGTGTTTTTATCGCCTTCTTAACGCGATTCTAGATTTTTTCTTCCAAATTGATTCCTTTTGTCTCAATTTGCACCATAGCTCCTAAATATATAGCTTTCTCTCTTCAATTTCCTCAGAACTAAGATCTCTGTGGTTGCCTTTATCCTCAATGTTATTGATCTTTTCTTCCAAGGCTAAAATTTTTCCATCAATGATACCAAACACCTCTTTATTCCAAACCTTTAGGAAATCTTTTAGCAGACCCAGTTTCATTCTTAAGCATATCACATGCTCCCCACCATTCAGACTTGTCCACTTATTTTGGACTTCATTTAGAAAGCCTTTGTGTAACCACAGCAGTTCAAAAACTTAAACGGCCCTAGGACCCCAATTATTTGACTCAGCCGACAGAAGGATAAGAATATGATCAGAGACAGATCTCCCGAGGCCTCTCTAGCATAAATCCCTGAAAAAGTTAACCCAAGCAGCAGAGACTAAGAAACGATCGAAACGACCAAAAAATTCTTTGCAAATTTTTGTGCTTAAACGGTGTGTGCTGGGGAAAAGTGCTTAAACGAACAAATTGGTCAAAATTGGAGGATCCAAATGGAATATAATTAATGACTACGAGTATTGGAAGGGCCAATTGGAAGCAGAACCAAAGGAAGAGTCAATTTGGAAGAAAATCAAAAATTAGGGTTTCGATTAAAAAGGGTAAATTTTTGCAAATTTGGGGAAAACTGCAAAGATGGCCCAATTCGGTGAAATTGAAGCCCCAAGTTTATAAAGAATGAGTAAACAAGGATAGCCCAAGGCCCAATTTGAAGTGAGTCAAAAGGAAGAGTCGATTGGAGCAAGAATGGAAAACAAAATCGGAGGGGTATTTGATCATAAAAATTGGGCGTTTTTGGACCAACTCAAATTCAATATAGGAAAAAGGAAGTGGAAAAAGTAAATTAAAAAATTGGACCCGTTTTGTGTAAAAACGAGGCTTCGGAGTTTGAAGGGCAATATTGGAAAATCCCAAAGATAATTTCGGGAAAAATAGCAAATGAGTTTAGAAAATTATGAAAACTTGCAGTTCTAATTTTTATAATGTTTGGAAGAGATTGGCGAAGAAAACTCCGGAATCGGAGCTCATTCGAGTGCACTAAGCCAAAATTCCAAAAGATAATTCCGGGAAAATAGCAAATGAGCTCGGAAAATTCTAAAAACTTGCAGTTCTGAGTTTTATATTTTTGGAAGAGATTGGTGAAGAAAAATCCGGAATCGGAGCTCATTTGAAAAATGGCAAAGTTCGGGTGCACTAAGTTGAAATTCCAAAAGATAATTTCGGAAAAAATAGCAAACGAGCTTCAAAAGTTTTGAAAACTCCCAAATATGAGTTTTATATTTTTTTTGGAAGAGATTGGTGAAGAAAAATCCAGAATCGGAGCTCATTTGAAAAATGGCAAAGTTCGGGTGCACTAAGTTGAAATTCCAGAAGATAATTTCGGGAAAAATAGCAAACGAGCTCCAAAAGTTCTGAAAATTTTCAGATCTGAGTTTTATATTTTTTGGAAGAGATTGGTGAAGAAAAATCCAGAATCGGAGCTCATTTGAAAAATGGAAAAGTTCGAGTGCACTCAGCTGAAATTCCAGAAGATAATTACGGGAAAAATAGCAAACGAGCTTCAAAACTTCTGAAAACTTCCAGATCTGAGTTTTATATTTTTTGGAAGAGATTGGTGAAGAAAAATTTAGAATCGGAGTTCAAATGAAAAAGGTGAATTTTGGGTGCCACTAACCGAAAAATCCAAGAGAAAATTTCGGGAAATAGGAAACGAGCTTGAAAAATTCTGAAAATCTTCAGATTTCAATATTATATTTATTTGGATGGATTGGAGAAAGAAAAATTGGATTTGGGGTCCGTTTGCAATAAAATCAAGTTTGGGGGGCCAAAATGCAATTTTATCGAATAAACCGAAAAAGGCCGATTTTGCAAAATTAAAAGGTGAAAAAAATGAAGGCAATTCTAGAACATACTAGGCCTTTGCCGGCCATGCATAGCGGAAGGGTTCATATTTAATTCACTTCATCAAGTGGTCAATATCAAGCTACAAGATGTCATTTTTATTATCTTGAAATGTCCTTGCTCATCCAATGGCCTAAGTACCTTGTAAAAAGATGATTACATCCTTGAATGGCCAAGATCTAATTGCAAGATGACATTTTTATTGTCATGAAAATGTCCTCATCCAATGGCCAATATTGGTGGAAGAAATATGAGCACAAGTCATCCAATGGTTGGAAATGCATGTAGCTAAATGAAATGTCCTTGCTCATCCAGCGGCTTAGGTACCTTATGAAAAGATGAGTACATCCTTGAATGGCTAAGATCAATTTGCAAGATGGCATTTTTATTGTCATGAAAATATCTTGGATCCAATGGCTTAGATTGTATAGGACAATTAAATGAATTGATGACAACCATTGATCCCAAGAGAGGGGGATTCGACCAGCCTATTATTCAAGGGGGAGGGTTTCTTTTTTTTCATACAAGTTGGCTGATTTGAAAATAGGGCAGTAGCGAAACCTTAGAAAAAAAAAGATTTTCGAAAGAAAAGAGAGAGTTTTTGCTAAGGTAGCCATTCCTCTTTGGTTCTTATATTTTTTCCTTTCTTCTTCTTCATGTTATTCTTCATTTTTTTCATGTGATTTCCTACTATTTTCTTTGCTAAATAAAGGTTTTATGAAAGCTTTCTTCTTGTTCTTGCTTTTTCAAAACAAATAAAACAATGGTTAGGCTTCATGATCTTGATAAGAATCAAGTGATAATGGTTAGGGTGGGCTTTGTCCAATATACCAACCATGGAGTTCATTTCCATATTTTTTCTTATTTATTTATTTATTTTATTTTATTTATTTGCTTATTTATTTTATTATTTATTATCATGTGTATTTATATTCTTAGTAACCATTTTGTTCTTTTGATTTATGACATACATTTGCATATTGTGGCTATTTGTCATATAGTTTAGGCCATTTTCATATGCTATGTCATTTTACATGCCATTTAAGGTTTAGGCCATTTTCATATGCCATGTCATTTTACATGTCATTTAGTCATTTAGGTCATTTTTATTATGCCATGTCATTTTACATGTCATTTAAGCTTTAGGCCATTTTCATTTTACATGTCATTTAAGCTTTATGTCATTTTTGCATGCCATGTCATTTTACATGTCATTTAGGCATTTAGATCATTTTCATATGCTGTGTCATTTTACATGTCATTTAGGTCA
The DNA here is from genome assembly GCA_030761205.1 of Fremontodendron californicum. Classification (NCBI taxonomy): domain Eukaryota; kingdom Viridiplantae; phylum Streptophyta; class Magnoliopsida; order Malvales; family Malvaceae; genus Fremontodendron; species Fremontodendron californicum. The sequence continues at coordinate 3,874,434 of JAULJL010000047.1, forward strand.
TTTTTATTATGCCATGTCATTTAAGCTTTAGGCCGTTTTCATATGCTATGTCATTTCAGGGGTGAGCAGAATTGTCAAAAAACCGACTAAATCGAACCAACCGATACAATTCGGTTGGTTCGATTCGGTTAGCTCGGTTAACGGTTCCTTCAATAGACTAGTTCGATTTAAAGGTGTTTAATCGGTCAATTTGCGGTTTTATTTTTTGAGACTGAATCGACCGATTAAACCAACGGTTTAAATAAAATAAATAAAGAATTTTATTAATAATATTTAAATTAAACCTAAACCCAACCCAAAAAATCAATTACCCAGCCCAAACCCAAACCCAACTTACTCAAACCCAACATACCCAAACCCAACTTATCCTGTTATCCAAACCCAATCCCTTTCATGCTAACCTAACCTAAACCCGTAACCCATACCTCGCTTGGCCATTACGGCATTCCCCAGCCTCTTGACCTCTTCAATTCAGTCTTCTCTTCACTTAACCTAAACCCGTAACCCATACCTCACTTTTCACACAGACGGCAAACTGCAGCAAACCCTCACCTCAATCCCTCATACACAGCAAGCAAACCCTCAATCCCCATTGCCCCATACATTCAGTTGATCCTTCGACCTTCGATCCCTCATTCGTCCCCTACATCAAACCCTAACCTGATCAAATTTGTCGGACCAGCCTCGAGCCCCCTACAGCCTCCAACCGCTTCACTCCCTCAAGGTATCCCACTATCCCGTTCACTCCCTCTTAATGGGTTTAAGATCAAATTTGTTAGTTTATCATTTTAATTGGTTTTTTTTTTCAAGGGGAGCTCCAAGTCAGGTCTACAAGTGAGCAAGTCAATCCTTGTCTCGGACGATAGGAATTCTCACCAAGGTATCCCACAAAACATTTTGGTTTCGTTTGTTACTAATCTTTGTGGTTATGACTAATAAGCCAGCATTAGTTTACCAAGAAAAAAACATGAAACAATTTTAAGAAAGAAGAAGAAAATAGGATTTGGTCAAAACAAGTCTAGTAGGTGGTGACAAGCAAAAAGTATATATATTACTAGGAATATGTTATATTTCTTCAGCTTACTTAATATGAAATTGAAATTGTTTTATGCACTACTATATTGTTTTTATGCACTACTAATATATATATTTATCTCCTTGTGTTGTTCAAATTTTAGAGTTAAGCAAACAAGCTATATAATTTTATGTAGAAGACCTATCCCGCATTAATTAATTATTAGTAAAAGATGTGATAAAAATGTGGTATTTTCCTCTTTCTCGCAGGACCCTAAATAAGGAAGCATCTCCTTTGACAATTACTTATAATTATTTATGTTATGATAATTAATTATCCTCTTAGGTCAAAGGTACAAAGACAGGTTAATCCCATAAGTAGGATATAATCTCCACATATATATATATATATATAACATTTAGAAAGCTTGTTTGTAAGCAAAGTTTAAGTTTCTTAAGATGAATGCTTTGAAGTAGCATAATTTCATCTTTTATTTTTGTATCTTGGATATTGATGTAGATAATTATTAAATGTGTAAATATAATCTTCATGTTCTTTCCACTTTTGTTTAATATATATTTAGTAATCTCATTATTTTTTTCTTCTTGAAGATGTCAAATGAAGTTGAAATGAGTGATGTTAGACCTACAGTTGATGAAACACAACGAACTTCTCTCCCTCAAGTAGAGACACATAATGGTGATGGAGCAAAAACTGAAACTGCCTGCTCTATAGTGAAAAGGAAACGACCTAACCCAAAGTCAAAAGTATGGGACCACTTCACCAAATTTACCGATGAGCAAGGTGATATCAAAGCTAAATGTAATCACTGTGATAGACAATTTTATGCTCATCCGAAGAAAAATGATACAAATGCATTAAAAAATCACATGAGTTCTTGTGCCAAAAGTCATCTTCGTAGTGGTGATCCTACCCAAACAGAATTAGTTTTGCAATCGGGAGGTGGGTCTTTAGGTACTTGGAAATTTGATCAGGATGCCATTAGGAGAAGTGTGGCTGAGATGATTATTATAGATAAGCTGCCTTTTAAATTTGTAGAAGGGAAGGGATTTATACGTTGAATGGAACTTGCATGTCCTAGGTTTCGTGTACCATCTAGATGGATTGTTGCTAGGGATGTTTATCAACTTTATATAGATAAAAAAGTTAAGTTAAGGCAACTGTTTGAATTATCTACTGTAAGAGTGTCTCTTACCACCGACACATGGACTTCATTGCAAAGAATAAATTATATGCGTCTTACAGCTCATTATATAGACAATGATTGGAAGCTAAATAAGAGAATATTAAACTTTTGTCCGATTTCTAGTCACAAAGGTGAGGCCATTGGCAAAGCGATTGAGAGATGTTTGCGGGATTGGGGAATTGATAAGGTTTTTACCGTTACAGTTGATAATTCTAATTCTAATGATGTTGCCATCTCATACTTGAGGAAGAAATTTAATAATGCTAGAACTAGTGTTGTAGAAGGAAAATATCTTCATTTGAGATGCATTGCATATATAGTTAATCTTATTGTCAATGATGGATTGAAGGAAATGAATGATTCAATTGCTCATGTTAGAAGGGCGGTGAAATATGTTAGACAATCTCCCTCTGGTTAGCCGAGTTTAAAGAGTGTGTTGCAAGTGAACATATTGAAAGTAAGAGTTTGTTGTGTCTTGATGTTAGCACTAGATGTTGGAACAAGCTAAAAAATTTGAAAAAGCTTTTGAGGCTTTTGATGATGTTGATCCTTATTATAGAGGTGAGCTGTTGATGGGAGATGGGGTGCCAGATCACAATGATTGGGAATGTGTTAGGAGGTTATGTCGTTTCTTGAAAAAAAATTATAACCTTACAGTAAAAGTTTCAGGGTGCTCTTATATCACCTCTAACAATTTTCTTAATGATATTTGTGGTATTTATGCTACTTTAAGAGATTGGTGATTAAATCATGATGTTGAGTTGAATTCAATGGCAAAAAGAATGAAAGATAAATATGACAAGTATTGGGGGGAATGTGGAGAAAATGAATATGTTGCTTTATATTGCTTCTGTTCTTGATCCTAGGAAGAAAATTGCATTTGTGGAATTTTGCTTCCTTAAAATGTATTCTCGTGAGGAAACAAAACTGATGATGAGGAAATTACAAGAAGCATTAGTTGAGTTGTTTAATGAATATAAAGCAATGTCGCACCCTCAATGTGAACAAGTTGGAGAAAGTAGTCAATCGAGCCATGTCATAAAGTCCATCGATGAACTTGAGGGAGGTTTTAACCCAATAGCTGAGTTTCAGAAGTATTGGCTTGAAACTGGGAAAGAAGAGAACAAAACAGAATTGGATAAATATTTGAGTGAGGCGCCTGATGATATTAAGGTAGAGAAGTTTGATGTTCTTATTTGGAGGAAACTCAATAGTCATAGGTTTCCTATCCTTTCTTAGCTAGCTCGTGACATATTGGCAATTCCAATATCCACAGTCACTTCTGAATCTGCTTTTAGTACCGGTGGTCGTGTACTTGATGCATATAGGAGTTCTTTAACTCCTAAGCTCGTGCAAGCCCTTCTATGTGCTCAAGATTGGTTACATGATTCTTCACATTTCGACCCGAATGCCCTCGAAGAAGAAGTGACACAACTTGACAAAATTGATATTGGTCCTATGTTTTTCTTTTTATAAGTTTGTTTCTTTAAAATTTTGACTTATTTATTTAAAGTTAATTTTTTTTATTTGTTGTTTATGTATATTTTTAGATTTTTCCAAGATTGCATTGGATCCTATAATTGATCATTGAAAACTTGAATGGATCACTGGATGAGGATCAGGTATGGTTTCAATATTTTTATTCAATCTATAATTTATGTCAAAATCAATAAATCATATTCTAATAAACTAAGTTGTTGATTTGTTCAAGGATGAATGGTTTGAGTTGAGCTTTTCACTTCATTCGGGATGACAAGATATGGAGACTTGATTTGTTCAACTCAGCGATGTTTTTTTTTTTTTTTTTGTGAATGGATGTTTTTCTTGGTTTTGAATGTTGTTAACTTTATGTTTGAACTTATTTTCTTTAAGTTGGCTTAGCTTGAACTTATTTTTTGGGTTAGCCACTTAGCATGTTATGAATGTTGCTGTTGTTAGGAGTAGTATTACCAGATTAGATGGAATGCTGGAAGCAGACATGTTTCATGTTGTTGCTGTTATGTTTAAGCAATACTACTAATGTGATTATGTGAATGTACTTTCAATGTGATTATTGTCAAGAATAAATTGACCCTGGTTTGGTGGAGGTGTTAGAAAAGCACCTAGAGAATTCAAACAAGGTCAGAAACATGGTCTCAATCTTCAAAAAAAAACCCATCTCTCCTTACATCTCTTGGCACTCTAGCAGACCTGATAATATACCAGAGCTTCTCTCTTTTCATTCCCAAGGTAGCCTTCTTTCTTTTTACATTATTTGGCACTTTATAAATTTTGTTTACTTTTGCTATAATTGCCTTGGAATGGAACAAGATGAAAAAGTTTTGAGGATAGGATATCTATCTTTAGAGAATTTTCTTTGATTTAAGTATTTGTGATTGATGTAATTAGTCTGATAAGGTTATAATTAGGTTAATTTGATTAGTTTAATTTGATAATTTCCCAAAATATGTTGATATGTTAGTTGAAGCTGATAAAAATGGGGGTAAGAAAATCAGTGGTGGAACCTTCTTGAAACTTGGTTCATTTGATGCTGCACTTATAGCTGCTGTTTCAATTTTTAGGCTTTTAGCTGCTGTTATAGACATATAGTGTTCTGCTTCAATGGAAACAGAAGTACAATGGAAACAGAAGTACAGAACAGGGAAAATAAAAAGAGAACCGAATGGACCGATCGAACCAAACCGATTATGGTCGATTTGGTTAATTCGATTTAGGGTGTTATAGTCGGTCGATTCGGTCGGTTTCTCCCATAAATTCGGTTTAATCGGTTTTCAGTATATTGGTACCGAACCGACCGAACCGATCGATTGCACACCCCTAGTCATTTCACATGTCATTTAAGCTCTAGGCCATTTTCATTATTCCATGTCATTTGCCATGTTATTTAGTCACTAGGTCATGCATATTCCATGTCATTTATTTCATGCATTTTTGTATTTCCCACTTGATTTTTGACTTAAGCCAATCAATGGCTCAAAGTCAAGCTTTAATGAGCATACTTGTGGAAAATTAAAATTTGTCAAGTTGGATTTTCTAACTTTATAATTTTTTTTCTCATTAGGCAACCCTTGTCCAAATTTTTAGAAATTTTTACCACTGCTTGTGGGACCTTAGAGGAGTCTCCAATATTTTTATTCTGATTTTTGGACCTTTTTATCAAAGGTTTAAAAATGTTTTTGGTTAAGCAGTTTTTTTACCCATTATTCTGTATTTCACGAATTTTCGAGTAGGTCATCCTTAGTCTACAAATTAAGTTGATTTTTTCCCATAGAGGTCGACAAGATATAAGTCTCCTGTAAATTTTTCTGATTTTTTTGGAATTTTTTAGAAGGGTAAAAAATTTGGTTTCCAAAACTGGTCAGAAAAGTCAGGTTTATTTTTATGAACTAATAATTTTCTGTTTTGTTTAAGGCACTAAGAAGGGGCTATTTAAAATATTAGTTGCTGTCTTAGGTTAATTTCCAAGTTATTTAAAACATAAATTTTGATTTTTTAAGAGTCGGGTCAAGGTTGGTCAACCTCGGGTTTCAAAACTAGGAAAAATTAGAGCCTTTTAAAGGGTGTTTTCGGCCAAGTTTTATTTTGTCCAAAAATTCTGATTTTTTTTTATTTCGAGTCTAAAATCGGAGTTAGAAAATCCAACTTAGGTCTCTTCCCTAGGTAGTCGGATGTCTTTTTAGATATACGAATATCCTTATTTTGTGGGAGAAATACATTTTCATGCATTTGCATTTTTCATATTCATGCATATTTTATGACATTTAATTTTTGCTATTTTAGTTTTATAAATTCCATATATATGTGTGAATATTCCATAGTGATGTCATTGCTTTGATTTAGATTTTATGTTGTCATTTTGATTATGGCATAATTATGAATATTCTATGATAATTCTTGCCATTTAATTTAGATTTTTACTATGTCATATAGATTTACTAATATGTTATCTAGGTGTTATCATGTCATTAATTCTTACCATTTAATTTAGATTTTTGCTATGTCATATAGATTTCTAATATGTCATCTAGGTTTTATCATGTCATTAATTCTTGCCATTTAATTTAGATTTTTGCTATGTCATATAGATTTCTAATATGTTATATAGGTTTTATCATGTCATTAATTCTTGTCATTTTATTTAGATCTTTGCCATGTCATTTAGATTCTACCATGTCATTTAGATTATGCCGGGTCATCTAGATTTTGCCATGTTAAACATGCCATGTCATTAATCCATATGCCATGTCATTCACTCATATGCCATGTCATTAGTAATAATTTGCATATTCATAACATTTTTAAAATGTTTTCTAAAAGATCATGTTTTTTTTTAATTAAGGATATTCCCAAGTTAAAATAATAATTCATGAGTTCTCTGCCGGGTTTGCTGGGAGGATATCATCAATTATCATTAACAACGGAATATCTTTCTTTCAAAAAAATGAGAGTGATTCGGAGATTTTCTAAATAAATAAAAAATTTATAATTTGCCGGGTTTACCGAGGAATATAGGAAGATTTTAAGTTAATAAATTTCGGATCATTTTCGGCTAAAAATAGGATTATTTTTCTTTAATATGGGAATTATTTTAAAATACTAATTTCAAAACCGACTTTTTATCGAGACTCAAGATAACACACGATTAATAAGGTACCATTTTATACGGGCGTTGTAGGGGTGCTAATCCTTCCTTGCACGTAACCGACACCCGAACCCGTCTTTTTTTGTTTTCTCTGATTTAAAAACGCGAACTTTTGAAATTGGTTTTAAAAAATGTTTTAATTAATTTTAAAATATTTTATAAAATCGGTTTTAATAGGTGGCCGATCACACCTAGCCAAAAAAGATTAGTGGCGACTCCATTTCTTTTTCAAGGTTGTTTTCAAACCCTCATTTTATTTTAGGAGGAATTAAGTCGTCTTTTCCTCTGTTACCCCAATGTCACACTTAATGAGTAATGTCTCGCGATCAGACCTTGTTATTTTTTAGGTTGCGACAGCTTGGCGACTCCGCTGGGAAAATTTAGAGAGTCAGGCCTAGAATTAGTCGTGTGTTATCAAAGTCTCGATTTAGTTGGTTTTTATTCAGTATTTAATTTTAATTCCCTCATTTTTCAATAATAAGAATTTTGGAAAATAATAAAATGTTTTTGAATATGTCCATACTCATGTGCATGCATATGATTATTGTTCTCTGGTTATTTTGTCGCATATAATTGTTTTTTGCTTAACTGATGCTTTATGTTGTTTAATCTTATTGGGGTATTTAGAATAAGGGTTATAAAATAGGTGGTGAAAGGTTTTTTTTGTTCCTCGAGACACACTGCACTTGCATTTGCATAACATGAACTCTCTACCCGGGTTCCATCCTTTTTAAGTGGAAGTAAAGTAGCTATGCCTTCGTGATGATCCTCCGTATGGACTAGTGAAACACTTTCAGAGTATAAAGTACCTAAAGCCTTCGTGATGATCCTCTGTATGGGCTTAGGAAAATATATTCTAATAAATTGAACCCGCTTTTATCGGGGTGCCTTACTAGCCTTCACCGGCGACAGTGAGGAACAATTTGGGGCCTTTAGAACCGAATTCAACCTCATATAGTGAACTTAGGTGAAGCCATGCCAGATTTTCGTTAGATACCCGAAGTTAAGAACACATGGAGGGACATTTCCAACCTCTTACCATCTTTCTATATCTTAAATCTAACAAATCGGGTGATGATGAACGAACATCGTATCGCCCGTAATAAGCTTGTTATTTCGTCCCAAAGGCGTCATAATGCCAAAATTCTGTTAATATTTTTGGGACAATTATTTGATTAGCATACATTGTTATTTGTTTCATACTTGTGAATTCATTTCCTAACTAATTCATTTGTTTTTCTTTGCATGCATCATTGACACCATCATGCATTTGAAGTTTATTGGCCTTTGGATAGTTTTCAACCTAAAGGACTTTCATAGAGTGTCAGGTCATTTCAATAACATAGGATCATGCAGTGGTTAGGGAAAGATCAGAAAAAAGCTCAGAGGGAGGAAGGGGATTGCTTAAAGAAAGGTTATGTGTTAGTGTTGCCAAAAACGGTAAAGATGGATCTTGATAGAATAATATCCGAGGGTTAATCGATATTTGGAATCAGTGGGATGTATCAGAAAAAGGAGCCTTCACACAGAAATATGGGGACATAGCACTATTAATCCCGGTCAGGGTTAGTAGTGGGTTGATTCAAGCCATGGTGCAATTCTGGAATCCTGCTTATAGGTGTTTCACTTTCAACAAGAAGGATATGACCCCAACTATTGAAGAATACTCGGCATTGTTACGTATTGAGTTTTCTAATCCATATCGGGTATATTTAAAAGATGTGAAAACCATAGGTTTCAAGAAGAAAGTGGCTAAGATCACGGGAATGGATACAAAATGGATTGAGAGTCATGTGGATAAGAAGCAGAAAAATGAGTGTATCTTATTGGAGATTCTCCGACAATTGATTTTGAGTCACTCCGATAGAGAAAAAGCCAGGGGCATCTTTGCTTTAGCCATCTACTGGTTAGTTTTCTTCCCAAAGATATTGGTTCATGTGGATGTGGCCGTGTTTGATTTATTCGAGAGATTGGAACAAAAGATCAAACCATTTCCGAAACTATCCGGTCTTTGAATTTTTGCAAGCAAGCGGGAAAATGAAGATTCAGGGGGATGTGTGCAACTCCTCTATTTTGGATTCAAAGTCACTTCTGGAAGAGGGAGGATGTTTCTTTCGAACCGTTCATGAAATCCCTAGTACTGATAGCGAGTTCCTTAAAAGGGATTGGCCTGAGGACAGAAATGAAGAGCAATGGATCAACATGCTTCGGAATCTTAAAGGTGAGATGGTAACTTGGAGAGCTCCGTGTATGGTTCCTATGTCGATTTTGTATAAATGTGGGGACAAGTCGGGGGTTCCACTACTTGGAATTTAGGGAGCCGTGAGTTACGCACCTCTGTTGGTGCAAAGACAGGTCGAGTCTCGACAATTCACACCCACGACTCATGGACTAGGTTTATCAGAGTTTACCTACGGAGAGGAAGAGTACTCAGGAAATGTGCGAAAAATGATTGAAGCATGGAAAAAGACTCATCGGATAAAGGTGGCTCGATATGCCGACATCGTCACGTCTGACTACATGATATTGAGAGATAGGAGGGTTAACGATAGATTGTTGACGTCTGATGGGGAAAAAGTTCAACTCACGGATTCACAACTAAAGGGTGCGTCATCGGAGTTAGAAATTGCAATGTCAGAATTTGGAAAAGAAAAGGCCCAAATGAGCAAAGAGATTGCCCAACTCCAAGAAGAGATCGATGACTTGAAGACTATGGAATCGATTCGGGGAAGGGAAGTGGAAAAGGTCAAGAGAGAAAGGGACACTGTCAAGGGTGATCTCGAGGAACTACACTTGGAAAATAAAAGGTTCCTTTTCGAGTTTAAATTTGAAGGGACCATCAAGTCTTTCTGGGTATAGCAAAAAAAAGTCGACTACCTCAGAAAAGAGAATGACTACTGGAAAGAAAGAGTGAAACAAAAAGAATCCCGAGCCGACAGACTTGAGCAAGAGAAACAAGTCAAGGAAAGATCACACACTGTTGTTTCTACTGAACTATTGAGATGTCAGCTGGAAAATGAGGGATTACGGGCCAGATTGAAAGGCAAAGCAATCAAAAGGGGGATTGTGAAGGAAAGTCCGAGATCCAGGAAGGTCACTTTAGGATCATCACTTTTTAATGACACTTTGAAATAGATGGGCGAACTATTGGATTGCCTTAAGACAGATCTTGTTATTTTATCCTTGATGTATTTAATTTCAGAAATCAATGGAAGACCGTTTGGTTAAAATTATCCCGGGGCTAATACTTTCAAATGCATTCATACATTTATTTATTATACATATTTATGTACTTAGTCATTCATTTATTCATTTCATTATATAATCATTCATTTATTCATTTATTATACATATTCATATACTTAGTCATTCATTTATTGATTCCATTATATATTCATTCATTCATAATAAAACATAAAGAACAAATCACAGAGTTATAATACATGGTTTTTGAACTCAAGGTAAAAATTGGGCGTCCTCCGAAAGAACCAGATTTTCAACGCCGTTATAATACCATATCTCGGGCCAAAATTATGGAGAATGAATAGACTACCCGTATCGAAAGGATAGGAAGGGCTCAAAAGAAACTACAAGAGCAATTGTCTAGGAAGAATCGAGAGAGCAGATAGCCAAGCTTATGGAAATGATGAATGCCATGCTTAGGCAGAAATGGCCGATTGAGAATTCAGTTGCGGGAAGAGTGGTAGTAAATCAAGAGGGCCGACTTGAAGCTATGCAATTAAATGGCCAAACATCCCAAAATGCTGGAAATGAGTTTCCGACAGGGGCAACGCCTTTTGTTTATATCCAACCGATGGCAGAAGTAAAGAACCAGGCTCCCGAAAATGTCAACATTGGGGCTGACCCAACTGATCCTTTTGATGTTCCGAATTTTGAAGAGCTCGCTGAGAAAGAAAAAGAAAAGATAGCCGAATTGAAGAAGATTGAATTTGCTGAATCACAGAAAAAGTATCAGTTATTGGAAGAGAGGTTAAGGGTCGTGGAAGGTGCAGAATTGTTTGGTAGCCTGGATGCCAAGGAAATGAGTCTAGTGCATGGCCTGGTAATTCCCCCTAAGTTTAAGGTACCAGATTTTGAAAAGTATAATGGGGCCACCAACCCGTCGACACACTTAACCATGTACTGCTGAAAAATGACGAGGCATGATGAGGATGAAAAGTTGCTCATTCACTGCTTCCAAGATAGATTAACAGGTTCTGCAACCCGTTGGTATAATCAGTTAACCCGGACTAAAATCCGCTCTTGGATGGATTTGGCCAGAGCCTTTATGAAACATTACAAGCACGTATCTAATATGATACCTGACATATTATCGCTCCAAAACATGGAGAAAAAACCTATTGAAAGCTTCAATGAGTATTCTCAAAAGTGGAGAGATCTGGCCACTCAAGTGCAACCCCCTCTGACCAGCAAGGAAACTACGGTTCTTTTCATCAACATTTTAAAGGCACCGTACTATGACAAGTTGGTGGGTAGTGCCACCAAGAATTTTGCGGATATGGTTATATCTAGTGAAATGATAGAAATTGCCATTAAAAGTGGAAAAATAGATGGCGGAGAATCTGCTACTCCAAAGAAGACAATCCCCATCAAAAAGAAAAAAGGGGAAACTCATGCAGTCAGTTATAACCACTGTCTCTATACACCTCCTGCATCTTATACACCTTACCCGGCATATAATCCCTACTACGCGGCCGTGAACCATCTTACCCAAAACCCTTTTCCTTACACAGCCATACCGCAACAACTATACCCAACTGGCATATCCCCGTAAATAACCATTCCCCAAAACACCGTACCAAACACCCAGAATATTATTCACAATAACCAAAGACCACCAAGGAATAATCAAAAGCCTCAATTTGATCCCATTCCTACGACCTATGGTGAGTTATATCCTAAACTGTTATAGAGACAGCTTGTTGCACCAGTATACCTCCAACCTCTGAAACCATCATATCCCAAATGGTATAACGCAAATGCTAACTGCGCATATCATGCGAGAATTCAGGGGCATTCGATCGAGGACTGCATCACTTTTAAACTAAAGGTACAAAGCTTGATTGATACTGGGGTCGTAAAGTTCGAATCTAAGAATGGGCCTAATATTGCGGGTAACCCATTACCCAATCACACGGAGGCCAAGGTGAATGCGGTTTTGTCAGGGGAAGTTGGCAGGATAAAAAGTGATATCAGTGAGGTGAAGATGCCAGTGATAAAAGTATGGTTTGAAATGGTCAAGGCTGTGTTAGTTCAGGAAGAATCCAATTTTAAAATGGTTGTGAGAAAGACGAAGGATTTTTTCCCGTTTCACATATGTGAGGGTCACACTATACAGGGGTGTGAAGGTTTTCTAGCCAAAGTTCAAAAAATGATGGATGAGGGCGAGGCCTAATTCTATGAAGAGACAGAAGAAGAGGTAGATACTATTGAGAATACAGCTGGTTATGGGGTGGACAGACCTTTGGTTATATACTATGATGAGCCGAAAGAAAAGGCTATCCCGGTTGATTAAGAAACCGCACCAAAGTTGATTATAGAGTAACCATCTTCTTCCCATACAAGGAGAATAAGGTCACACCTTGGAGATACGATTGCAGTATGGTAACGCCGGAGACTTCAAGTTAGCAAACAGCAACCGATATAACAGGTGTAGGATATCTAACTCGCAATGGTAGATGTTATGCCCCCGGAACCATTGAACAAAGTCCGATGGAAAAAGTAAGGGGATTTGACAAAGGTAAAAGAATAGCGAAACCGATCCATATAGAGATTGATCAGTCAAAGGGAATGGAGAAAAATTAACCTCGGTTAACAAGGTTAAAGAACCGGTGAATGAGAAAGAGGCTTGCGAATTCTTGAAGTTTATAAAACACAGAAAGTACAGTGTGGTAGAACAACTGCACCATCAACCAGCAAGAATTTTGGTTCTTTCACTGTTACTAAACTCAAAGCCGCATAGAAATGCCCTGCTAAGGATTTTGAATCAAGCATATGTGGCCAACAACATATCAGTGGAGAAGTTAGATTGGTTGGTAGGGAACATCACAGCAGATGACCATATTTCCTTCAGTTATGAGGAGATACCACCCAACGGTGTAGGATTTACTAAAGCCCTTAATATCACGACTATCTGCAAGGGGCACATTTTGCCACGAGTACTCTTGGATAATGGTTCTTCTTTGAATGTGATGCCCTTGGCGACCTTGTCCAAGCTGTCGGTCGACATGTCCTACATGCTACCCAGCCACACTATAGTCAGAGCCTTTGATGGCACCCGACGGGAAGTGATGGGAACTATTGAAGTCCCACTTGAGATAGGTCCCTGTACCTATAAGGTTGATTTCCAAGTTATGGACAATACCCTGTCTTACAACTATTTATTGGGAAGGCCATGGATTCATTCTACTGGGGCAATAGCATTATCTCTCCACCAGAAATTGAAAAGTTTGTAATGGAAGGATGCCTAGTCAGCGTATCGAGAGAGGTGGACATCATAGCCTCTGCGTCCACTGACTCCCCCTACATAGAACCGAATGAGGATGCTGTAGAATGCTCATTCAGGTCACTAGAATTCGTTAATGCTGTGTTCATTACCGAAGGAAATAAAATTCCAGAGCCGAAGCTGTCCAAGAATACCAGGTTGGGGGTGAAAATGACAGTAGGGAAAGGCCGCAGAGCAAGAAAGGGACTAGGGAAATATCTCCAGGGGATGGCCAGAGCAATTGAAGTAACTAGGAAAAATGACCGATTCGATCTCGAATACCTCCCAAAAGCTCATGAAAAGAGGAAACAAATGGAGAAAAATCAAAAGAGGAGGATGGCCCATCTCTCGGGTATGGATATAGAGTGGGAGCCTATGACTTTCACACCAATCCTTCACATCTTCTGTTTGGCTGGTTTTGAGTTTAGGGAAAAGGATTCCGATGATGTGTTAGTAATGATAGAACAAGCCTTTGAGAAGTTCTACATGAGCAAGGAAGAACAGATGCAAGACATGGAAATATGCATGGCCGGGGAAGAAGGAATGCGAAATAGAAATGCAAGTTGTGTGGTGCGCCCATGTCCACCAGGCTATGAATTAACAAACTGGAGTGTGATCAAGCTTCCTATAGTTTTTAGGTCTACTCTAGAGTAATACTCTGAAACAATCTTAATTGTCTCTGCCCAAGAACATTAAGAATCTTTCTGTATGGGCTTATGTTTAAAACTCTTCATTTAATAAATAACAATCACAATGTATTTTCTTCATATTGATGTGTCCATATTCTTTTATTTTTGTTCTTTCATTTTCTTTCATTGCCTATATGTCTTTCTATATTGTTTCTTCCTCACCTATTTACACGTGTACAGATGCGGAATATGAGAACCGTCCTGTCAATAATTCTAAAATTGATTTTGAAAGATCCATTTGCACGGGTGATTTCGACGTCAACGAAGATGCCAAAGATTATGGTCTATCCCCAGATTTATTAAGAATAATAAAACAAGAGGAGAAGCAAGTATTGCCTCATAAGGAGCCGTTAGAAGTGGTAAACCTGGGAAGTAGAGAAGAAATAAAAGAGGTCAAAATTGGGACCTCAGTGTCACCATCAACAAAGTGTGAACTGATAGCCTTACTCCGAGAATATGTCAATGTATTTGCATGGTCATATACCAAGACATGCCAGGGTTGGATCCCAATATTGTGGTTCACAAGCCCCTTCTAAGGCCGGATTGCAAGCCAACTCAACAGAAATTGAGAAGAATCAGGCCTAACATGCTGTTAAAGGTGAAAGAAGAGGTGAAAAAGCAGTTCGACGTCGGTTTCTTGAAAGTGGCAAAATATCCGGAATAGATAGCGAATATTGTCCCAGTTTCGAAGAAGGATGGCAAAGTACGGATGTGTGTTGATTACCGGGATCTGAATAGGGCCAGTCCTAAAGATAATTTCCTTTTGCCTCATATTGATACCTTGGTGGATAATAATGCAAAGAGCTCTATGTTTTCCTTCATAGACGGATTCTCAAAGTACAATCAAATTAAGATGGCATCGGAGGATATGGAGAAAACCACGTTTGTGAGATGTGAAGAACGTTTTGCTATAAGGTGATGCCGTTTGGATTGAAAAATGCCGGAGCAACATACCAGAGAGCCATGGTAACTTTGTTTCATGATATGATGCATAAAGGGATCGAAGTCTATGTTGATGACATGATCGCAAAGTCATAAGGAGAATATGAGCATGTTGCGAATCTTAAGAAGCTCTTGGAAAGATTAAGAAAGTTTTCACTCAAACTAAACCCGGCAAAATGCACTTTCAGAGTCAATTCGGGGAAGTTGTTAGGTTTTGTCGTCAGTAAGAGGGGAATTGAGATTGATCCAGATAAATAAAAGGCCATCCAGAACTTGCCACCGCCTCAGACTCAAAAGGAAGTGAGAAGCTTTCTAGGAAGATTGAATTACATTGCTCGATTTATTTCTCAGCTAACCGACAATGTGATCCAATATTTAAGCTACTTCTAAAGCGTGATCCGTGGGATGAAGGGTGTCAGATCACCTTTAATAAAGTTAAGCACTATTTATCCAACCCACCAATGCTAATGCCGCCTGTTTCGGAGAAACCAATGATACTGTATTTATCAGTATTTGAGAGATCTATAGGTTGTGTATTGTGGCAGCATGATGAGACCGGAAAGAAAGAACAAGTAATTTATTACCTCAGCAAGAAGTTCACAGAGTATGAGCTGAAAAATTCATCAGTAGAAAAGCTTTGTTGTGCCTTAGCTTGGAGTGCTCGAAGGCTCAGACAATACATGTTGTACCACACGACGTGGTTGATTGCCAATCTAGATCCCATCAAGTATATGTTGGAAGCACCCTCTCTGTCAGGGAGAACGGCAAGATGGCAAGTTTTGTTGTCAGAGTACGACATTGTGTATATGAGTCAGAAATCTATAAAGGGCAGCGCAGTAGCCGAGTTCTTAGCAAGTCGGGCGATTGAAAATTATGAGCTTTTGAACTTTGATTTCCCTAATGAAGACTTGATATGTGTCTCGCAAGAGGATCGGATTCCCCCTAAGAAAAAAAATGGAAAATGTACTTTGATGGCACATCTAATGCCATGGGGCATGAGATTGGCGCAGTGCTCATATCCCCAGAGAAAGATTATTAATCTTTCACTGCCATATTGGATTTCGATTGTACAAACAATACCGCTGAATATGAGGCATATACTATGGGCCTTCGTGCTGCCGTAGACAGAAAGATCAAAACACTAGAAGTTTTCGGAGATTCAACCCTAGTGATATACCAACTACAAGGAAAATGGGAAACCCGAGATGCAAAGTTAATCCCATACCGAGAGCTCATACTGAGTCTGATAGAGGAATTCGAAGAAATGAGTTTCAACTACTTCCTCCGAGAAGAAAACCGAATGGCGGATGCTTTAGCCACTTTATCGCCAATGTTTAAAGTAAATGAAGGGGCCGAAGTTGTGCCAATAAAGATGAGCATATACGAGTCTCTTGCCCACTGCCTGAGTATCGAAGAAGAAACGGATGGCCTCCCTTGGTATTACAATATCTTACAATACATGAAGAGTCAACGGTATCCTGAACAAGTAACAGAAAATGATAAGAGGACTCTGAGAAGATTGGCAATGGATTTTGTCCTAGATGGTGAGATTCTCTACAAGAAAGGGAAAAACCAAGTTCTATTGAGGTGTTTCGGGTCTACCGAAGCTCGGAGAATCATTGAAGAAGTCCACGAAAGGATATGTGACACTCATGCCAATGGTCACATGCTTGCTAAACAGATTATGAGGGCAGGATATTATTGGTTAACGATGGAAAGAGATTGCATTAGTTATTCTCTGAAGTGCCATAAATGTCAAAGATATGCAGATAAGATTCATGTGCCTCCATCACCATTGCATGTCGTGACTGCACCATGGCCATTTTCGATGTGAGGAATGGATATGATCGGGCCTATTACCCCGAAAGCTTCAAATGGACACCATTTCATCCTAGTGGCCATAGATTACTTCACAAAGTGGGTGGAAGTCACTTCTTATGCTAATGTAACGAAGTTAGTGGTATGCAGATTCGTCAAGAAGGAAATCATATGCCGGTTGGATTGCCAGAGAGAATCATTTCAGACAATGCTCTCAATCTGAACAATAAGATGATGAGGGAAGTGTGTACTCAGTTCAAGATCACGCATCATAATTCGGCACCTTATCGTCGAAAATGAATGGGGCAGTAGAAGCAGCCAATAAGAATATCAACAAGATCGTTGAAAAGATGACCGATGTGTACAAAGATTGGCATGAGATCTTGCCTTTTGCTCTTCATGCATACCGTAACTCGGTTCGCACGTCTACGGGTGCCACGCCATTTTCTTTGGTATATGGAATGGAGGTAATGTTACCTATTGAGGTTGAAATCCCTTCCCTTCGTGTTTTGATGGAGGTTGGTTTAGAAGAGGCGGAGTGGGTTAGAGCTCGCTATGAACGGTTGAATCTTATCAAAAAGAAAATGATGAAAGCAATTTGCCATGGGCAGATGTATCAGAAAATGATGATTCGAGCCCACAATAAGAAGGTTCGTCCTAGGCAGTTTCGAGAAGGAGAGTTGGTATTAATAAAAGTTCTCCCTATAGTGAAGGATCCACGAGGGAAATGGGCTCCGAATTAGGAAGGGTCCTACGTGGTAAAGAGAGCTTTTCTTGGAGGAGCATTGATTCTGGCTCGGATGGACGGGGATGACTTGAGAAATCCCGTGAATGCTGATGAATTGAATAAGTACTATGCTTGAAGAAGAAAAAGAATAAAAAAAATAAGGAAAAAAGAAAAAGAAAAAAAAAAAAAAGTGTGATACTATGCACATGGAAATTCGAATGATTCCAAATGTAAAAATGAAAATTCTATATATCTATTTCCCCTGAGGATTGCTTTTCAATAAAAATATTCGTGCTTGATATAATGGATTGCCATCTTTCATACTCCTTTCACTAAAGAAAAATTATCCCTAGTCACCTCTTTGAGCTTTAGGAATTCTTTCTTTCTTTAAACCTTGATCAAGGATCACCCTCTACACTGGAGGGCAGATGCGAGGAAAAGTAACCTCCCAAAAAAATCATGGCGAAAAGAGCCATCGAAAAAAAACGTTTGAAATCAAAGAATGACAAATGAAAGCCAAGAATGAAATAAAAAGATTCCAAAAAAGAAGAGGGAAGTCCAAAAAGGGACGAATGTTTCAAGAATGAATCCTCCTCATGAAATTATCCTTGATCCAATCACCCTTAAACACATTTTTGGGCCTATTTTCCCTTTCTTTCTAAACCCGAACCTTGGTCTACATTACGTGATTTTAAAAGTCCATTTTAATCAAGCATGGATATTTAATTTGAAGGGTTTTTTCTCAGAATTCATCCCATCTTTTGATTTGACATTTTTACCTTGGAAGCATTTAGAATTCTCAGATGCATGGTAGAACACAAAAAAAAAAAAAGGAGAGGTAAAGCCGAAAACCCGCAAAGGGCGACTTAATACCGAATAGGGGACACTTGGGTTGAAAACCCACAAAGGACGACTCAAGTACTGATTAAAGATTGAATCAATGCTCCGTGTAAAGGGGGAGAAAGTATCATAAAATCAGAAGAAAGGGGAAAAACTTAGTCTAATGCAACTACGGAAGCCGAGAGATTACCCGAGTAAATTGCTCATTCAAGAGAAATTTCATATGAATTGAAGAAGGAAGGGTCCAAGATATTCCGCATCTGGGGCATCTACAACCTACAACTCTACATTTGCTTCTTGTATCCTTGATATTCACCTCTGTCATTTAAATATTATTGCAATAAATTCTTGTTATCCCTTTTATGACATTTGATTATTTCATACCTTCTTTCATACATTTTGTGATGCATTTCGATTGTTATTAAATTGAATGATGATTAATAAGCATAAAAAAATCTTTAAACAAAAGGATTTCAGTGTATTACTAAGGAGTAGATTTAAATTTGGAAACACAACAGCACATCATGATGGGAAAATTCCCCAAGTATAGGTAAACAGTGAATGTGTTGAAGACACTGTCATGAAGTCAGAAAATTTGTGAATTTCAATGAAGTCAGAAATTGGGACTTTTTGACAATTTATCTTGATTGAAGGCTCCTCAAGTGGGGGCATCAATGAAAAAGTTGAAGACTCCGTCATGAAGTCAGACAGTACGTGAACCTCAAAGAAATAATGGATTAAAAATCATGACACAATCATTTGATTGCATTCATCCTTAGGGGACATGCATCCTACAAGCATTTGCAAAACATGTCATTTTCATCACTGCATTTGGCTAACATTGCAGGAATCATGAAAATTTTGCTTTCCCAAATTGAACTCGTTTTGCTTCTCAAATGAGTCGAACCCCGAGACCACCGCCGAGGTATTTTGTTTTTAAATCGAACTCGTTCTGTTTTCTAAATGAGTCGAGCCCCGAGACCACCGTCGAGGTATTTTGTTTTCAAATCGAACTTGTTTTCTAAATGAGTCAAACCCCGAGACCACCGTCGAGGTATTTTGTTTTTAAATCGAACTCGTTCTGTTTTCAAAATTAGTCGAGCCCCGAGACCACCGTCGAGGTATTTTGTTTTCAAATCGAACTTGTTTTCTAAATGAGCCGAACCCCGAGACCACTGTCGAGGTATTTTGTTTTTAAATTGAACTCGTCCTATTTTCTAAATGAGTCGAGCCCCGAGACCACCATCGATGTATTTTATTTTCAAATCGAACTTGTTTTCTAAATGAGTCGAACTCGGGATTGACGTTAAGGCATTCTTTTTTTTTAATCGAACTCGTTCTGCTTCTCAAATGAGTCGACCCCCGAGACCACTGTCGAGGTATTTTCTGTTTAAATCCAACACAGCTGACACCAGGACAAGATAAGGCCCCGAGACCACCGTCGAGGTATTTTCTTTTCTTGCAAATCGAACTCATTTTTTTTTAAAACGGGTTGAGCCTTGATTAGTCAGGATACTCAACTTAAGGACAAAATCTTCTATTTACAGCTTTTTTCGAAGAAAGAAAATTGATGAAATAAATGGAAATGAAGAATAAAGCAAACTCTCTTTCATTTTCTTTACATATGATTTCACTAACCGGACAAAATTATTGTCTATTTATCTTTGCCTAATTCCTTATTCTCAGCAATAGCCAAAAAGAGACAATTGTAGACACCTAATTTTATCCGAGCCCCCTAAACCAAGTAAATTCTTCCTTGTGCTTTTTAGAATGCAGAAAATCTCTTCTCATCTTGCAGATGGTTCTCCAAGACTTGTGATTCGGAGTTCAGCATGAAAAGTCCATCCGAAAATAGTCAACTCCGAAAAAATCAACTTCGAAAAGTCAACCCTAAAATGTCAACCACTAAAAAAGTCAACCCTTAGTTAAAATCAAGATTTGAAGTTGAATTGAATAATGGTGAAATAATTTTGATAATCCGAGGTCTACAACGAAAGATATGGAGTTCGGAAGAGGGACTGCGGAAATTTCAGTGTAGGGGAAGCCCTAATTCGGCAAATTTGGGGAAAAGTGCTTAAACGAACAAATAGGTCAAAATTGGAGATTCCAAATGGAATATAATTAATGACTACGGGTATTGGAAGGGCCAATTGGAAGCAGAACCAAAGGAATACTCAATTTGGAAGAAAAACCAAAAATTAGGATTCTGATTAAAAAGTGTGATTTTTTGCAAATTTGGAAAAAACTGCAAAGATGATCCAATTCGATGAAATTGAAGCTTCCAGTTGATAAAGAATGAGTAAACAAGAATAGCCCAAGGCCCGGTTTGAAGTGAATCCAAAGGAAGAGCCAATTGGAGCAAAAACGAAAAAACGAGGAAATTCTCGAGTTTGAAAAGGGAAAAACAAAATTGGAGGAGAATTTGATCGTGAAAATTGGGCGTTTTCGGACCTACTCAAATTCAATATAGGACAAAGGAAGTGGAAAAATAAAATCCGAAAATCGAACCCGTTTCGAGTAAAAACGAGGCTTCGGTGGTTGAAAGGCAATATTGAAAATCCCAAAGATAATTTCGAAAAAAAATAGCAAATGAGCTCAAAAAAATATGAAAACTTGCAGTTCTGAGTTTTATAATTTTTGGAAGAGATTGGCGAAGAAAAATCCGAAATCGGAGCTCATTTGAAAAATGGCAAAGTTCGGGTGCACTAAGCCAAAATTCCAAAAGATAATTCCGGGAAAAATAGCAAATGAGCTCGAAAATTTTTGAAAAGTTGCAGTTCTGAGTTTTATATTTTTTGGAAGAGATTGGTGAAGAAAAATCCGGAATTGGAGCTCATTTGAAAAATGGCAAAGTTCGGGTGCACTAAGCTGAAAGATTTTCGAAAGGAAAGAGAGAAAGTTTTTGCTAAGGTAGTCATTCCTCTTTGGTTCTTACATTTTTTCCTTCTTCTTCTTCATGTTATTCTTCATTTTTTTTATGTGATTTCCTACTATTTTCTTTGCTTAATAAAGGTTTTATGAAAGCTTTTTTGTTGTTCTTGCCTTTTCAAAACAAATAAAATAATGGTTAGGCTTCATGATCTTGATAAAAATCAAGTGATAATGGTTAGGGTGGGCTTTGTCCAATATACCAACCATGGAGTTCATTTTCATATTTCTTTTATTTGTTTTAACTTGCTTATTTCTTTTATTATTTATTATCATGTGTATTTATATTCTTACTAACCATTTTGTTCTTTTGATTTATGACATACTTTTGCATATTGTGGCTATTGTCATATAGTTTAGGCCATTTTCACATGCTATGTCATTTTACATGTCATTTTACATATCATTTAAGGTTTAGGCCATTTTCATATGCCATGTCATTTTACATGTCATTTAAGCTTTTTTATTATGCCATGTCATTTTACATATCATTTAAGCTTTAGGCCATTTTCACATGCCATGTCATTTTACATGTCATTTAAACTTTAGGTCATTTTCATATGCTATGTCATTTTACATGTCATTTAAGCTTTAGGCCATTTTCATATGCTATGTCATTTTTCATGTCATTTTACATTTCATTTAAGGTTTAGGTCATTTTCATATGCCATGTCATTTTACATGTCATTTAGTCATTTAGGTCATTTTTATTATGCCATGTCATTTAAGCTTTAGGCCATTTTCACATGCCATGTCATTTTACATGTCATTTAAGCTTTAGACCATTTTCATATGCTATGTCATTTTACATGTCATTTTACATGTCATTTAAGCTTTCGGCCATTTTCATATGCCATGTCATTTTACATGTCATTTAGTCAATTAGGTCATTTTTATTATGCCATGTCATTTTACATGTCATTTAAGATTTAGGCCATTTTCACATGCCATGTCATTTTACATGTCATTTAAGCTTTAGGTCATTTTCATTTTACATGTCATTTAAGTTTTAGGTCATTTTTGCATGCCATGTCATTTTACATGTCATTTAGGAATTTAGGCCATTTTCATATGCCATGTCATTTTACATGTCATTTAGGAATTTAGGCCATTTTCATATGCCATGTCATTTAAGCTTTAGGCCATTTTCATATGCTATGTCATTTCACATGTCATTTTATATGTCATTTAAGCTCTAGGCCATTTTCATTATTCCATGTCATTTGCCATGTTATTTAGTCACTAGGATGCATTTTTGCATTTCCCACTTGATTTTTGACTTAAGCCAATCAATGACTCAAAGTCAAGTTTTAATGAGCATACTTGTGAAAAATTAAAATTTGTCAAGTTGGATTTTCTAACTTTATGATTTTTTCTCATTAGGCAACCCTTGTCCAAATTTTTAGAAATTTTTACCACTGGTTGTAGGATCTTAGAGGAGTCTCCAATATTTTTATTCTGATTTTTGGACATTTTTATCAAAGGTTTAAAAATGTTTTTTGGTTAAGCAGTTTTTTTACCCATTGTTCTGTCTTTCATGAATTTTCGGATAAGTCATACTTAGTCTAAAACTTAAGTTGATTTTTTTCCATAGAGGTCGACATGTTCTAAGGCTCCTGTAATGTTTCAGATTTTTTTGAAATTTTTTAGAAGGGTAAAAAATTTGGTTTCCAAAACTGGTCAAAAAAGTCATTTGTTTTTATGAACTAATAATTTTCTGTTTTGTTTAAGGCACTAAGAAGGGGCTGATTTAAAATATTAGTTGCTGTCTTAGATTAATTTCCAAGTTATTTTAATCTTAAAATTTGATTTTCTAAGAGTCAGGTCAAGATTGGTCAACCCTGGGTTTCAAAACTAAGAAAAATTAGAGCCTTTTAAATGATGTTTTCGGCCAAGTTTTATTTTGTCCAAAAATTCTGTTTTTTTTTTTTTTTCGAGTCTAAATTTCGAGTTAGAAAATTCAACTTAGGTCTCTTCCCAAGGTAGTCGGATGTCTTTTTAGATATACAAATATCCTTATTTCGTGGGAGAAATACATTTTCATGCATTTGCATTTTTCATATTCATGCATATTTTATGACATTTAATTTTTGCTATTTTGGTTTTATAAATTCCATATATATATATGTGAATATTCCATAGTGATGTCATTGCTTTGATTTAGATTTTATGTTGTCATTTTGATTATGGCATAATTATGAATATTCTATGATAATTATTGCCATTTAATTTAGATTTTTGCTATGTTATATAGATTTCTAATATATCATCTAAGTGTTATCATGTCATTAATTTTTGCCATTTAATTTAGATTTTTGCTACAGATTTCTAATATGTCATCTAGGTTTTATCATGTCATTAATTTTTGCCATTTAATTTAGATTTTTGCTATGTCATATAGATTTCTAATATGTCATCTAGGTTTTATCATGTCATTAATTCTTGTCATTTTATTTAGATCCTTGCCATATCATTTAGATTCTACCATGTCATTTAGATTACGCCATGTCATTGATGCACTCGAAAAAGTATATCTTATTTAACACTTTGCACTAAAAATACTATCAAATGTAAAGTATATTAGAAGCTAAGGGTCGAGCCCACAGGGATTGGTGTTTAATTTAAGAGTTATTCGTTTATACTTAAATTCAAGAAAAACAAAATAAAAGAGGAGTTTTTGAAATCAAGTTAAAAATAAAGCAATCAATAAAAGTAAGAAGTAATAAAATAAGATAAAATCAAATATGAGAGAAATATGACTAAAGGTTCATTCTCCACCCTTAGACATCATTAAGAATCGAATTCAGATCTATCAATATCAATTATCTATCAAAGTTAACAATTGTAAATAACAACATCCCGTGTTACCCCAATCCTTCCTTAGTTCGTCGTTAAGCAGGATGAACGCCACTGTCGCAACCTAAAAAAAAAATAACGACGTCTCATCGCAAGACTTTGTTATTCGTTAAGCCTGACATTAAAAAAAACCGAGGAAAAGTCGACTTAATTCCTCTAAAAAATGAAGGTTTTGGAAATGACCTAAAAAGACATGGAGTCGCCACCAATCTTTTTTAGCTAGGTGTGATCGGCCACCTATTAAAACCGATTTTATAAAATATTTTAAAAATTAATTAAAACATTTTAAAAACCGATTTCAAGTCTGCGTTTTAAACCAGAGAAATCAAAGAAGCGGGTTCGGGAGTCGGTTACGTGTGGGGAAGGATTAGCACCCCCACAACGCCCGTATAAATCGGTACCTTATTAATCGTGTGTTATCTCAAGTCTCGATAAAAAGTTGGTTTTAAATTTAGTATTTCAAGTTAATTCCCAATTTAAAAATAATTCCATTTTTTATTGAAAATGATCCGGAATTTATAAATTCAAAATTTTCCTATATTCCCCAACAAACGTGGCAAAATATAGAAATTTTTATTAGTTTTGGAAAACTTTCCGAATCATTCTCTTTTTTGAAAGAAATATATTCCTTTATTAATGATAATTGATGATATTCCCTCCAGCAAACCCGGTAGAGAACTCATGAATTATTTTAACTCGGGAATATCTTTATTTTTATTGAAAACCATTATCCTTTTGAAAATACTTTAAAAGATATGAATATGTATATGCATGACATAAATAAAATGACATAGCAAAATCTAAATAATATAATGCAACCTAAATGACATGGCAAACATGAATGATATGGCATATAATTTAAATGACATGGAATAAAATAATGCTATCATATAATATGCATGAAAATAAAAATGCAATGCATGAAATGTATTTTTTCCTTTAATTAAGGAAATCCGTATATCTAAAAAGATATCC
Source organism: Fremontodendron californicum (assembly GCA_030761205.1). Lineage (NCBI taxonomy): Eukaryota > Viridiplantae > Streptophyta > Magnoliopsida > Malvales > Malvaceae > Fremontodendron > Fremontodendron californicum. The sequence goes on from JAULJL010000047.1 coordinate 3,899,578, forward strand.
GGCTACCTTAGGAAAATATGTCAAATTAAATATTCTAAAACCAAAATACTTTGTGATTGTTTGAAAACAATTTTGAAAAGCTTGAATTAACAATAAAAACTGGGCTAAAAATTTTTAAATGGCTCTAATTTCCTAAGTTTAAAAAATCCGGACTTGACTACCCTTAGCCCGGGACTTGAAAAACCATTTTTAGAGTTTAAAAGGCTTAGAAATCACCCTAAGTCAGTAGCTAACCCTCCTAATCAGCCCACTCTAAGTAGATTAACCAAAACAGAAAATTGGTTTTTCTTTAAATTCAATTCTGACTCCATTGTCCAGTTTTAATCCATGATTTTTTACCCTATTTTTAAAAATTCCAAAAATTCTGAAAAAATTACTGGAGACTCAGGACATGTAAAACTACACGAGAAAAAATCGGCTTAATTTTTTGATCAAAGATGAATTCCCAGAAAAACCAGAGATGTACGAGTTTTTGGAGGAGAAAAAACTACTTTGTTTTTTTTTTAAATCAATTCTGACTTCACTGTCCAGTTTTAATCCATGATTTTTTACCCTATTTTTAAAAATTCCAAAAATTCTAAAAACAATACTGGAGACTCAGGACATGTAAAACTACACGAAAACAAATCGGCTTAATTTTCTGATCAAAGATGAATTCCCAGAAAAATCATAGATGTACGAGTTTTTGGAGGAAAAAAAAATTGTTTTGTTTTTGTTTAAATTCAATTCTGACCCCACTGTCCAGTTTTAATCCATGATTTTTTACCCAATTTTTAAAACTTCCAAAAATTCTAAAAAAAATACTGGAGACTCAGGACATGTAAAACTACATGAAAACAAATCGGCTTAATTTTCTGATCAAAGATGAATTCCCAGAAAAATCATAGATGTACGAGTTTTTGGAGGAGAAAAAAAACTGCTTTGCCAACACATTTTTGCTTTTGATAAAATCATTTAAAAACCAAAGTAAAAATATTTGAAACTCATAAAATGACTTGAAAGCAGTAGCTAGGACTCTTTGAAAGTTAGATAAAAATTGGCTAAATAAAAAAAATCACAAAGGTAGAGTAATCAATTTGACAAACTTAATTTTCCACAAGTGTGCTCAAGAGAGCATGATCTTGAACCATTAATTGGCTCAAGTCATTATTCAAGTGGCATGAACATGAAATGCATGAAACAATGCAGCAAACATAATGCATGAAATGCATGGATCTAAACCTAAATGTAAGGAAAATGTATGACACATATAATATGGCCTAGACCTAACATGAACTTGCATGGCATTTAATGTAACCTAGACCTAAGACATGCATGGCATTTTCACAAACACAAGGCATGCTTAATTCAAAAATCCAACCAAATATCATGCAAATGCAAAAACCTAACAACTAGCATGACAAAAATACAACACACAATGCAAAACACATGGAGTAGCCAAATGGCCCCAAGCTTCAACAAGCATGGCATTTTCACAAACACTTGGTATGCTAGCATGAAAAAACTAAGTCATAACACAAAAATCACACAAGCATTTTCACAAACACCTAATATACCAAATCTAAAACATGCTCAAATTTAAACAACATAAAAACAGAAAATTAAAAATGCAAAAACATGATATCTAAGACATAAATGGCAATAAACAAAGCAACCAAATTAAATATAACTTAAGAACATGAAATAACATAATATTTAAAACATCAAAAATAAAGAAAATAGCATAAACAATATGGTAAAATGAATCAAAAACAACAACTTAAAATAAATAATGTAGGCCATTTGGCCATGGTGAGTTTATTGTAAAAACAAAATGTAAAAAAAAAATATACTTAAGAAAGGAAATGAAGGAAGAACAAGAAACATTATTTTAAAATGAAAACTCACCAAGTAGAGATTAAAATAGCAAAAAATAAGAATAGAAAATGAAAGTGCAAGAGTTGGTGCTCAAGAGCAACCTCAAGAAGCTAATATTTCAAGCTTTTCTCTTCAAACTTTCCTTTTTTTCTAAACTTTTCTTTTTTTGCTCTCAACCAAGAAGATAAAAAACTAAGAAAAACTAAGAGAAATCAACCAAAATGGAAAAGAAAAAACAAAATCTGCCTCTCCCCTTAGGGCTGGCAGAAAATGATGCTTATATGGACTCCAAGATGTTGTCATTTTTGTGTAACCTAATTTCCATCAAATGGCCAATAATTCAAGATGAAAAGTCATGAAATTACCACCCTTAGATTAGCATCTCAGCCCTCTCAAATTACAGCTGTCCAATAAAAATGTTGACATCTTTTTCCCAGCCCAACTCTGATTTTTTGAAGGGCCCAAAAAGCCCTTTTCGGTTGCTTGGGTGAAATGACCATTTTGCCCTCCCGGATGCAAAATAAATATCAAACGGGCTCCAAATTCAATTTTTCATTTTTAATACTTCCAAAATAATAAAATATTGAGTTCTGGAAGTTTTCAAAATTATCCGAGTCCGTTTGCTATTTATTTGGATTTTTTCTTCCCAAAATGTCCTTTTATGCCCCTACTTTTTACCATTTTTTAAACGAGCTCCAAATCAAGATTTTTCTTCACCAATCTCTTCAAAATAATTAAAAAGTGTGATCTGGAAGTTTTCGTAATTTTTGGAGCTCATTTGGTATTTTTTCGGGATTTATCGGCTTGAATTACTGCATAGGAAGCTCGGGATTTAGCCATTTTGCAAATGAACTCGGAATCAAGATTTTCTTTCGCCAATCTCTTCCAAATAATTTAAAAATGAGATTTACCAAATTTCAGAATTTTTGGAGTCCGTTTGCTATTTTTCCGGGATTTATCTTTTTGAATTACTGCATAAGAAGCCCGGGATTTGGCCATTTTGCAAACGAACTCGGAATCAAGATTTTCTTTTACCAATCTCTTTCAAATGATTTAAGAATGAGATTGACAAATTTTCCATAATTTTCGGTGTCCATTTGCTATTTTTCCCAAAATTTTCCAATTTTGCCCTTTAACCTCTGAAACCCGGTTTTGCTCAAAACAAGTCCGATTTTCAGATTTTCTTCAATCTGAGCCTTGGGCCATCCTTTTTAATCATTCCTAATCCATTGGGGGCTTTGGTCTTACCAAGTCGGGCCATTTCTGTGATTCTTCCCGATTTCACCGAAATCCACTAAAAACCCTAATTCTCGGTTTTCTCCCGGATTGACTTTTCTTTCGGTTTTTCTTGCAAGTGACTTCTCCATTACCCGTAGTCAGTGCTTATCTTTCATTTGGAACCTTCAATTTCGACCAGTTTGATCGTTTAAGCACTTTTCCCCAAATTTCTCGGATTAGGGTTTCTTTTCTACTGAATCTCCAAATCCCAACTTCCGAACTCCATATCTTTCAATGTAGACCTCGGATTATCAAAATTCTTTCTCCATTTTTCAATTGAACTTAAAATCTTTATTTTGAAAGTGGGTTGAGTTTTTCAGTAGTTGACTTTCTGGGGTTGACTTTTTCAGGGTTGACTTTTTCGGGGTTGACTTTTTTCAAGTTTGACTTTTTATGCTCGCCCTCTTAAACTAAGTCTCGGAGTACCACCTATAGGATGAAAACAGTATTTTTATACTCGGAAACATCAATATGGGAAGAAAACATACCTGTTTAGTGGCCCGGACAAAATTAGGTGTCTACAGCCACTACTTAATCTGTAACTATCAAACAACCTAGGATAAACATTTCTAAATTTAATTTGACAGTAGCTTTATGATAAGAAAGATAGATTGATCTAAGCAACAAAAACATGAACATGAATTGTATAACTCAGGCTATGTTCCATTTTGCAATTAGTGAAAACTTGACCATAATCATTAATCACAAATTGCCACTTCTGAATAGGAAATCAAGACAATTACACAGATCAAAACTCCTAAACTAGCGATAAATAATTATCAAGATCTATTTAGTATGCATCCTAAATAAATCAAGATAAAAATCATAAACAATTCTTATGAAAGAACATAAACAACTTTGATAGAAAATTAATGATAGATAGAATCTAAAAATTAATTACAAAACATGTATAGGGCTTTGAAATCACCCTTAACCAAAGAAAAGTTTAGCCTTGCATAAACATTGTCAACAAAAACATAAATATTCAAAAGAAACTAAGAAGAAAAATAAAATAAGAAAAAAAAGAAGAAGATTGATAAATAATCAAAAGCATGTCTATTTGGTGGCTCAAAAGATGGTATTTATAGAGTTTTAAAGCCTTGAAAACCCTTTCTTGCTCTTCAAGGAAGCTAGGAGTCAAAATAAGGGACTTTTCCCGTATTTTTACGGTTTTGCGATTTTTGGGAACTTTGCTGGCAGTAACTCGGCGCCACGGCGCCAACTTTCTGTTCCTTGGGCGCCGCAGCGCCGACTTGCTATTTGCTCCTCGTTTTACTGCTGCGTTGTCTCGCACTTCGTCAACTGATTTGGGTGACTATCTGTTGTCCGATTTAGGCGTGTAAACTATCGTTGGAAAGATATTCAAGTCAACTTCAAAAATCAAAAGGGAAGTTTCTTCAAATAATGACTTTAACATAATGATTTCTTAGCAACAAGATCTGGAGGTCAGATCTGCCTAATCACTTAGGACTAAGAATTTGATCTTTTTGACTTCCAAGTCTTCTTCCATCTTATGATTGTGACTTTATAAGCTCTTTAACATCATATTTGACATGTTTTGACTTTATCCCTTTCAAAATACCTATAATTCATAAAACCATAGTAATTTGTCAAAGAACTTAAGAATTAAATCACAAAATATAAGAAAATAATAAATAAAAATGTATAAAATTAAACACTTATCAATCATCTAGATTTTGTCATGTCAAACATGTCATGTCATTAATTCATATGCCATGTCATCTAGATTTTGTCATGTCAAACATGCCATGTCATTCACTCATATGTCATGTCATTAGTAATAATTTGCATATCATAACATTTTTAAAATGCTTTCTAAAAGATCAAATTTTTTTTTAAATAAGGATATTCTCGAGTTAAAATAATTCATGAGTTCTCTGCAGGGTTTGCTGGGGAGGATATCATCAATTATCATTAATAACGAAATATCTTTCTTTCAAAAAAATGAGAGTGATTCAGAGATTTTTTAAATAAATAAAAAAAATTATATTTTGCCGAAAAATATAAGAAGATTTTAAGTTAATAAATTCCGAATCATTTTCGATTAAAAATAGGATTATTTTCTTTAATATGGGAATTATTTTAAAATGCTAATTTTAAAACCGACTTTTTACCGAGACTCGAGATAACACACGATTAATAAGGTACTGTTTTATACGGGCGTTGTAGGGGTTCTCATCTTTCCCCGCACGTAACCGACTCTCGAAACCTTTTTTTTTTTGTTTTCTCTGGTTTAAAAGCGTAGACTTTGAAATTAGTTTTAAAAAATATTTTAATTAATTTTAAAATATTTTACAAAAATCGATTTTAATAAATGAACGATCACATCTAACCAAAAAAGATTGGTGCCGACTTCGTTTCTTTTTCGAAATTGTTTTCAAACCCTCATTTTATTTTTTAAAAAAAAAAAATTAAGTCGTACCCTAATGCCACACTTAATGAGTAATGTCTCGCGATGAGACTTTATTATTTTTTAGATTGCGACACACCATTAACAGCCCCCGAATTCCCAGTTGAACAAGAAAAAATCCAATCAAAGTTGTTATTCTCCCATATGTCTTGAATTACCGAAATTGAAATCTCCTCCATCTTAGTTTCCTGAACCAAAAGTAAATCAATCTTAAAACGGCTAACCAGCTTTTTAAGCTCACCTTTTTTAATCGCCGAACCCATTCCTCTGATGTTCCAACACAGCGCTCTCATTTTTCCTTGCTGTTTATAGAGCCCGAGCCTCCCTTCTGTCCAGATCCATAAGCTTACCAATAATCACGTCATCTTCACAGGATGCAGACATCCCAAGCAGTTTCCCAATCTCCCACGTTTCCACTGCATCTTTGCAGAGAATCTCTCTCCTATTCTGAAAGTCTCCGTCCGTTAGCGAGTCATTCACCACTCTACAGTCGTCGATAGAGCACTTCGCCTTCTTACTGATCTTCCTCAATCTTTTTGCCTTAGAAAATTTCTTTTGATCAATCTTTTTTAGAAAGCATCTTCGATATCAATTAGAGATTTGACCCCCTTTTTTTCTGCTAACGTGGGTCTCCGGGTCATCTGTGTTGTTTTTTCCTTTTGCCCTGGTCTGGCCCGCTTCATTGGAGATATGCAAACCAATGTTTCGATAGCAGGCCTAACTCTGCCTTCAGTGGAGACTTCCTGGCCCACATTGATCAAGGACACACCCCTATCCTGTGGGCAAGCCTCAGCGTCCACACCACCTGGGCCCGAGATCGTTGGGCCATCAGCAATATTATCGTCTTGATTGTTGGTCCCACAATCAAAACCATTGGAACCAATCCTTAATTCTTCCAGACCCCTCGGTAACGGATCCGCATCACTATTGGAAATCAACAAATCATTACCTACAGTCGGCTCAAGGCTGTTTAAACCCTCATTTCGACAGCTGCCACCAACTGTACCAATACTGGGATCACTACACTGAGCTGCCTGTTCATCTTCTCGGACATTACTGTTGCATCTGAACTACTGTCAACGTCATCATCTGCTGACGATCCAAAAAGAGGATTAGCACCTGTGATATCATCATCATAGCAAGGCGGAGAGACTATATTTGTATGATCTTGAGAGGACTTTTTAACGGTCTCTGAAACTCTTATGAGGAATTTCCTGTTCCCGTAGACAAGTTCAACAAATTCGTCAATTGTGGCCAAGCATTCTGTTCTGACTTGAATCACTCCTTTACTCAAATCTTTTGACAGCCAGGGATCTTCATCAACATATAACAACTCAGCCCATAAAGAAGCTAAATTATTAAAAGTGAAGATATTCGAGGCTTGAACAGGTACCCCGAAGCAATATAAGCAGCATTCCTACTTTTTGATGAGAAATCTTCTGACCAGGGAGTGATATCAGAGAGCCATTGACTCAACCATTCCCACCCATCCTCTTCCATTGACTTCCGGATCTCTTCATTTTCGAACTCAATAAGAAAGTGAGACCCTGATAATTTTCTTGCATCTACGTCATATACACCTTGTGACCTGAAGTTTTCCAACAACCAGTCAACGTCGAAAGAGCCTTTCGATCTACCGATGACACTCTTCTCTAACTTATTTAGGACCTCCTCTTCCACAATAGCATCGCAAGTCTTTAACAGTTGAGAACCTTCTGACAGTTGTGTTGCACCCTTCGTCCAATTTGATTCCACATCCACCTTATTCTGCAGGAGGGCTTGTTTGTAAGATTTATCCAAAGTGTGTTTAAAATCGTGGGGATCTTTTTCATTGGTTGAGTCACCCTGATATCGTATTCCTTCATTAGCTTGTTTAGGAGGACACCACTGTTCTGATGACCATCGGGCTTCAGCTTTCTCCAAAAAGCATATCTGCTTTTGAATCTGACCATGTTCACCCCAATTCTGTGATCCAATAACCACGAGCCGTTTAGTCTTCTCATTGCACGCTCCGCTTCAACTCTAAATCTGAAACGAACAAAACCAAATCTTTTTCCACGCTTGCTTCTGTTTCTTGGGATGAAAACATCAACAACCCTTCCATGAAATTGGAAGATTCTTTGTAGCCATCTCTAGTGTATCTGATTGGATAAGTTATTAACAAACTGAGGAAAAACTTTACCAGAATCCATCATTTTTTAAAAATATCCTAAAATCTTTCCCTGGTTATATACCATCTATCTTCCTAAAATCTCTCTGTTTAGAATGTTTGTATTGGCCAAGTAAAAAATTTGTAATAATTTCTCAACTTTGACAAGCACACTAGGAAAAAATTTGTGACAATTAAAAATTTAAACAAATAATAATAAAGATAAAGACTAGGAGATTAAAACTTGAGATGAAGTAAAATCTAATTGGCTGTGGCAAAAAAACTAAAAAAAAAAATGCAAGACAAGCATTATTACTTACAGTCTTGAATATAAAATACCATTAATGTTAACTGAAAACAAAGAAAATGGTAAATTCAAGTTCTAAACTTGCTTTAACTAGAAATTAGAGACAAAATCATTAGTTAACTTCATGTTCTGTTCGGAAGTAGTTTTTGGCCCTTATTATGACTGAAGTCCAGACTTTATTTTGAACCAACTGTTATAAAAGTAATTTTTTCCCAGCTGAATTCCTCAAACTGAAGCAGTAAACATGGAAATTGTTGTCAGATTACTGCTTCAGAGCTATATATTTCAAGGCCTCAAGTTGAATGATCTGAAATCTGAATACGAGCCTGTAAACCTTGAAAAAACTGAGGAAATATGAAACTTTCAACTATGAAAGGAACTGAAAATAGATCTGAAATGAAGTTATATGCCTAATTTTGGATGCACTTTCTTCTTCTTCTTGACAGGGCAATGGAAGTCATCCATGTTAGTCACGCACCCGAACTTTCTCTTCATTTCTGTCCACATGCTCAGCTTTCCCTTTCTTGCTGTGATTATTTCTTTCTTCATGAGATAGCAATCTTTCTCTAGCTCCTTCACCTTGATGCTCATTTTCTCCATTTCAATCCTCACTTCATCCTCCTCCTCCTCTTGATCTTGATCTTGTTCTTGTTTTTCCGATTTGTCGTTATAATTACCCTTTATCTCCTTTGTCAATGACAATGTGTCTCGCAGCTGCAACTGTGCCATAAACAGCACTTGCACTACTATTCTCACTGGCAATCTTTCATTTTTTGCAGCATGTTCACAAGCTTCAGGAGACAAATTTTGGAAATCCAACACCTTACAAACCTGTTCTTTTTCCTTCTCTGTCAAGTAACCATGCTTGTCCAAGTATCTGTCGATAGCCCGGTATATTCCATCGGAGTTTCTCTGAGTTCCTAATCCTGCTGCCATGGTCATCTCTGCTACTGAAATGAAAGTGTCTATCATTAAATCTAAATCACCAGCAATTTCTGCCAAGAATTCTTCTATGAGTTCTGCCACAGTGATTAATCCGGAAGCATCAGAGCTTTTGTAATTGCCATAGAAAATTTTCAAAACCCTCCTTATACACTCAATATCATATTGTGATTTCTTGGAATAGCCTTGAGAAGGGATTAACAGGTCGTTTACTTTTGCCTGGTCCAGTTGCTTCCCAATCCGAATCTCGAAACCATTCCTACAAGCAAAGCTAGCTTCCAAGTCAATTGAACTGTCGAGCATTTCAAACAACAATTTGCACGGAAGGAGGTCTCTTCCATGAGGCAAAAGCTTCTCCAATGTTTCAATAACATTTCTTTGAGATTTCCTCTTGTAAATTGACATAGTCTTCCCTCCAATGGTACAGCAAAAGATCCACTTCCTCGCATATCGATAAATAGATGCAGAAATATACTCTGGTGGGATTTTTTCATGCTGATTCATTCTGTAAATGATAGGCTCGTATAGCTGGAGTGGCAATGTTGTCAAATCCTCTTGCCAGTCAAGAGCAAAGAGCCTTCCCCTTATGTCACGGTCCGAGCGCTCCGGTTTCAAGTGCCGCACAGGCTTAGAACTTGAGTCTCGGCCCATGCTAGAACTGTTATCACCATTTTCATTATCACCATACTTTGTTGATATGATTATGGGTTCGCCAAGATGTTGAGGATTAGCCGATGCCTTGGCAATCATAGCCTGTAAACAGGCATCAAATAAACCGAGCTGTATTGTTTGTTGAAGCAACTTTTCAGACAAGCGCAAAGCCTTGATAATTTCGTTCCAACTAGGGATGACCCTTTGTTCAAAGAAGGTAACAGATTTGCTTAATAGATTGTTATTGCTGTGATTTTCATCCATCCCTAAGTAGAAAGACAGGCAAATGAGTGGTACAATGTTTTCAGTCGACATCTTTACTGCATTTCCATGGCAGAATCTTGCAACAAGTTCGAAAGTCTCCGCATCAGCTGGAATGTCCCGAAGTAAGTAAGAGAGATCTTCATTGGAATTCTCTTTAAGTAAGGCAGCAACTTTAGCTGATTTTGAAGCCAGAAGTTCCTAGATGGTAATGAACAAATACATATATATATATATAGTCAAATTATATATTGTTGGTGGATCTAGAACAAGACAGAAAATGTGCAATAATAATGGAGAAACTATGAAAGGTTAATACGTAAATTGGTTCCCGAACTATATATCTTTTAACAATTTGGTACCTAAAGAAAAAATGAACTTTTATTCGGTCAGTAAATTACCCCAATAGACTAACACTGTTACATAAAATGTTAAAATGACATGATTAATCAATACTAAATCGTCACATGTCAAGTCAAATATTTTCTAAATACTAAACATGGCATTGACTTAACACGTGATAACTTAGTATTGGTCAACTAAGCCTCATAAGCAGTTTATGTAAACATATTAGTCCATTGGATTAACTTAGTTAAAGAAACATAATTCAGGTATCTAATTTTTTTTTTTTTCTTTTAAAAGGTATATAGTTCGAGATCAATTTACGTATTAACCCAATTATGAATGAAATGAAGGTTGATTAGGAACATTTCTCACTTTGTCCAGGGTAAAAGGCATACTTCCTACATGAACCTCCAATTCTGTAGAAGATGCAGACTTAGACATCCTGAGATAGAAAAAATAAAAGGGAGTTGTAAGGATGCAACCGGAATTCAGAAACCAACTCAAAGATTCAAGAAAAAAAAATGTAATTAGACAGAAAGAAGGGCAACAGTCTAGAATGCAGGGATTTAAATTACAGTAACGAAAGCGTTTTCGGTCGTGTTTATCACAGTTGTCGATGTAATAGATGTTATCGCGACCAATTACGATGAGTATCGACGATAAATAAAATCAAAACCATAAAATAACAACTGAAATATTGCATTGTGGATCACTATTTAAATTCGTACAAAAGGAAATTGAAATGACAAGAGAGAGGATTGAATACCTCGATGATGGATCTGTGCATCGCCTTTCAGTCATGTTTTGCAGTTTTAGCTTTTCAATGAAAACTAGTAAAAGACAGAATTGAAGCACTCAGTTGTAGGCCAAGGAGTGGCAAAATACAGTAGTCGAAATCACACGTATTGTCTGTTTTAATTCAAAAGTTTTACGATTTATTTCATAATTATGAGATAAAACCATAAAATTTTCTAATCAAAACAGATAATACCTACTAATCTTTACAGCTACATAGTTCAAGAATGATATTCATAACAACAGCAACTATACATTCACCTGTTTTACAGATTGCAATTACTAAACACGCAAAATCTTTGCCTGATTTTAATAAAAGAGTAAAATCATGAGATGGTAGAGATGCTTAAAAAAATTGTTTGATGGGGAAGTTCATCTGATTCTGAACAAAAAATATGCCCACACATGAATAAATAGAAGCACAATTTTCTGATTCTATATGAAAGACAGTCATATGAAAACAAAAAAATAACCATTGCTATGGAAAATCTAGCATTCAAACTTTGTTACCCGGACTCGGATTAAGTGTCGGATACGGATATGTGTCCGAATATGTGTTGAACATAGATGTCGAACATGAATACTTTTTAAAAAAATGAAAAATCCACTTAACATGACATTCAAAATCACATTTTGCTCGACCAATTTACAATCATCAAATGAATTGATGAACCCCATGATTATCCATGAACTAAAAAGAATTGATTAATGTTGTGTCATGAGTTAGAAAATTTCTTGTAAAGTCATTCATTTAATTGATAAAAAGAAGAGAAGGTAATTACTAAGAAGCTAAAACTAGAAAGGTTATCTACCAAAAGAAAATAGAAATATTAATTCATCCAAAATCAGAAAAATTGTTCTCTAAAAAAATACTTTAATGCTTAAAGTTTATGATTGCTCTTACCTTGAAGAAGATAGTGAGAGAGTAAAAGAAAGGAGGAAAAGCATTTAGTTTATTGCTAAATTGATTTGTTGGTAAGACTTGAAAAACTAAAACATCATTCAACCAAACATTAAAAAAAAAAAAAAAAAAAGAAAGAAAAAGATAGTTCCTAATTTTGTGTGGGGTTCTGTTATTTAAATATTTTCAAAACAGATTTTCTGATAAGAAAAACGTCTAGCTAGCAATAGCATGCAACCTTTCTCACTTTATTACTTTTTTTTTTTTCTCTCTTTCACACTTTGCTTGACAAATTCAACCGATATTTTGGAAATACGGAGTTTTTAAATTTTATAAACAAAATTAATAGAATAATACATATAATTTAAATTTTTTTAAAAAAAAAATAAGACATGTAACATTCTTTTAACAGAATTTGCTGATTAAAATTTTTTTAAGGTCAGTATATTAAAAATGATTTTTTTTTTTTTTTTAAAAAAAATCCTGAAACCCAATCATTCAAGCATGAAATAACCCAAAAATTAGTGCAAAACCAAAATTCCTTCTCTCTGTTCTATCTAGAGCTGCTCATGGGCCGGGCCGGGCCGCGGCCCAGTTTTTTTAATTTTCTCTGCCCAGGCCCGGCCCTGGGTCGGCCCGACCCGCCCGTTTAGGCCCGAAACACTATTCATTGGAATAAAAAAATAATTTTTTTATTTTTTTTATAATTAAAATTAAATAAAATAATATTATTATAATAAAAAATCACTGTTCCGGACCGGGCCGGGCCAGCCCGGAACACAAAATATCCTGCCCAGGCCCGGCCCGGCCCGTAACGTGCAAAATTTTACTCAGTTGGTAATTATGAAGCTATTTACAGTCATGGTATTAGTATAGGATATTTCACTAAGTCGAAACTTAAATTGGATATACACTTTGTTGTTTGTCTCAGAATTTAAATGTAATAGTTAAAATTTTGTTCAAGGCAGAACAGGTTCAGACAATATCGATGAACTTTCCATTCAAGAAATTATTCCAAACGAATAAACTCTACCACCTCATGAGCCTATGCCATTAAGGAGATCCACTAGAAAAAGGAGAAGTGCAGTGCTTGATGACTACATTGTATTTTTCCAAGAACATGAGGTTGACATTGGAGTGATGGAAGATGATCCGATCAACTTCCGTCAAGCCATGAAAAGTTCTAACTCTTAGAAATGGATTGATTCCAAAGAAAAATACAATGACGTGTGGGATCTTGTCCTATTGCCAGAAGATGCGAAACCCATTGGTTGCAAATGGATATTAGGCATAAAGATACACTGGGATCGCTCTCGAGGTATTCTTTGATTTATACAAAAGAGCTATATCGAACAGGTTCTCAAGAGATATGGCATGAAGGATTGTAAACCAGGTAATACCCCTGTGGCAAAGGGAGACAATTTTAGTCTAAATCAGTGCCATAAGAATGATTTTGAGGAAAAAGAAATGCAGAAGATTCCTTATGCGTCAGCAGTAGGAAGTCTGATGTATGCTCAGGTTTTACGCGTCCAAATATTGCGTACATTGTTGGGATGTTTGGCAGATATTTAAGTAATCCAGGAGTAGACCATAGGAAAGCAGCCAAACAGGTCTTGCGGTACTTACAGAGAAAAAAAAAAACTACATGCTCACGTATCGGAGGTCGAATGAGCTTAACATCGTTCGGTATACTGACTCCGATTTTGCTGGATGCCAGGATAGTATGAAATCTACGTCAGGCTATATTTTCCTGCTAGTAGGAGGTGTTGTCTCCTAGAAGAGTGCTAAATAGTCTCTTATAGCCTCTTCTACCATAGCGGCAGAGTTCATAGCGAGTTATAAGGCTTCCAATCAAGGAATATGGCTGCAAAATTTTGTCACGGGGCTACGCATAGTGGACGGTATTGAAAGACCACTCAAGTTATTTTGTGATAATAAGTCGGCCGTTTTATATTCCAACAACAACAGGAGCTCGACGAAGTCAAAACATATAGACATCAAGTTCCTAGTTGTTAAAGACAGAGTTCAAAGTGGACAGTTGTCTATAGAGAACATCGGTACAAACTCCATGGTTGTGAATCCGCTTACTAAGGGATTGCCACCCAAAGTGTTAAATGAGAACACTGCTCATATGGGTGTCATTTTATTTGAAGGTATCCAGTTTTAGTGGGAGTTTGAAATTTTAGATGCTTTTTTGATATAGACATATTTTCAGTTATTTCAATTTATGGATATTTTGAAGTTATTTTTTGTAGAAGTAAAGTTTTGGTTATTTACACTCTCATTTTGGTATGGATTGATCTCACTAAGGTTTAAGAGTGGACCAATTGGAAATAGGCATGTTAAGATCACATTGCATGAAATTTTCATGCTACACATCCACATCATGATCTATGTCATTCTGTTGTATCGGCATACGTGACCATTGATGGGTCGAAGTTATGAAAGATGTAACGAAGGCCGCTTTGATCCTATGTTGGTATGATTGATGGACCGGATTGGTTATAGATACATTTTCAGTAATTACAGTGAAGTTGAGCTCATATGATTATTTTTGCAATGCATAATTATAAAGTTACACATATAGCCCAAGTAGGAGATTGTTGGATCCTTAATCCAACATTGGGCTTATATGTGAATAATTGTGTCGTAGACTGTCGAATAAGGTTAAGCCCATTTAAAGTGGTCTACTGAAGTTTAGGTAATTTGGGCTTTAATGTATCTAATAGGATGTATGCCTTTAATCTGTAGAGACTTATGGGTAATTTCTATTTTTATGATGGGCTAAAATAGAAATACCAAAAGATAACAGGGTAGTTATCTATGAATAGTGGTTATGCTCCCCAGATCACACGTATTATATTCTATTCTTTTCTGACATCCCACCATCAGAGAGAGAGCGAGAGAAAACAAAAGGATTCTCTAAGACAACGTGTTGATCTGGAAGACATACCGCACGGCTTTGGAGAATAATCGATTGTCATGGATTCAGGTACGCTTCCGCATATTATTCTGTTAATTCTTGATGATTTAACATGAATGTTTCCAGGATTTTAAGAGATGTTTTTACATACAAAGATATTTTCTAAAAATTGGCATCAGATCCTTTTCATGTTGAATCATTAAGATCAATTTTTTTTTGGAGGAACAATCATTAAGGATATATATAAAGATTTTTATTTTTTTTACCGACGGTCGTGAGGTCGCGCCGACAAGGACAGCCATGGTTTGTTGGCCACGGCGACCAAGGCCGCCGCCAAGGACAGTCGCGGCGGCATAAGAAAAGTTGTGGCCAAGGTCAGCCACGACCTGTTGGCCACTGCGGCATAAGAATGCTGTCGCCAAAAAAAAAAGGGGCTTCTGTCACTGGCAACCGTTTGGCCGCCAGATCAACTAGGGGTCGAACAAACCCCTAGGGTTTGAGGAACCATGCGTTAACTTTGACTGTGACCAATTTTTTTTGGGTCAATTTTGGTGCAATTTAAATTTGAATATTGGTATGTTTATATATATTTTGGAATGAATTAATTGAAGCAACATGTCACCAAAGTGACATCTCTTGTGGAAATTAATTTGTTTTGAAATATAAACGGCTATGTGCATGTAACTTATGTGAATATTGATTGGCCCAAAGGAAGGTTGATATTTAACAGAATTGCATGGGCACCTGTGGTAATATACATGTGATGATTATTCGGTTTTAGATGTGAACAATACATCGGCCTAAAGAAAGATTTATTGTTCAACATGTTTCTTATTATCAGTGTTTGATTACTACGCCAAGATATCACTAACAAATTTATATTTTTTTGTCTAAAGACAAAACATTTATGGAGCACCCGGTATCTTGAGATGGGATTTACCTCTATTTAAATTTATTGATATTTCTGTTATGAGACTTATGTGAGCTTGTTTTGTTTGTTTGTTGTTTTCTGTGTTCAGCTATAACCACTCCTGCTAATATTTCTACGAACATCAACTCTATTCCTATGCTCAATGGAACAAATTTCAAGTCATGGCAAGAGAATCTCTTGATAGTTCTCGGAGTCATGGATCTTGACCTTGCGTTAAGGGCTGATTCTCCTACACCTCTTACGGCTAAGAGTACCTCTGATGAAAAGAGGGATATGGAAAGATGGGAGAAATCTAATCGCATGTATATGATGATCATGAAGAAAGCCATTCCAGAAGCATTCAGGGGCACAATGTCTGAAAATATTACTACGACTAAGGAGTTCCTTGTAGACATTGAAAACAGGTTTGTCAAGAATGAAAAGGCTGAAACAGGTACACTCTTGACAAGTCTAATTTCAATGAGATACAAAGGCAAAAGCAATATCAGGGAGTACATCATGGAGATGTCTCATCTTGCTTCAAAGTTGAAAGCACTTAAGCTAGAACTTTCTGACGTCTTGCTAGTGCATCTAGTTCTGATATCCCTTCAAACATAGTTTAGCCAGTTTAAGGTGAGCTACAACTGTCAGAAAGAGACTTGGTATCTGAATGAGCTCATCTCATACTGTGTTCAGGAAGAGAAAAGATTGAAGCAAGATAAGACTGAGAGTGCTCATCTGGCCTCAACCTCTAAGAACAAGGACAAAGGAAACAAAAGGAAGAAGGAGAAGGAAGCTGCAGATACAACACCTCAAAAGAAACCGGGTCAACCGGAAGGTTCTGGTTATTTATTCTGCGGAGTTAAAGGGAATCAGAAGAAGCATTGCACCAACTACCACGCATGGCGTGCTAAGAAAGGGTTGCCTGAGTTGCCAAAAGCCAAGTGATTATGAAAAATACATCTGTGTGGGCGACGGCGAGACGATTCAAGTTGAGGCAATAGGAAAATTTAGATTATTATTAAAGACTGAAACTTATTTGGATCTTAATGAGACATTTATTGTACAGTCTTTTAGACGAAATTTGATTTCTATTTCTGCTTTGGACAAATCTGCTTATTCTTGTTCATTCGGAAATGAAAATTTTAGTTTGTTTCATGATTCAAAATTGATTGTTTCCGGTTCTTTGTAAGGTTATGATAATCTTTATTTGATTGATACAATTGCTTCATTTAATGAATCCCTGTAATTAAATACACGAGGTATAAAGAGAAAATTAACCAATGAGAATTTGGCTGCGTTGTGTCACAAGAGACTAGGTCATATCTCTAGACTGAGAATAGAGAGACTTGTGTCAGACGAAATTCTAGACCCCTTAGATTTCGCAGATTTGATGTTTGTGTTAACTGTATAAAGGGGAAACAAACCAATAAAATGATATTTGAAGCCAACAAAACTTTGGATGTCTTAGAACTTATATATACGGACATTTGTAGGCCATTCCCTACGGTTGCTTGGAATGGTCAACAATATTTTATAACGTTCATAGACGATTATTCTAGATATGGCTACATATATCTCATTCATGAAAAGTCAAAATCACTTGATGTGTTCAAAAATTATAAGGCTGAAGTTGAGAACCAACTCAGCAAAAGGATCAAAACCATCAGATCTGACCGTGGTGGTGAGTATTATGGCAGATATTACGGTTCAGGTGAACAACGTCCTGGACCGTTTGCTAAATTCCTAGAGGAATGTGGTATCGTCCCACAATACACTATGCTGGGTTCGCCCATTATGAATGGTGTTGCTGAAAGACAAAACAAGACACTTAAAGACATGGTGAGGAGTATGATTTGTCATTCTACCTTACCAGAATAACTCTGGGGAGAAGCGCTTAAGACTACAACATATATCCTTAATAAGGTTCCAACTAA
Source organism: Fremontodendron californicum (assembly GCA_030761205.1). Classification (NCBI taxonomy): domain Eukaryota; kingdom Viridiplantae; phylum Streptophyta; class Magnoliopsida; order Malvales; family Malvaceae; genus Fremontodendron; species Fremontodendron californicum. The sequence goes on from JAULJL010000047.1 coordinate 3,917,265, forward strand.
AGCAACTGCCAAAACCCCTTATGAACTTTGGACGGGCAAAAACCTAGTTTAAAGCACTTGCACATTTGGAGATGTCCAGCTGAGGCAAGGCCTTATAGGCCTAATGAAAAGAAACTGGACTCAAGAACTGTGAGTTGCTATTTTATTGGATACTTTGAAAGATCCAGGGGGTACAAGTTTTTATGATCCCATGACTAAGTCGATTTTCGAGTCGAAAAATGTCTGATTCTTTGAGGATGTTGAGTTTGTGGGGGGAGATACAGTTAGAGACTTTGTCTTTGAAGAAGAATATGTTGATATTCCCATGGGTGTTATTGGCATTGATCAGAATTCCATTCCTGACTTTGTTCAAGGCACAACAGATCAAGACAATGTCGATGAACCTCCCGTTCAAGAAATTATTCCAGAAAAACAAACTCTATCACCTCAAGAGCCTATGCCATTAAGGAGATCCACTAGAGAAAGAAGAAGTGCAGTGCCTGATGACTACATTGTATTTCTCAAAGAACATGAGGTTGACATTGGAGTGATGGAAGATGATCCGATCAACTTCCGTCAAGCCATGGAAAGATCTAACTCTAAAAAATGGATTGATGCCATGAATGAGGAGATTAAGTCCATGAAGGACAATGACGTTTGGGATCTTGTCCTATTGCCAGAAGGTGCGAAACCCATTGGTTGCAAATGGATATTTAAAACCAAGAGGGATTCAAAAGGTGATGGAGAAAGGTACAAGACTCGTCTTGTCACTAAGGGCTTTACACATAAAGAAGGCATATTATAAAGAGACTTTCTCTCTGGTTTCTTCGAAAGACTCTTTCAAGACTATAATGGCATTGGTGGCGCATTTCGATCTTGAGCTATATTAGATGGATGTAAAGACAATGTTTCTCAATGGTAACATTGTTGAGACGATTTATATGGTGCAACCAGAAAACTTTGTGTTGGGAGACCCAAAGAATATGGTTTGCAAACTTAAGAAATCCATCTATGGGCTCAAGCAAGCATCTTGACAATGATATTTCAAGTTTCATCAAGTGATCATCTCATCCGGTTTTGAGATGAATTTGGTCCATAAGTTCTGTGGGAGTAAGTATATTTTTCTGGTTTTATATGTCGATGACATTTTGCTTGCCAGCAACAACATAGGCTTATTGCACGAAACCAAGAGATTTATAGCTAAGAATTTTGAGATTAAAGATCTTGGTGATGCCTCTTTTGTATTAGGCATAAAGATACACCAAGATCACTCTCAAGGTAATCTTGGATTATCACAAAAGTGCTATATCGAATAGGTTCTCAAGAGATATGGCATGCAGGATTACAAACCAGGTAATACCCCTGTGGCAATGGAAGACAAGTTTAGTCTAAATCAGTGCCCTAAGAATGATTTTGAGGAAAAACATGCAGAATATTCCTTATGCGTCAACAGTAGGAAGTCTGATGTATGCTCAGGTTTGTACGCGTCCAGATATTGCGTACATTGTTGGGATGTTGGGCAGATATTTAAATAATCCAGGAGTAGACCATTGGAAAACAGCCAAACGAGTCTTGCGGTACTTATAGAGAACAAAAGACTACATGCTAACGTATCGAAGGTCGAATCAGCTTGAATCATTGGGTATACTGACTTCGATTTTGCTGGATGCCAAGATAGTATGAAATCTACGTCGGGCTATATATTCCTGCTAGCAGGAGATGCTGTCTCCTGGAAGAGTGCTAAACAATCTCTTATAGCCTCCTCTACCATGGTGTCAGAGTTCATAGCATGTTATGAGGCGTCCAATCACGAAATATGGCTGTGAAATTTTGTCAAGGAGCTGCGCATAATGGACGGTATTGAAAGACCACTCAAGTTATTTTGTGAAAATAAGTCGGCAGTTCTATATTTCAACAACAACAGGTGCTCGACGAAGTCAAAACATATAGACATCAAGTTCCTAGTTGTTAAAGAAAGAGTTCAGAGTGGACAGTCGTCCATAGAGCACATCGATACAAACTCCATGGTTTCGAATCCGCTTACTTAAGAGATTGCCACCCAAAGTGTTTAATGAGCACACTACTCATATGGGAGTCATGTCATTTGAAGGTATTCAGTTTTAGTGGGAGTTTGAAATTTTAGATGTTTTAGACATATTTTCAGTTATTTCAGTTTATGGATATTTTGAAGTTATTTCCTGCAGAAGTAAAGTTTTGGTTTATTTACACTCTAATTTTGGTATGGATTGATCTCACTAAGGTTTAAAGGTGGAACAGTTGAAAATATGCATGTTAAGATCACATTACATGAATTTTCCATGCTACACATCCACATCATGATCCATATTATTCAGTTGTATCGGCATACGTGACCATTGATGGGTCGAGTTACGAAAGATGTAATGAAGGCCGCTTTGATCCTATGTTGGTATGATTGATGGACCGAATTGGTTATAGATCCATTTAAGTAATGACAGCGAAGTTTAGCTCATATGATAATTTTTGCAATGCGTAATTATGAAGTTACACATTTAGCCAAAGTGGGAGATTGTTGGATCTTTAATCCAACATTGGGCTTATATGTAAATAATTGTGTGTCGTAGACTGTCGAATAAGGTTAAGCCCATTTAAAGTGGTCTACTGAAGTTTGGATAATTTGGTTTTTAATGTATCTAATAGGGTGTGGGCCTTTTATGTGCAGAGACTTAAGGGTAATTTCTATTTTTATGACGGGCTAAAATAGAAATACCAAAAGATAACAAGGAAGTTATCTACAAATAGTGGTTATAGTCCCTGTAGACACCTAATTTTGTCCGGACCCCTAAATCAGGTACATTTTCTTCCTAAATTGATGTTCCAGAATGCTAAAAGGCTTTTCTCATCCTGCAGGTGGTACTCCGAGGCTTAGTCTAAGAAAGCAGACAGAAAAAGTCAAACTCAAAAAAAGTCAACCTAGAAAAAGTCAACCCCAAAAAAGTCAACCTAGAAAAAGTCAACTATTGAAAAAGTCAACCCACTTTCAAAATCAAGATTTGAGGTTCGATTGAAAAACAATGAAAGAATTTTGATAATCCGAGGTCTACATTGAAAGATATGGAGTTCAGAAGTTGGGTTACGAGATTCAGTAGAAAGAAAACCCTAATTCGGGAAATTTAGAGAAAAGTACTTAAACCATCAAATTCGTCAGAATTGAAGGTCTCAAATGAAAGATAAACACTGACTATGGGTAATGGAGAAGCCACTTGGAAGAAAAACTGATAGAAAAGTCAATTCAAAAGAAAGTCGAGAATTAGGGTTTT